>AP027111.1:20875027-21287527 GCA_028142955.1 Pinctada fucata | reverse complement strand
TCGACCATAAGTTTTTGATTTTAATTTAAATCATAGGTCTTAAATATTTCACATGTGCATACCTTTTCATAAGCCCTGTCCCTTGGAAACAAAACAAAAGTTTGTACCTTTTGACCTTTTCTTGGAGTTAATCTTTCATATTTAGAATGTTGATAATATATGAGATATATTATTAAAACTTAAGAATGGGGGGATGTCTGTAAGCATTTCTTTAAAGACAAACACCCAAAAGCGGGGGACCACAATTCCTTGAATTTGATTTTTAATGATGTCTTAGAGGACCAGACACCTTAATCCATTTATACCCTGCTGCCTACTGCTTGCAAATCATTTAATTACCTTAGGGGCAGTTTGATTTTGTGTACAATGATAGCATCAGGATTGATTAGTCTACCATCAATGGAGATAACAGAAGTTTGGTAATCCAACAGTTAAACAATATTTGAAATGTTGAAGCATTGTGGTACAATGGACAATTTGGAGTTTTGTTATTTCCAGAGTTATGTGCCCTTTAAATTTTTGAGTTGATGAAAATTAACTGTGGTTTTTCAAGAAATTTAGTACATTGTTTCATTAGTGCATCAATGTGATCAAAGTTTAAAATTATTTTTTCTGTGCATCATATAATTGATTTATGACTTCCCATCGATTTTTGGATTTGGCTTAATTACCATATTGTGTCCTTAAAGGACTATATACATTGTGTAAATGTATGGTTTATATAATAAAGTTCAGAGCAAAATCATTTTCATGAGACAATGAATTTGTACTAATATTTCTTCTATAATGTAGGCATCTGATGAAATGATACATAAGCTTTAAGGTCCCTTCTCAATTTCTTAGAATTTGGGCTTCAAAATTTGAATATTTTGTCAAATTTCTGGAACAACGAAATTTTGGGGTTCATTTTCGACAAACTTCCTAACTGTTAGTATCGACCAGGCTTCTCAGAACAACTTTTCTATTTTTATGTGTTTTTACCTTTGCGCATATTTTAAAAGTGCATGCAAAAAGAAAAAGTTGTTCAGGATCCTGCTCGATGCTCCCTCAATGAAAATACATGTACATCAAAATTTATGCCATTTTCGTGAGAAATTGTCAAAATCACTGGTTTTCATGATATTCATGCAAAATTTACAATGTCTTGGAAAGCGGGGAGCAGTTTTTATAAGTAGTTTTCTCAAAATATAGATATTTCTTAACTCTCTAAAAATGACAACATAATTCAATTTTGGAGTTCTAAGTCAATTTTAGGGGTAAACCCTATGTATTCCTTTGTATTGTTTCAAAAGGATATAGGAAAGATCTTGACTGAGTGTAATTGACAAATAAAAACTTACAAAACACATGCTACAAGATACATTACAAAATATAGAATTGTAGTAACTAATTTTATCACACAAAATTAGGTAATAATTCTAAAAGGTACTTTTTCTGTATATGCACATGCTAAAGTTATTAAAGTTTGATTAAATTTATAAGTGAAGTTGTATTGTCAAAGGGTAGAATTTTTTCAGTACTAATTTTGTGTAGTATCTTGCATGCATTTGCTGTGATGATTAGACTTTTAACAATTTATTGTAAGAGTTATCTCTCTTCAATCATGTTGTTTGATATTTTTCTCCATCTGATCACTTTATATTCTCTCTACCGGAGTAAAATTATTGTAAGAAAGAATTTGAAAAATAGACTTTTTAACTAAAGGTTGCTTTAGGTAATTTTATTCTTATGATAATTTGATATTTTTAAAAAGATACCAATTTTTATGTTAAAAACCCAAGAAATTGAAAGAAAGATGTGTTTCTTAACATTTACAAGACCGTCTCACGGATGCGAAAATACTATCGTTATTTTCATCGACTTACTACGTTACATTTATATTTGAGAGGACAACTCCGAAAGGAGTTGTATTAGAGATCGACATGAGTAGTAATTATACCATATCCAGATTGAATTCTGATGGAAATCAGTCAAGGCAAACCATTAAATAAATATATATAAAAAGTAGCACTAGCAGTAATATTTAGTCCATATTTTCAAGTTCTCGAAAGTGACCGTTAAATTAAGCGTTGAATTTACACATTAGACTTAATATTACATCATAATTAATAGAAGATTTCACGTAATGTATCCAGTAATTTTTGTGTGACGTAAAAATGGAAAAAGTCGCCAAAGTATTTTATGTCTGTAGTCTAGCTATTTAATGAAACATCTCACAGATCGTCTATTATTTTACATTAGTACATTTCTTATTTTATAATTAAGTTACAAGAAATCAAGACCTATGTCATTAAACGTACCATTATTTTTCTCAAATGATTTAATTATTTTCGCATTGCCCATATATAGTGTATAGTATTACATGAGAGATGAGCAATGTATTATCTATATACTATTTGCCCATGATGATGTCATACCTCCAAGCAGGGATGTATATAAAAAAATTTATATACGTCCCTGCTCCAAGTTAATTGCCATAGTGGATATAACTCTCAGACTTTATCCATTTCTACCATTCAAACCTTAATGAATCATATTTTAAAAAAGAATTATACATAAATTTTCAGAAGAGAATTCATAATTAAACTTTTGACAATACTTTGAAATATCTTATTGTTTGTAATTCTCATCAAGACATTGTTTGTAATTCTCATCAAGACAGTGATGTATACAAAATGAAAAACATCAGAAAATTTGTTAAAGAAGAAAAAATATATTTATCAACAGAGATGGATAAAGTCTGAGAGTTGTAATCCAAAGAGGGAGATTACTCTAGCAAATTTGAAGGAAAAATGGTCATGTGGGGTTTCATACTATAGATAATGTCACTTATATATATATATATATCATAATGCATAATCGGGGCTGCTTGTAAACACATCCAATGTCGGCTGAGCCAGCTTGTATCAGATTAAATGATGGAACAACAAGTTGTAGTCCAGAAATTGTTTAATTTCTGAGTTAATGCATGGTTGATTCTTCCTTTTTGAATGCTGTGTTTTCCATTTTTCGACGTCACACTGAGAATCCAGTATAAAATCCATGTCTGCCAAAATTTGATCAATAGACTTGTTAAAACAAAATATTGTAACAGTTATCTCTCTTTATTCATGTTTTTTTCTTCAATTTGATATTTTTCCTCATTTGATCACAATATATTGTTTCTAAAGAAGTGAAATTAATGTAGAATAAAATTTGAAAGTATTCTTTATATCAAAGGTTACTTAAGATAACTTGACTGCAATAATGATTTGATATATTTTTTAAAGATACCAATATTTATGTTTAAAACCAAAGCAAATGAATGAACGATGTATTTCTTAAGGATCATTGCGTAGTAAGATTGACGTGGTCGGTAATTTCAACGACCTACAGATACATAGATATATTTGAGAGGGCAATTCCGAAAGGAGTTGTATGTTGATCAATGCGTTATAAGTATTTGAACGGTTTAAACTATACTCAATATTGTTCAAGCACAGTCTGCATGATGGCGTATTAAAACAGATAAGTCTATGTCTGTTTCCTTACAAGAAAAAAACATAGTCTACTGAGTACTGAGATTTCCACATTGTTTATATTTGTACACCTGTTTTAGAAAGTTATTTTCTCTTCTCAGTTGTTTAGATTTTAGGGTTTTTGATCTGGATATTAATTTTTTTTGTGTGTTAAGACATGCTGTTGTTAGTGTTTTCCAATTGTTTGGTGCTTACACTACATATACACACATACCACAATATAATTGTATGTTTTTGTTATAAAGGCCTTGCTTCAAATTGGATGCCTGATATTTATGATTCTATATATAATGTCAATCTTTGTTTATAAATGTCTAGAAATGCTCTGATTGAAGGGCCCGACCCCAAAATTTATTTCTGCCTTGTCTACTGCTTGCAAATCAATTACCTGATGGATAATTTCAGTGGCGGATCCAGCGCCCCCTTTGCCGGGGGGTCAAGGGGCGAATTTTGTCGATTTTTACTGAAAATGGGCAAAAATATACCTGTTTTTGGAAAATTTGGGGTCAGTGCCGGGGGGGCGGGCGCCCCCTCTGCACCCCCCTGAATCCGCCACTGAATTTGATATTTTACATGCTATATTTTACGCCTGCTATTAAGGAAGCCATGTGTGTAAACAAGGAAGCACATTACATATATAAGCTAAGAACTCATGATGGTACTTTATCTGCTGTGGATGTGGAGCGCCGAAAGAATGCAAAAAAAGTCCTACGCACTCTTATGAGGAGGGAGGATGCTAAACATCAAACAAAGTTAAGATCTGACATCATGGCTGCTAGGAGAGATGATTCTAAATTATTTCACAAACTGGTAAAACAACAGAGAGGTAGCTCGAGTGCCGTGGTTCCACAGCTTGAGGTTCATGGTACCATACACCGGGGGGAGGACGACATACGTTTAGGATGGAAATTACACTTTGAGGCTCTAGCCACTTCTTCTTCTTCCCCACATTTTGATAATAGCTACCAATGCATTGTGGATTATGATATTGATGTGATAAAGGACATCTTTCAGGATGAACATGAACCAGTCACTGAAACATCAATAGAAGAAGTCACTAGAGCTATTGAATCGCTCAACAAGGGGAAATCTCCTGATGTCTTTGGTATCACTGCCGAGAATATTGTCTTTGGAGGAGATGCATTGATTGCGACTTTGTGTGATATTTTCAACGCAATTTTCTACCATCAGTCTGTTCCAGATATCTTGAAAGCTGGTACTATTACCCCCGTATATAAAAACAAGGGTAGTAAACTGGATGCAAAAAACTACAGGGGAATCACAGTCCTACCAGTCATTGCGAAAATTCTGGAACTTATACTGCGTGACAGGCTGCGCAATTTTATCAATCGACATCAGAATCCTCAGCAACGTGGATTTACTTGTGGGGCTTCTCCCTTATTTTGTGCACTGATCATCGAGGAATTTATCCGTGAAACGACTGGCAAAAAATGCACTTCGCTCACTGCCTATTTAGATGCAAAAACAGCCTTTGATGTGGTGTATCACAACAGCCTTCTTAGGAAGTTATATCACATGGGGATAGGGGGTGGACTATGGAATATTCTCTGCAGCTTTTATGAACATGCAAGCAGTGTTGTCAAATGGATGGGTAACACCTCAGATGAATTCATTATAGAGCAGGGAGTCAGACAGGGTGGGATCCTTAGTGCTGACTTATACAAGGTCTACATAAACCAACTACTTGATAGACTATACTACTGCGGTTTCGGTGCTAAGATAGGAGACATTATATGTAACGCTCCAACCTGCGCTGATGATCTCTCAACTCTTGGTGATTCTACACAGGAACTTCAGATGTTATGCAGCATTGCAAATGACTACAGTAAAATGGAGAGATATGAATTGCAACCAAAGAGGAGTGTAGTACTCCCTCATTTGAAAAAACGCTCTAAAACAACGGATACACCAGTTATCTTTCTTGGCGATCAGCAGATGCCAGTTGTGGATAAAACGACACATGTAGGAGTAGTGAGAACGCCTGATAATTCACCTACTACTGCTATACAGGAAAACCTACAAAAAGCTCGTCGCACGCTATACAGCCTTATGTCTGCTGGCCTCCATGGGGAAAATGGTTTAGATCCTGAAACATGTATTCATCTCTTCCGCACATATGTCATTCCGATTCTAACCTATGGACTGGAAATCTACCTACCCTCTCCTAATGATATTCGACCTCTTGAGATGTTTTTGAAAAAGGTGTTAAAGCAGATTCTCTCTATTCCCGTAACCACTGCTGATCCTGCATCTTTCATCCTATCTGGCCTCGTTCCAGTTGAAGCGATAATACATCTCCGTGCTTTGAGCCTTTTTGGAAATATTGCGCTTCTAGATGACTCTTCGATCGAAAAAAGATTAGCATATAGACAACTTACTATTCATGGACATACTGGAAGCAGTTGGTTTTCAAATTTGGCTATCATTACAACAAAATATGAACTCCCGAATCCTATGGAAATCCTTAGGGATCCAGTGTCGAAATCTCAATGGAAAACTGTTACATTAAGAGCTGTCTATGCTTATTGGGGGAGGCGCATCAAGCAACAGGCGTTAACTTACTCCAGTCTGGAATATCTGAGTGTTGGTCACTACAATCCAGGGAAAATTCACCCACTTTTGCGTATCACTGAAACCCAGACTCAGTCTAGAGAAGTGAATCGACTACCAGTGAAAACGAAATTAGTGACGGGTACCTACTCCCTGCAATCAACAAGAGCGGCATTCAATAATCTAGATGTGGATCCAACATGTCTGCTTTGCAAAACTTCAGCAGAAACCTTAGAACACTTTATATTGCATTGTACAAAACTCCAACATGTGAGAGTCCAGATCCTTTGTGACATCGCAAGTGCCTGTGGTGAAAATATCAATTTCTCTCAGTTATGTACCAGTGATCAGCTACGGATTATACTAGATGTTTACTCTACAGTGGATGTGGTTCACAATAAGAACACAGAATATCTCGCAGAAATAGATAGACACACACGACGTCTCTGTCATGCGCTACACTGTGAACGTAAAAAACTATTTGCACTTCTACCTACGAGAAGGAGATATGGGTTGTAGATTGCACACTTCATAATATACTTTTTAGACTGTTATACAAATTTTAATCGCCACTCCTGTCGTCCAGTGGATTTTTTATATCCAAATTTTAGTGACTCCCCATACCTGTGCAAGTGTATATAGTGTATATATCTTAAACTTTTTACTGGATTTTATGCGTCTGTGGTTGCGGCCCATCCCAAACTTTTTACTCGCAAGAGGTTCTCCAACGCTGGAGGGATTTACTACCTAGAACAGAACAGAACATGGTGATAGTTTCAGGATATATTAGTCTATTAGTATTAGGGAAGATATAGACATATGGTGATCCAGCAATTGAAGTTTACCTGTAAATACAAAATATAAGATTTGCAATCTGAAACTTTGAACCATTGTACATAGTATTACTGGGCATCTTAGCGGGAGTGGATTCCATTTGGTGTTTATTTATAGCGAGCGGAGCTCGCTGCAAAGGCCCAAAGGGCCTTTGCGAGCGAAGCTCGCCCTTATGGTAACGCGTATACACATATCTTATTGAGAAAATATGCTGAATCAAAGAATGAGATTGTACTACTATGCTTTCAAAAAGTTTCGTCCCCTCGCAGACAGAGTTACTGCGGAGATGCTGGATATTGCCATTTAGATTTTTTTTTCGACTCCAAGTAGACGTATATGTTATACTCGATTTTTGTTTATAAGTTAAATTTATTGAAAATATTTTTCGTAAATCAGGTAACGATAAAGCATCAACAAGGCGGCGTAACCACGGGAAATCCGACATTTCCGGTTTTAAACGAGTCGTTTCGCTCTGATTGCTTTTCTCGTCTCGGGTGGTTTCGTACTGTCAGAAGTCAGAATATTGAAACAGAAAGTTTTGTCAGATAAGATAAACCGTCATAGTCAAAATAAAAAAGAAAAATCTTTTTTATTTTATATAATCATATCTATTTTCTCTCCGCTCGCACAAAAGGCTTTGCCTTGATTCATATTAATTTGCAGAGTTAAATATTGCCCTTTAAATTTTTCGAGTGGATGGAAAATAAGCTATGGTTTTTGCTGTACATTATGTAACTTATTGATTTATGACTTTTTGCCCATAGAGTTTTACCTAACCAGAGCTACTTAGCTTAAATGAGCTAATGTCATAGTGCACCATCTTGCGTCAGAATTGTCATCCGTCTGTCAGTAACTTTTTTAAAAAGCATACAAGACACATGAATTGATACAAGATACATTAAAAAAAAGATATACCTGATGCAGGTATTATTTTCATCATGCAGTGGATATAAATTAATAAAAGCTGTGCATTTCTGTTTATGCACAAGTACAAGCTTACATATGTATATGAAAATTTTACTTTTATGACATTAATGCAGTTGTATTGTGATGAACAATATTTTGTAAGAGTAATCTCTCTTTGATTATGTTTTTTTCCTTCAATCTGATATTTCTCTTATCTGTTTACAATATATTGTTACTACTGAAGTGATATTAATGTAGAATAAAATTTGAAAGTATTCTTTATACTAAAGGTCACTTTAAGTAACTTGATCAGAATGATACTTTGATATTTTTTTTGAAGATACCAATATTTATGTTAAAAACCAAAGCAATTAGAAAAAAGTTTTTTTTTTGTATATACTAGACCCACATGCAGTTATATACAAACATAATCGATATATTCAGCGACTTACCGAATGAAGATTTCTATATTTGGGAGGGCAATTCCGAAAGGAGTTGTTGATGAACTTTAGTACTATTCTAGTATTGACGCTGGGTAGACAGAAAAAGTTACAGATGTACTTGAAATTGAGTATGAAATATTATACAGTACGTAGCTCGATCTATTATTGACACATTTGTATGAATATTAGATATAAAGTTAAGTGAAATCAAGACCTACAGTATCAAAACTTATAATTCTTTAAAAAGAAATAAGGTTAAGAAGAAAATTTTGTTATTTTCTTAATTCTGTATTGAGCTATGAAGACTGTAAGTGAATCACCAAAATTTTCTTCTTGTACATGGTATGATCATGTATGATGTAAATTTTGAAAGAGATATCATATGAATATCCAGTAAAAATAAATCATATTTGTCTCTATGGAAATGAAAAAAATTTAAGGGAAAGTTTATTTTTTAATGTCTGCCTGAATATCTTTATCTTTGATCAATTTGCTCATTGTTTAGCGGTAGAAATATTTAGTTAATTTTTTTAAAGATGGTACCATGAGTTATTTTATTTCCATATATGGGAATTAATTATATATTTGTGTACTTTTGTATATGTTTATGGTATATCATGGTAGATAATCTCACAATGGAGAACATTGATTTTTTCTACAGTTTTGTGTGATAAAGATTTTTTATATAGCTATGAGTGTTATCCAAAGTAATTAAGTGAATAATATCTTTTTATAAATCTGAGAAAATGATTGTCGTTATTCATGTAGATCAATTATTATTATTATTATTTATTCAGGCAATAGTATATACAACATGGAATATAAAATCATATTTATCAATTTTACTGACACAGTGAAAGTGGAATGCTGATCGTGTTTATGTGTTATTAAAAGCTAATATTAACCTTTTTTTTGATACAACTCACAGCTAAGACATTATTACACTGCATCTCATTCTCCTTTTTGTTATAAATGATCTATATTGCACAAAAATATCGTAATACCGATTATTCTGCATTGCGAGATTACCCACCTTGTATGTGGCATTTGTGTATGATTCATACATTGAATACAGTGGATCGAGGACTAACATAACTTAAATATAATCTTAAATCTCGCTCCCACAAATTTTACCAAAACAATATGAATAGACTAGATCCTAAAGGCAACGGAAGTTCTATACAAATCATTTAGAGTTGAAGGAATCTCAGCAGTCCCCTCTTGTCTTGATGATAAAATCAAAACTTGTCCATAAAATTGGCAAATCTGCAGTTTTTAAGTTTTGTTCCGCTGAAAATGAGTACACTTACAGTAGATCACCGTGGGGTATCACGTGATACACAAATGATATGTTCCACGGGAATCCCCTTTGATTGAACCAAGTAAATACTGTCTAAATCTACTTTATATGAATTTATTTTAGGCCTATCATGTGGTCATTATTATAAATTATATGATGGTAATTTATTCTGGTCAAGAATAGACGTATATTTGGAGAACACTTAAACAGAAAATTTTGTATCTGTCCGTGCACCATATCATAACATGTGGAGAGCATTGAAAAAATTCTGTTTAAGTGTTCTCCGAATACATGTCTATTCTTGACCAGAATAAATTACCATCATATAATTGAAATTAATGACCATATGATAGGCCTAAAATACATTCATATAAAGTAGATTTAGACAGTATTAACTTGGTTCAATCAAAGGGGATTCCCATGGAACATATCATTTGTGTATCACGTGGTACCCCACGGTGAGTAGATACTGCACAGAATTGATGACAAAGTTTAAAAGGATAAATTGAAGTATAAATATCAATAGTATTAAAGGCATATTTTATTATTATTTGTATTAATTCACATTTGACTAATTTGTTTGAAAAAAAAATGTCTCTGAATGTTTTTATTTTGATCATTGTGCATTCACTACATTGTACTACATGTATTAAGGAGCTTAGAATATCAATATAAATCATTATTTTACAGTGTATGATATTTTCAGCATTTATGTACAATTTTTTTCCTCAATATATAACATTTTGGAATTTACTTATTATTATTGTTACAATGTATGTACATTTATAACCAGAAATTCAAATATTTTTTCCCTTTTTTTCAGATAGTAGAAAGTGTCTAATATGTGTCTGCATTCATTTATTTCGCACAGTTTGCATTGTTTGTCGCATAATATTTTATGAAATGATACTATAATGAAATTGATTAAAGGTTTACAAATTATACCTGATGTCTTTTCTGTTGATCAGAGTATATAAAAAGGCTTCATACAGGTCATGAGAATTGGACAGAATTCGTTCAAATTCATAATTTCCCTCAGTTTTTAAGATCTCTGTTGAGACCATTCAGTGCATTTTTTTGTGAGAAAAAACCCTTTTTTCTTGAAATTGTGAATGTTCTTATGGTCATTTGTCGTGACAGAAGATATTCAACAATTAAGTTATAATGTTCTATACAATCATGTGCTCATAGTATTCTGTACAAGAATGTATGGTTTGAAATGCTTGAAAATATGAGACTTATGGATTGGAGGGGGAAGGGTCTAGAGAGGATGATAGAAAAAAAAAACCCTTCATAATCCAGGAACAGTTAGGCAATGTTTTTATAAACATTGAAAGAAGGAAGTATATTGGCTTACAGATTTAGATACAAGGACGTTTCAATAAAAGTCCTTTCTGATCCTCGTATATTTACAGAAGTTTTAAAAACGTTGTTAAATATAATTTACACCTGTACGGGGAGAGAACTCTAACGACCTTCCACAGGTAGGCGGCATTGGTTGTCAATGGCAACAAATACAACAACACGTGCTCTTGCGTGTCAATAAATACAATTCTACTGGGATCGATTATCAGAGATTATTGTTTTATTTATCTGGCGTTACATAAAAGGGAAATGTATAAAGTGGTGGAGAGCCGTATAGCCCATCACGGGTTTCTTGCCCAAAATAAAGTGTTAGAGCTGGAACGCGAACGGACGACCAAGAAGGTAAGCAAAATATTATTTATGTTGTTAAACATGTCACCTGTCGCACTTCACGATAAACCGTCGGTCACGCTCCAGTGTTACAAGCGATGCACGTCCAGTCTTGTCAAATGCGCTTATAATGCAAGGTATTGTTAATTAAAGGATGGCGGAACCAGCGCCATAAATACAAATTCAGATGAGCCAAAACAACGACATGACAGTTGATTTAAAAAAGGGGGAGTGGTTTGGCTGTCAATTCAAACATACTTATGGTAACCGGTATTACATTATCTGTATTTAAATTTAAGATTCAATTTTAAACATGTCAATAGTTGTCAAACGTGACATTCAATGTGCAAAAAGATAGATGTCTAACTCTTGCCCCCTCCCTTTCCTTAAAATCCCATTGCTGTTTCCTTATTTAACTCTGCTACTGATTGATCTCATTTGCATATTTCCGATTTCATTCAATTAATGAGACATTTAAATGGTCAATAAAGAGTTTAAAGAGATTAAAATCTTTTCATCGTGTAGTAGATAAACGGTATTTGTACTGCCGATGCATGTCACCTGTACCAATATTTTAATCCCGTACCGTCACGTTAGCTACATATCAAAAGATCTATTGATCAACCGAGTACCAAGATATTCCGATATAAATTGACAATTGTGTGAACACAGTCTGGTGGGAAGAATTTTCCCATCTACCGTATAAAACGTCTGAATAAATACTTATGACTTAATTGAATTTTCTCCCGCCCTTCAGAATTCACTCGAGTTTAACTGTGTTTAGCAATTTAATGCGTTCGTGTTTAAAGAACGATTGGTATCTAAGGGAATTTATATGTATGTTTATAAAGACAGCAATTACAGATACTCGTTTACTTAGCTCCGTGGATCAGTTTAACATAAGGAACGACAAATTCTGTATAGAAAATTGGTGTAGTATATTTGCATAATGACATTTACAAATGCTTACTGTAATGCGATTATACACCAGAGTCATGGAAGTTAAGCCAGTATAAATTACCTTTTGGAAAGTAGATCTGAAAGGAATGGATATATAGTGCATATTACATGGAATATTTGATAATTACACCCAGTAATTGGTTACCATGGTGATATTTGAAAATTTTAAAAAATGAGTGTTCGAGTAATAGAAAAGCCAGCCATGTTAGTGGGGTGTAGGAGGGTTCGTAGGGGTAAGGCATCGGAAGACAGAAAACAACCTAAATCCCAGGAGGAGGTGGTCAAAGAAATCTCTATGATGGCGGAATCTATGTTATCAGCTAGAGTGAGTATATTCGAGATTTTCTGAAGGAAATGTTTGATTTTAGAACATCAAAAGATCGACGCCTTTGGATGTGGTATTATTGCCGTGGTAGTAGGCCTTTTTGTTTGGCATCAAGTGCTTTTATGGTTTCTGCGAAGAGGGTTGATGTCAAGACCGCCGGATGGTTTCCGTAGAGCTTTAACATTCTGCGACGGGTTAATGTCAAGGCCGCCGGATGGTTTCCGTATTTTGACGCTGTCCGATGCTGCTTGTCGGTATCTATTTTGAATTGATTCTGACTAAATTGCCACAGAGATCACCTAGTGTGTCAACCTCATAAGCTGAGGTCAAACGTCATAACCACTTTCACTGAATAAAGTAAAACCAGGGCAGGGTTCCGAATAAATTGCCAATCATAGGATCCAATGGTCACTGTGGTAAGAGGGAGGACCCTGTCATAGGTCACAAGTCAAAATACACTACCCACCATAAATAAGTATCCAGGTAGTGTAAACATTTGAATTTTGAAGAAAAGCTCTCGGAGCTTTAAAACGTATTAAATTTATCAGCATATTATTTGCATCATTTATCTTTATACAAAAATAGAAAATATAGAATAATTTTCATAACAGTTTTGGATTTTTTATTTTTATTTTTTTTTTATAAAAAATTACGAAAGTTTACAAATCTGAAGTTTAGCCGGGAAATTTACTTTAATTGAAAGCAGAATAATGGTTTATCTTCATATTTTCAAAACAACGTAAATAACGTCTTTCCTTTTTTTGATAACAAGAAGAAAGTACACGTACATGTATTTGGTGGGTACTTATTAAAGGTGGGTAGTGTAGTGTATGAAATGTGCATGATTTTTAGTCATCCTGCTAATATGACTTAAGATATTTTACATAAAACTTTTTAATCAAAAATGCAATATCAAAAAAAAAAAAAAAAGAAAGAAAAAGAAATCGGTATTCAACCTGCACTAGCCACGATAGTAAATCCAATATGTAGCAGATTGAACCCGTGATGATTATACTTGCATGATAATAGACCATAATGGAACAGTATCCCTATGGCTGAGAGTGAAAAACAAAGTTCTACAGAAAGCGTCTGCACTAGTGTAATCAATAATTAAGGTGCATAGTTGCCCCTAGCAGCAATTAGCCAATTGCTTAGCGTGCATTTATTTCTTTATTAGGGATTGTTAACAGGTGGTTTTTATCGCTGATTCTGTCAGTTTGTGGTAATCCTAGTGCATTGATGCCGTGATTTCTGTAGTACAAAAATATTGGTATTTTGTGCCCAATAAAAAATGAACTGTTCAACAGTAACAAAGTACATGTATTGAAAATAAATATTTGTGATGTCATTATGCAGAAAATGATGATTTTTCAAGATTGAAACCTTTAACATTTTCATCATTTTATATGTAAATAGTATTAAAGGAATGAAAAAAAATATACATTTCAATGAAATATTCTGATATTATTTTACCTTTTCCTTTAAGGATCGACCCAGTAGTAATTACTTGGACAGGAAAGCCATGAAGCCAAAGATGCTGATAGGCTCTGACAATATAAATCATCACCAAGCTGTTATACGTAAAGTCCTTGATACACTGAAAGGTCAACATGTCATAGCACGGAGGGACCATGACGGACTGTACTACCCAGGTACGTTAAAAAAGTTATCAGATTGAATTTTTCATTCTGTCTAGCAGTACAGTACCACATCATATATGGTGCTACTTCATCTATCCTTCATACTAAGTTTTAGTATATGTTTAATATGAGTTACTGATACAGGCACCTATTTCAATGAAACTTGGCTGGAAGGTTCATTCTGATCTTTGTGATTGTCAGAGAGCAAATTCATACTAATACGTAAGAGCGTTCTGCTGTCAATTAAAAAAAAAAACCATCTTGCCGTATTGTTACCCCTATTTTAAAATCTTTAGTAGATGTAGTACACTTTCATGCTAAATGTTTAACTTAGATGTCTGATGATATCAAATGTTCCTCTGTAATGTAAAGAATTTAAAGATATTTAAGAAATCTTTCAAAGAATTACAAATACTAAGTATATCAAAAGACTTTTAAAATCTTTTATAATACAAGATGTATTTTTTGTAAGTTCAATAATTGACTATACTCTACACAGGTGTTGTGGTGAGATGTCCTGATCCTAGACATGCTATGGTGGAATTTGCTGGTAAAGAGCAGGTGCTAATACCTACAAGGCTGGTTATAGCCACAAGTGGTGCAGTGGCTAGGCCACATCTTATGGTAATTGAAATATATGTGTAAGGCTGGTTATAGCCACAAGTGGTGCAGTGGCTAGGCCACATCTTATGGTAAGCCAAAGCCACTAGTGCAGTGGCAAGGCAAATTCATATACGGTATTTGCATTAAATGTGATGGGCTAGATATTGCCGCTAGTGTTGCAGAGGTGATGCCACATATTATGGTGAAATAGAAATGCCAGGCTGGTTATAACCACTAGTATCATGCAAAAGGAAAGCAATATCCAATAGGAAGTAAGATCCAAGCTGGTTACAGCACTAGTGGTACAGTGAAAGATTGCATATTGTAAGGAATGTGCCAGGCTGGTTATAGCCACTTGTGGTGTTGTGGCAAGGCCACATCCTATGGGAATTGACTAAGATGTGCCATATATCTAAGAAGTCTTAATAATTGATACAGATATCAGAATGTTACAAGGCTGCATGGTTTAGTGGCTTTTTCCTTACGTATAGCAGATGGTTTTGAAAATGAATATTTTCAGCCACATTTGAATTTTGAACTAAGTAGCATGTGCTGATAATAAGCACTAGTGTCATGAATGGAAAGTCATTGCACTATTTAGCTAACAAAAAGCAAAAACTTTTTTAAACATTCATGATCCTGGAAATGTCATGTACTGTTAAAACAATTTTCAATGTTGATTACAAAATCATTTTGAAAACATGTTTAAGAATTATATTAATGCATCATTTTGTGAAAAATCTTTGATCATATGATAAACCTTAAGAAAGTTTATGTAAATTAATAAATAAATTACTCATTTAAAATGAATATATTAATGACCTTTTTTATAGTGAATGAGGAAATGTTATTCCTTTTATTATTTCACATTAAGATGGGAGATTGTGTGCTGGTGAAGGTGATCAACTCAGACGTCAAGATGGAATGTTACGCACCCGGTATCGTGAAAGTTACGCCCGCTTCAGAGACAGCTCAGGCTAAATTCTACACAATTGTCATGTATAACGGACAAGAGGTGGGTAATATTATCGTCTGAAATCTCAATTTATGTTTTATGTTTCTTAAAAGTAAAAACATTTACCCAAAACGTGAATATTTAGTTTGTGCCATATACATACATGTATATCATTTACAGTTATACATCAACATAATTATTGTCAGTTTGCTCAGTAACAATTCTTATATTTCAAAATTCTTTTATTTATATGATGAAATTCAAACTAAACATTTTCCTCAATTAGCAGTGCAGAAAATGCACCCAATTTAAAAGTCAGATTTAAGGTAGTCGTAACTAAAGAATAGATAATGCGCAAGTACCTATTCCATCTCATTACAATTTGTTTAACTGGTGTAACAAAAGTTGACATTGATGTAACAAAAGTTGGCGACAGTACGATTAGGGAATTCCCATAAAATGGCAAAAAAAATTAATTTTGTGTGAATTTTTTTCTAAGCATGATTTTTAAGGGAAGTAGGCAGTTTAATATGGGTTTACAATCTAAATTTAAAATTAATGAAATACTGTATAAGTAGAATCATTCTTTTGCGGTTTTATCAAAGTGAACCATTTCGCATGGACAATGATTCGTGGAGCTAGTATTGATTTATGCGTTTGATATCCAATTTCACTGAGACAAACTTTCACGGTACGAGGCTCACCGCGAAAGTAGCGAAAGTTAATACCCCATGATTGATTCTACGTATTCAGTAAAAAAGAAAAAAGGGAAAAATTGCAATTATTAATATTTTTAAATTCACATTCTTTATAGGCTACTACATTGAGAAATCACATCATGAAGATCAGCAAATCACGGTTTGAATTTGCCATCAGATACATTGCAGAAATTCAAATGCAGGAGCAAGAGAGGTAACTCTCATAATATACTATTCTGCTCTCCATTGATAATTATGTTAATTTCCATAAAGATCTATGGAATATTCAGTGACTGAAAATTTGATATCAGCTTTGACTCTGAAATTTGTGAAAAATGTCATTTGAATGGAATTATTAGCATTAGATGGGTATGATAGAAAAAGTCTTTGTATATGTTCAGATTCTGCAAGAGAAGATAACTCTTGATGATTTACTTTGCAACTGAAATATAATAAGAATGTGATTTGATTCATTTCCTTTGAAGGATTGATGAGAATGTTTATGTACAGACTCCCAGATCAACAGACAGACAGTCAAGAAAATCTAGACATCACCAGAAGAAAGTCAAGAAAGATAGGTAATGAATTAAATAGAGCTGTGCGATAAAATTGGTTTACCGGTATATTGCAATATTTTTGTCCCCTATACGTATGGTGATACTTTTTTCCAAAAAACCTGTTTTGAGTTTGTTTATATTAGCTCATAGCAGTAAATTGCCCAGAGCAAGCGGGTCCATTGGGCTCACATGCTCGCTTCGCTTTGCAATTAATACAGATCACAATGGGATTGCAAAGTTTCTTTGTATAAAAACATAAATGGGAAAGGTAGCAGCTTGTCTTTAAAAAGTTTTTAAGAATGTGCAAATATGGATGTTTATAGAGCTTCTCTGACAAAGTCTGAGACCTTAGATGAAAGTGATAGTAACATCTGGAATATCTATTTTCAAAGTACAAAAAAGTCAAAATAAATTGAGACTATGAACTTTTATTTTTATTTGCCAAATGGGTGAATAGGGCTTGATGTATTGAGGGCCCAGCTGTAAGTATTGTTGCCATGGGTGCTTGGGCAACCGACAATTTTTGTCCTTGTCAGTGCAATTACTGTAGCAAGAAGGTTAAATACTCAATCAATTTTTAAGGCAGAATTAAATTATAATTACAGGCAAAGTGAGCCACAGGAGGATGATGTGTCATATTTATACCAAGGTAGCGAGTCTCGACAAGAAACTGCAAGCGAGGAGTTATTTTCTCCTCGTCCCAGTGGTAGACCTGCCGCCCCTACCCCTAACACAGCAAGACTCCCAGGGTCACCTGCAGCAAGCGATAGGGGGTCAAGGTCAAGGTACGTAACTGAGCTTTTATGAATTCTTTTGACTGTGCAGGGCTGAAATTGGAAATCTATTTAATAGTATACCAAGTTTTAACTTTATGAATAATCTTTTTCAAATCAAGTTACAATTACATTGCTAAGTGATCATAAAAGTTATTCTCTGTTTTTGATATATCATTATCATTATTTGGTACAATTTAGAATTTAAATATTTTTAAAATTCATACATTTTATGAGAGATTCTGCACTGGCTAGCCCCAGAGTAAAGGTAATGGATAAAAGAGGGTTTATAGTAATGTGCATGTGTAAGGTACATCATGTATTCTTGCTACATTATGATACTCTGTATGAATAGGGCTTACATTTATAGTAGATCTATATGTATGAACAGAGCTGCTATGTTATTTAGATGTACATGTATTTAGGTTATGGTATGCATGGCCGTCTCATTTCTATGGGAAAAGGAAAACCAAAATATTGTAAAAGAAAGGTCAAAATGAGTCCGTAAAATATGAATGTATATTCGATATTCTTATTCTTTATGCGTACTATGTTAATTGACTATGCTGTATTTCATTTATGTAGGTAATATTTCAAACAAATTTTAGGTCTTTAAATATGGGCAATGCATCAAGAAATTGATTAGCATAAGGCATTTGCTTTTGTTGTCATAATATTACAGCTAGATTTGTTCAGATCTTTCTGAGTTATCTCCCAGAATCTGACACCACACTCAGATACAGTGTACAATTACTTCTAGCCAATGATATTTTACAGTATAAGTCTACTTAAAGGCCAAATTATAATCGAAATTAGTAAGTTTGTCCTCTCTGATGAAAATACTTCTTGTCTTCTCATGATATCGAAACAACAGCTCTGTTTTAATCTCTCTCATTATATTGTACTCCCTGTAAACTAACTACACACGTATATTAATTGATTAAATGAATAAAATCTATATCGGGAATATTTTAAAACTGTAAACTATCACATTCATACCATGGCATGTGTCTCCTTGTTCAAATCTCATATACATCTACAACCTATTATTACTATTACCAGTATCATTGCACAGTTTAATAATAGATAATCATATATGAATTCTGTTCTTTTATTACACAACTTATTTAAAAAAAATCATTTGAAGGTTAAAGATATTTGTGAACCTGTATTTCTTTGCACAACTGTACATTTAATACATTTCTGCCATTTTAGAACAAATGATACATGTAACTAATTAAATGATTGAATAAGGCTTAATATAATGATATGTGCTGCACCAAAACTACATTTGACATGCTTGTCGTGAATCAAATCAAAATCATTATTATTTGTACAATGAAATTTTCTTTGGAAAATAAACTGCATGTAAAGATGTATTGAAAGCAATATTGAACTGCAGGTTGAAATTTAAACTACTGTTTTTGTCTTTTTCAGGTCACGGTCAAAGTCCCCAGAGCAGTCTCGCTCCAGATCCAGGTCAAGGTCATCATCTCATAGCAGATCAAGGTCATCAGAAAAAGCAAGAAAACAAGATGACACGATTGTTGAAACAAAGCCACGCTCTAGGTCAAGGTCAAGGTCCAGATCAGGTTCAAGATCTAGATCAAGGTCAAGGTCAAAATCCAGATCAAGATCTAGGTCAAAGTCCAGATCTAGGTCAAGATCAAGATCAAAGTCAAGATCTAGGTCAAGATCAAAATCAGGTTCAAGGTCACGATCAAAATCTTCCAGGTCAAGGTCAAGATCATCATCATCAGACAGATCAAGGTCACCTTCACCTATTGACATAAAACACAGATCAGAAAGCATGGAGAGATTGAAGAAGAAATCCAAAAAACTGAAGTCGCTAAAGAGACAACTGAGAGATCAGCAATATGAACATGAAATTCAGCAACAGGTTCGTTTTAAAATTATTATCATATTACATGTATGTATGTCTTTCACATTTGTTTTTCATGTATAGTTATGTTCCATATTGTGTAAAACAACTACTGGAGTTAAATTAATGGAAAGGAATTTATACATGTATAACATTTATTTTATCTATATATTTGACTGTATACATGTATGCATGAATTCATGTATCTATTGATTTTATCTATACATTTGACTATAAATAGCTGAAGTAGATTTGTAAACTACATCTTTTAATTTTGTTCCCAAAATATTTTATAGAAATAACAATAGTTTTGTTCATAATTATTTCACAGCAGTTACAAAAGCAAGCCAAGAAACTGAAGAAGTTGAAGAAAAAATTGAAGAAAAAGAAGAAGTTTGAAAAGTCCTTCAAGAAAGTAGGAACTCACAGTATAATAGAAGTGGAGAGCTCTTCTGACTCATCCGAAGAAAGCAAAAATAAGACAGAAAATACAGGTTAGAAGAGTAATTGAAGAATCTGCAAGTTTAAATAAAGGTGAAATTATAAAGTAGCTTCAGATTTCCAAATTAAGCATGCAAGATACTAACTGACTGTCGTATGTATATACTTTATCAAGATGAAAAATAATGTAAGTTTATTACATTATGTATAACTTTAATCACTACAGATACTACAGGCAGTGTTACTGCCCCTGAGGTGAGTCCTGGGTTGCTACGGTTACGTAAATCTTTACCTGTACTGAGGGAAGGTGAAGAAGTCCTAGCCAGATGGTCAGATGAAGGATGGTATTTTAGAGGTGAGATGATTAGAAATGCTGTAGATCTTTTCCAATGATCTGCAGTTATAGATTGAAGCTGGCATCTGGGGAACAAACAACTGGTCAATGATATCATTTAACTGTTATATTAGATGCATAACAATCATGATGTCACAAACCTTTTGTTTACACCCCCTCCCCCTCCCCCCAGACATGACCTTCAATTAAAAGTATTACAGATTTGTAAAATATTATGTATACCAATGTTACATTCATGTTTAAATCTAACTTGGTGAATACAGTGTTACTATGGAAACGGTAATAACATCAGAACTTCATCACAAAATTAGAATGTTAAAGTTCAAAAACAAAGAACAAAATGCATTCACTTTGTATCTGTATATCATCAGTGATTTAAAGTCAAACACAAAATCAGATTCAAAAAGTCACTGTCAAAACACTTACAAAATCTTGAAATAAAATACATCAAACAGAACTTCCTTACGAGAAAAGAAAAATCGGAGAAACAGATATAGAGACAAGAGCAGTCAGCTCCGTAGAATTAACATGAAGGACAGCTTTATCAGTTGAACAATTTGTTTCAACCATCATGGCGCATAAGCACAAAAGTTGCATTTTGAATGTTTTGGAATAGATTTTAAAAAATTTACTTTTTTTTTCAAAACAATGTTTGAGAGTCATTTTATGATAAACTTATTGGAGTATATCAATATTCTATAGGCAACCAAAGAGCTTAATTGTTATAATTTGAATGAATTAGAATTCAAAATAGCACTGACATGCAGGACTCATCAGCTAGCAGAAATTATAAGCAGCTAGTAAATGATTTCAGGTGTAGTAAAGCAGGACTGTGATGATAACAGCTATATTATAGAGGACAGTACCAGGATGTGTGAGAGAATATGGAGAGAAGATATTATAACTGACTATGATGACGCAAACCAAATCATACAGGTATTTATATACTGTCAAATATCGTGATTCAAATTTATATTTGACATTCCATAAATCCTCATTGTAATGTTTGATGTGAACATAGACTGGAATATGAGAAATCTCTTACTGAAATCAATTCAACTTTAAGGTCATATTCAAGGTCAAACTTGCAGTAAACATGAACCTCAAAGTATAGAAAAGCCTTCATTTCATTATATCTAATTCAGTATCTTCTAAAAAGTAGTTTATCAGATATAATTCTCTGCTCTTTCATATTACAGCCAAAGGACCCAGTGGTAGCTCTTCATCCCCACTACAGTTTCAGCTATGCCCCTGGGGTTGTGCTAGAAGTCTACCATAACATGGAAATGAAGGTGCGGTTCTATGATGGAGAAGAAAACAGACTTCCCAGGGATGAGATATACAAACTGACCACAGAGAAGTTTGAGCATGATGTGAACTATATCATTCAATGTGAAACCAGATGGGTGGGGCAAGCTGTTGTTTCCAGGGACGATAGAACGGGCACCTATCACTTAGGTAAGGAGATGAAAAAAGAAAACCCCCAATAACATACACTTACATGTAAAATGACGTCAAGGCATATATTATACTTTGAAATTTACATCTATCTTCATATCCTGCATCTCTGCCTTGTAAGAATTGAGCAAATTTAAGTTGAGAAAAGTTCAAATTAGATGGGCTCAAGTGTTTTTTTAACATCTTACTGGGTATTTATGGTTAATTTATTACAATCATGTTGACATGGTCTTCAAGTCTATGTTTAGACATGGAGATTACTTTTAGTTCTCTACCTGAAGAGCTGAAAGGTATTAATAGTATTCTCGCAGTCTGTTGGTCCTTCCATCTGTCAGTCTATCATTCCAGTTAGTTTTCTGGATATTTTGCAATGGATAAATTTTGTAAAAATAGTTGCCAGAGTCACCTAATGCTCGACTGCATAGCATATATCTCTCATGACAGCCAATTTATTTAAACTCCCTTTCTCAGGCAACAACATATATCAAGTCACATAAAAAAATTAAAGTTATAAATTAAAATTAGTTTATGGTGAACCAATGACAGAGGATACACTATGACAAAAGGTCACTTACGCTTTGCTCATATGAGCTGAAAAAAGCCCACACTCTTTGAGATGCAGAACACTGCATATATATATATAGAATAAACCGAAACTGAGCGCTTTAAGAAAAAAAAGAGGAACAAGGATAAACACTACAAATGTATTTTAAATAATATATTTGATAAATGAGGAGATGGAGTCAAGACTCTACTTTGCTCAATATTGCCAATTTAAAGCAAAATCATTGAAGCAGAAAAAGTAGGTCAAGGTCAGATTTCAGTAGTCTAACCCAAGATGCATCCAATATGCAAGTCTGGTGCATGTACCACTTATAGTTTGCTCAATATTGGCAATTTAAAGCAAAATCACTGAAGCAGAAAAAAGTAGGTCAAGGTCAGATTTCAATAGTCAAACCCAAGATGCATCCAATATTCAAGTCTGGTGCATGTAGCACTTATAGTTAGCTCAATATTGCCAATTTAAAGCAAAATCACTGAAGTGGAAAAAGTAGGTCAAGGTCATATTTCAATAGTCTAACCCAAGATGCATCCAATATGCAAGTCTGGTGCATGTAGCACTTATACTTTTCTCAATATTGGCTTTTAAAGGTAAAATAATTCAAGCGGAAAAAGTAGGTCAAGGTCATTTTATGAAAGTTTGATCAAAGATACATCCAATATGCAAGTTTGGTACATGTAGCACTTATACTTTGCTCAATATTGGCTTTTAAAGGTAAAATCATTCAAGCGGAAAAAAGTAGGTCAAGGTCATTTTATGAAAGTTTGATCAAAGATACATCCAATATGCAAGTTTGGTCCATGTAGCACTTATACTTTGCTCAATATTGGCTTTTAAAGGCAAAATCATTCAAGCGGAAAAAAGTAGGTCAAGGTCATTTTTTGAAAGTTTGATCAAAGATATATCAAATATGTAAGTTTGGTACATGTAGCACTTATACTTTGCTCAATATTGGCTTTTAAAGGCAAAATCATTCAAGCGGAAAAAAGTAGGTCAAGGTCATTTTTTGAAAGTTTGATCAAAGATACACCAAATATGTAAGTTTGGTACATGTAGCACTTATACTTTGCTCAATATTGGCTTTTAAAGACTTTATTGCTATCTTAACATTTACCTTATCATCTCAACATTTGCCTTATCATTTGAAATAATTTTAAAAATCCCAACCCCAGGGGCTATATCCTCATCTGGATATATTAAATGATGTATAATTAAACATTTGCAACAAAAAAAAACCCAACAGAATATGAATATAGGAAAGGTAAATGTGTAATCTTAACATTTACCTTATCATCTAGTTTGGACGACGCCGACGCCGGGGGTATTGCAATAGCTCTTTTGCACTAAAGTGCAGTCGAGCTAATAAAAAGTGAATATTTGCTTGATTTTTAAACTCATTATTAAATATTTCAGCTTCAGTGAAGAGTAGAGTAGGTAATGGCCGTGAGTACCTACTAGAGTGGTGTGATGGGGAGACTTCAGTGCAAACCTCACACCATATATTTGGTGTGTTCACCAAGCACCATCCCCTCTCTGTGGGGGACCATGTCCTGGCCATGTGGGACCCTCAGCAGCATGTCTACTTACCAGGCTGGGTTGCAGGGATTGTAGGGGAGAAAATCAACATTAAATTCTGTGATGGATCTATGTAAGTCAGGAAAAAAAAAAGAAAAACCATGAAAATGGTCATTGATCAGAGGAAAAATAGAATGTTCATCTAGAAGCTTAAAGATGCTGATGCTTTTTGCCTGAACATTGTTTTGAAAGTTTTGATGAATAAATGGAACAGTTTTTCAAAATTAATTATCATATTGGATAATAACTTAAAAATAAGTATGTGATAATTCTAGCTAGTGGACCTTTATACTTATTCCGGAATAGATACAAAATTTAAACTTGTGCAAATTATAGTAGTAGTATAGTATAAGTGTAGAGGCTTAATGTTTGTGGAATACTTCTTGTTAAGGAATGATGGTAACTTGATTAGTTATCCTATAAAAGATTTTGCAATTTACTTAATCTTGGCCAGATCTTGATTAAGTTGCATTAATTATAACTGTATTCATATTCATGTTTATTTCAGACATGACGTGGACGATGTTCTACAATGTTTCTGGCTGAGTACAGATTATTATGAGAACGCTGTGTTGATATACAAGAAAAGTCTATCGGCAGACTCTGCATAATAGTCATTGTACTGTACACTTGTGATATTGATTCATTTTGTCATGGTTGTGTATTTGTTGTATATTTTGGACAAGTACTTTATGTACATGTATTTTTGTAGGCAAAATTAAGTTAAGTTTTAGTAGAATTTAAAGACATTTTTAAGTTAGGTAGAATGTAGGGATTCTTAGCTGACTGCATGAATTGAAAATTTTAATGATAGCCGATACATGTTTATTACGTAATTTCATATTTAATTTTTGTATTATTTATTTTGCTTGTTGCAATATATTCTTGATGAATATTTATTTATTAAGTGCTCAAGTGGTAGATGCAGGAAGTTATACATACTCAAGCATACATACTCAAGCTTGAATATAATGTTAGAATAAATAATGTTGTCTTAAAGCAAACTATAGCATTTCTGTGATATGAATACATACATTTTATGTACATGTATAATGCTTTTACATTATTAAGTACATGTAGGCTTAGGACTTACAATACAAGACTAATTTAAATTGTATTTTGTTAAATGATGAAATGTCAGGATGCATCAAGACTGTCTCACTTGGAAAATTTTGTGATATATTTTTACAATAACTGTTGATGTTCTAAAACATTTCTCCTTTTCTATTTGTAAAAGTTCAAGAATATATCATTTAACGGCAAAATATACTTGAAAGTAAAATTCAATTGTATTTTCTTCAAGTCTCGATAAAATTCTTCTTATACTTTGAGGATTGGGTAGAATTAATATTGTAAATTGTAAATGTTAGTTCAAACAATGGAAATTAAAGACCTATATTTAAAAATATATTCATGATTTACGTTTTATTTTTTTCTGCTAGTATATTCACACATTGACAGTGTGTTGATTTTAGCTGAGCTGAATGAAATAATATAAATTTATGAATTTCAATGATGAATGAATCAGTACGTATACCTACTGTTCTCTATTTCCAGTCCTCTTAGAAAGTATTGTGAATTTTTGAGTACAAAAAAAAGTGTTGGTACATGAAATATATTTCCCAGTTCACAAAAAGTTTGATAATTACAATTATCTTTGACAACTTTATAAAGGAGCTGTTAAGATAAGGGCTTGATTTAGCCCTGAAATCACTCGATTATTTCTCGTGCGCTGTCCTTCTATTTCAGATAAAAAGTGGTCAGGATTTAAATATAAAGTATTAGAAGATTCTTAGTAGGTATTTTATTTAAATAGATTTGTGAAAGATGTTATAATTACGGGTTGAAGAGGTAGGGATATGGATGAGAGAAAACCTCAAATATCGAGCGAAAATTCACATAAAATGCATTAGTTTACATAAATTTTATGTTTATTATACTTCTCTACCTTTTAATGTCAAACTTGGATAAGAAAAATTAACCTTGATGTTATTATATCAATATAATCGGCAAAATTCGTAGTCCGGAAACTGAAAAACGGTTATATTTCGTATTTATCAGCCACATATGTAGCTTTCAGGCGCGAAATACGCACAGCGTAGAAATAGACAACTTTCTCGTTTGTTTCCTTCCTAACGGTTAATCATTTGATTGGAACACAGTCTGAATAGATTGTTACATGATATTAAAAGAAAAAAATGGCAATTTTGATTTATTTTACCGCTCAAAATACTGATTCTAAAATAGTCATTCATCCCCCCTTTTTTTTGTTTTTCGCCTGTGGGACATTGTTCCCCCCCTCGGTTCAGAACCCCACTTGGCCAGAAAATTTGTTTTATTAATATACACCTTTGCTAAAAGTGGCATTCTGAACTGAGGGGGGGGGGACAATGTTGTAGAAAAACTTTTACGTTTTCCATTGATTTCTAAAGGAAAAACGCTTATTTTGACCCAAAAATCAGTCTTATTTTGAATAATTTATCCAACCTGACAGAAGATTTATATCTGGACCAAGTAACTTCATATTTTTACCGAAAATTTTTCTCAATTTTTGCATTTTGAAATTTCCACTTTTCAGGGCAGATTTTACGCCTTATCTTAACAGCTCCTTTGGTGTTAAAACTTTCAGAATTAATTCACACCTTTCCCAGATTCGAGTATTGTGAATAGTGTATGGGATGTAGATATTCTGTAATATCAGCATGCAGCATGTAATGTTGGCTCTAATTTGAGAAACATTTGTGTTCCACAGTCTTTCAAAAACATTTTTTAAAACTTCCTCTTCAAACTGATATTAAGTGAAATGCTGAGATGGATTTTTCAAATCACTCTATCTTGTAAAACAAAGTCTGTGACAAAGACTTCCAGTATGAAATTTAATAGTCCTAAAAGGACAAGTCACAAAATTATGGGCACAGGAAATGACTTTAATGACTGGAAATATTCTTTATACCATCAAAATAGCATTTTTGACAAAGAAAATTGTGAAAAACAATTTATTTCATATATCTAAGTTTTACATATCAACAATTTATCATATATATATATAAATTCAAATAACTATGCATTTTATACAAAGATTTGGTAGAACATATGACACAAAGAGGTAGTAGAAATAAAATCTCAGTAAGTTGAAATGAAATCATGTAGACGATTCACTAATAGCAATTGCACATACATCTAGATGGGTAAAAACTATTTTCTCCATAATTTAGGCTTGTAGGTCATATTTATTTCATGTAGAAAAATAAAGTTGGAAGTTGAGATGCCTCTCTACTCCTTTTCTGTTTTATCTTCTTATATCTACAAAAGAACAGAAAAGATGTACTTTGTAGCCTCAGCTGTGAGTAATAATCAGCATATTCCTATGCAAGGTCAAATGTCAAGGTTACAAAGCAAGGGATATTGATATGAAGAGGCCTAGTCACAAACAAAGCATTTGTCTTTTGTTCTATCAGAAGCAAACAGACCAAATTTTACACTCATATAAACTTACCCTGACGCTTTGATCCTCTCCACTATAATATATACTAGTACAGCCAGTTTTAGGAAGCCTCCTATGATAATTAGTCCATACTGTACACCCATATAAACTTACCCTGATGACTTGATCCTCTCCACTATAATATATACATGTACTAGTACAGCCAGTGTTAGGAAGCCTCCTATGATAATTAGACCATACTGTACACCCATGTAAACTTACCCTGATGCTTTGATCCTCACCACTATAATATATACCAGTACAGCCAGTGTTAGGAAGCCTCCTTTGATAATAAGACCATACTGTACACCCATATAAACTCACCCTGATGCTTTGATCCTCTCCACTATAATATATACTAGTACAGCTAGTGTAAGGAAGCCTCCTATGATAATTAGACCATACTGTACACCCATATAAACTCACCCTGATGACTTGATCATCACCACTATAATATATATTGGTACAGGTAGTGTAAGGAAGCCTCCTATGATAATTAGACCATACTGTACACCCATATAAACTCACCCTGATGACTTGATCCTATACTGGTACAGCTAGTGTAAGGAAGCCTCCTATGACAATTAGACCATACTGTACACCCATATAAACTCACCCTGATGACTTGATCCTCTCCA
The DNA here is from genome assembly GCA_028142955.1 of Pinctada fucata. Classification (NCBI taxonomy): domain Eukaryota; kingdom Metazoa; phylum Mollusca; class Bivalvia; order Pterioida; family Pteriidae; genus Pinctada; species Pinctada fucata. Next base: position 21,259,354 of record AP027111.1, on the reverse strand, counting down.
CTATAATATATACTGGTACAGCCAGTGTTAGGAAGCCTCCTATGATAATTAGACCATACTGTATACCCATATAAACTCACCCTCATGCCTTGATCCTCACCACTATTATATATACATGTACTAGTACAGCCAGTGTTAGGAAGCCTCCTATGATAATTAGACCATACTGTACACCCATATAAACTCACCCTGATGCTTTGATCCTCACCACTATGATATATACTGGTACAGCCAGTTTTAGGAAGCCTCCTATGATAATTAGACCATACTGTATACCCATATAAACACACCCTGATGCCTTGATCCTCACCACTATGATATATACTGGTACAGCCAGTGTTGGGAAGCCTCCTGTGATAATTAGACCATACTGTATACCCATATAAACTCACCCTGATGCTTTGATCCTCACCACTATAATATATACTGGTACAGCCAGTGTTTCAGGAAGCCTCCTATGATAATTAGACCATACTGTATACCCATATAAACTCACCCTCATGCCTTGATCCTCACCACTATTATATATACTGGTACAACCAGTTTTAGGAAGCCTCCTATGATAATTAGACCATACTGTACGCCCATATAAACTCATCCTGATGCTTTGATCCTCTCCAGTATAATATATACTAGTACAGCCAGCGTTAGGAAGCCTCCTATGATAATTAGACCATACTGTACACCCATATAAACTCACCCTGTTGCTTTGATCCTCTCCACTATAATATATACTAGTACAGCTAGTGTAAGGAAGCATCCTATGATAATTAGACCATACTGTACAACCATATAAACTCACCCTGATGCTTTGATCCTCTCAACTATAATATATACCAGTACGGCCAGTGTAAGGAAGCATCCTATGATAATTAGACCATACTGTACACCCATATAAACTCACCCTGATGCTTTGATCCTTTCCACTATAATATATACTAGTACAGCTAGTGTAAGGAAGCATCCTATGATGATTAGACCATACTGTACACCTATATAAACTTACCCTGATGCTTTGATCCTCTCCACTATAATATATACCAGTACGGCAAGTGTAAGGAAGCATCCTATGATAATTAGACCATACTGTACACCCATATAAACTCACCCTGATGCTTTGATCCTCTCCACTATAATATATACCAGTACGGCCAGTGTAAGGAAGCCTTCTATGATAATTAGACCATACTGTACACCCATATAAACTCACCCTGATGCTTTGATCCTCTCCACTATAACATATACCAGTACAGCCAGTGTAAGGAAGCCTCCTATGATTATTAGACCATACTGTACACCCATATAAACTCACCCTGATGCTTTGATCCTCTCCACTATAATATATACTAGTACGGCCAGTGTTAGGAAGCCTCCTATGATAATTAGACCATACTGTACACCCAGAGTCGTCTTTAGGGGTGTCACTATAGCTGACTGTATTTGATCCGCTATTTTATCATCCATTTTAGCACTCTATGTTTCAAAACCAAAAAATAACACATTTAGATATTTTATTTATTGATGACACTGACAGATCTCATCATAAAGTGTTTTGTAGCTTTTTGAAAAAATCGACAAGAAATTTCATAAAACTACTGGATATATTTATCAGTACCTCATTCACCCATGCTACAGGGTAGTAGATATGGTCCAACAATGCAGTATCCCTTCAATAGAGGAAGGTTAGATTTTTATTTGATCTAGGTTTTATTTCTTAAAAGATCTAAATAAAGTGTTATTTCCAAGAAAAGAAAAGAAATGACTGTCATAGAATGATTTACAGATTTCATACTACATCAGTACATGTATCTATAGGTGTTATAACCCCTGGTGTCCAGGGCAGTAAACTCACCTGATATTGCTAACATTCTGTATGTAAACATTAATCTGCAACTTCTTATTTACGTTCAATGCAATACCAGTATTCTGAAAAGTAGAAGACAGATAAACTTCTATAACAAAAGGGGAGAGATAAAATGAAGAATTTATTGGTATGTTATAAAACTTATTTCATATCCCACCAATCCTGCTACTTCTTTCGGTACGCTTTTTCGACATAATAACTTTCATTCTTTTTTTTTTGGCATATTAATTACATTGTTTAGATTTGAGGATCACTGACGAGGGTTAAGAGCCCGAAACGTGCATGTCTGGTCCATGCTGCCAATTTATCTGTTCTTGAATGATGCTATTCAATTTGAAGACGTTTATCATTTATACCACTTGGTGAGCGTCACTGCTGGTGGACCAGGAGTCCCCGAGGGCACATGTAGCCAAGTACGATCAATTTCGGTTGATCGTTTCTTCAACGCATTCTAAATTTTCTGTTATCAAAATTTCTTGAATTTTCTAAAAAGTGGGTCCTGCAGCATCATATCCCTACCATCCTGCTACGTCTTTTGGTACGCTTTTACGACATAATAAATTTCATACTTATTTGGCATATTACATACCACTAACGAGGGTTAAGTACCCGAAACGTGCATGTCTGATCCATGCTGCAAATTTATCTGGTCGTCAATGATGCTATTCAATTTGAAGACGTTTAGCCTTTGTTTTTCTCTGTCTTACATTAAGCCTTTGTCACAACTGACCGTGCGTGTTTGGCGATCGTACGTGTGAACATGATCATTAATCGATGTGAAAATTTCAGAACCTTGAAATGTCCTTTCCTATGAACATTTTTGAATGATTCTTATCTATTGGATAGTACTGAACGATTCTAGCTTAATTGCCACTCTGGCAACATTGGGCTACTCTTTTTATGGACGGAAATTCAAAATAGCCGCCAAGTGCTTTCCATGAATAGGCGAAATTTAATTCTTTCAGATTCAGTTTTGAATGACATTCATTATTTCATTTTGGCGTTCATTGTACAGAAAAACGGAGGGAATCTCCGACCAAAAGTAACACTTATCCTTAGATGTAATCATAGATGATGCAATGTTGAAAGGCCTGTCCATTAAGAAGAAAAATAAACATTATTGGAAAGCTTAACCGGCCTTATGAAGAAAAAGTGTGCTAATTAACCCGGTTGCTATTATGCAGCCTCCTCAACATAGTACGATGCATTCTAATGCACCAGACATGCATGATTTGGACAATGAATGCTCATTGGAAGTACTGCAAGTCGAAATGATTCAAAGTTTTCCCAATGGGCAGAATGCTATTTATCCTATTTATACTTAAAATGGGACTTTGTAAAAATGTCTTCAAATATGGGAAAACAAAATTTATTATTGAGGCCAAGCACAGAAATGATGGTCAAAAGAGCCCTTAGAACAGAGTTCTTAGCCAATTTACCTCGAGTTTACTTCCCCTGCAACAAACATACTGGCCTTACATCCACATGATCAGTTGGGAAACTTTTGGTCTTTTGAGAACCTTGATCTTAAATTTTAACCCCTATATGAAAAGGATTTGTTGACCCTCAAAACCCCTGATTCGTTGTGCCACACTTAACATTTAAAGAAAGAATTGAATTTCACCTATTGGTGGAAGGCATTTGGCAGCCATTTTGAATTTCCTCTGATAAAAAGAGTTGCTGAAGGTTGCCAGAGTGGCAACAAATCTAGAATCGTTCAGTACTATCCCATAGATAAGACTCATTAGAAAAAAGTTCATAGGAAGGGAATTTCTAGGTCGGCCTCGTGTTACATGCATGTATTTTATATATCGTTTTTATTTTCGTGCATGAACATCGACGGCGGGTGCGGCTAGCCAACAGGGGATGCTTTCTCCTTCCGGGAACCTGGTCCCACCTCTAGCTTGCTAGGGGTCCGTGGATGCTCAATTTGGTGCTCTATTGTGAGTGCTGTTGAGATTATCGTCAGGATCTTCTTTAACTCATAAGGATGTCAAATCTACTACATATACAAATGTATAAGGCATGTCGTGCCTCGATCTCTTTCTTTATTGAGGTAAGACTCATTTTTGTGTCGTCTGCGAAGCATAGCGACACTTAGGGATCACTTTGTCCGTTGTCCGTCTGTCCGTCCGTCCGTCCGTCTGTCTGTATGTCTGTCACACTTTGGGTGTCACAGCCCACACCTTTTGATTGGTAAGTGATAGGGCTTTGATATTTCACATGTGTATTCCTTGTGACAAGACCTTCCTACACATGCCATAATTTTTGACCTAGTGACCTTGACCTACATATTTGACCAACTTTTCAAAAAAATTAAGAATGGATATATCTTTTGATTGGTAGGTGATAGGGCTTTGATATTTCACATGTGCAATCCTTGTGGCAAGACCTTTCTACGCATACCATAATTTTTGACCTTGTGACCTTGACCTAGATATTTGACCTACTTTTGAAAAAAAGATAAGATTCGCTATATCTTTTGATTGGTAAGTGATAGGACTTTGATATTTCACATCTGTATTCCTTGTGACAAGACCTTTCTACACATGCCATAATTTTTGACCTAGTGACCTTGACCTACATATTTGACCAACTTTTCAAAAAAATTAAGAATGTATATATCTTTTGATTGGTAGGTGATAGGGCTTTGATATTTCACATGTGCAATCCTTGTGGCAAGACCTTTCTACGCATATCATAATTTTTGACCTTGTGACATTGACCTAGATATTTGACCTACTTTTGAAAAAAAGATAAGATTCGCTATATCTTTTGATTGGTAAGTGATAGGGCTTCGATATTTCACATGTGTATTCCTTCTGACAAGACCTTTCTACACAGACCATTTAATTTGACCTTTTGACCTCGATCTAGATATTTGACCTACTTTTCAAGAAAAGTAATATTGGCTATATCTTTTGATTGGTAGGTGATAGGGCTTTGATATTTCACATGTATTTCCCTTGTAACAATGCCATTCTACACATACCATTAATTTTTTACCTTTTGACCTTGACCTACATATTTGACCTACTTTTCAAGAAAAATTAAGAATGGATATATCTCTTGATTGGTAAGTGATAGGGCTTTGGTATTTCACATGTGTATTCCTTGTGACAAGACCTTTCTACACAGACCTTGATCTAGATATTTGACCTAGACCTACTTTTTAAGAATTTTGATCCACTTTCTAGAATAATAATCAAACCGCTTCGCAGGCGACACAAGCATTCCTTGGATTGCTATTTTTATTTTTACGTATATTTCACAAAAGACCGAGTTTTTCTCCCTCCACTCCTTTTAGAAATGACATATCTGTTTGATTTTAAATGTTATTATCAGTGACAGCTGTGTTGACTTTTTCTAACATTCTGTTCCAAGCTCACTCGTTATTGTTTCCAACAATTGCATTACAATACTGAGGAGAAGCCTTGTTGTAGAAACAATCGTAAATCGTGATAAATTCAACTAGCTCCTCCTCATATTCTGGCGAAAAAAATATACGCCTGGGAGAGGGGGCACTTTCCAGTAGTTTGTCTTTATTCCAGTTTCTATGTCTCCTCGTTCCTCGAGTGAACAGCACGTCCACCTAGCGATTTCAGATTTTACAAGAGAATCGTAGCAATTGTTGAGCATGTCTAACACTTGTAACATCTACCCTACATGTCTACGTGCAGTCTACGACCTCCAAAAAATGTACGTTCGCCGTGCGTGTCCCGCACGATTAACACCGAATTCTGCACGCAGACCGCCAATAGAAGCACGTTCGTGCGGCTGTGACTAAAGCTTTAGCCTATTCCATCTGTATCCTAGTATTCGACTTTCTATATATTAAAGTTTATCATAATAAGCAGTCACTTTTGTTTTGTTTTAAGTTGGTCTTTTTTGGAAAACAAAACTATTATCGTTAAGGTCAAGAAACTTACCGGTTCCACATCTATGTTAGTCTGGTGTTCCCCTTTAGTAGGGTTCATTCCATGTACACCATGGATTACCTCTGTTTTCGCCCCCAAAAAATGAGGTTGGGATAGGAAAATAGGAGCTAAAAAATAACGATACAATTTGGACTAATGGATTTTGGTCGTGATCAGCATAGTTAAAAACCTCTGAAGGAAATTCTTTTTACTCTTTACTTCTTTGTTTCATACAAGATACTAATTTGCGGATTGACCCTATCGTATATGTAAATTATTTACAAATAACTTTTCGAAAATTAAATTGAAGTCGACATCCATTTGGTTTCAAGGGTGGGGGTGTCTTGCTTTCCACACTCCGGAACATAATAATGACTAAGAGATAGAAATGAATGTAAAAGTCCGGATTTGTATACTTTTCCCTTTCTTTGATATCATAATCTTTCATAGAAAACACATTTTTTTACCATTTCTACAAACAGTAACATTAAGCAGTCCGGCTGGCTGACAGTTGCCGTAAGGTGTACAAAAACCTCTATTGGCACTTGTATTCCCAAACAGCTCATCGGGTACCATAAAACTATACAAAGGGATGTCTCTATCCACGTATAGCTTATTGAAAGTTAGATATATTGACCTGAAATCAAGCAAACATACTGCAACACATCATAAAAATTGAAGATTTTTTATTGTATGTAGAAGTTTTTCAATTATTTGACCACAAATGTTCGCAAAAATACCCAAACAAAAATCAAAGACTTTTCATCATGATGGTCAAGGACCTAAAAAACCTCTTTAATATGCTGAATACGGAAATAGTGCATCACAATAGATTTCGTAAGTTAAAGCAAAGTAAAGTATGGTATATTATATGGTATATTATATTATGGTATATTATATGGTATACATTGTATTATATGGTATATTATATGGTTTATTTAAGAAATAAAAAATTACAAGCTCGCGTCCTCAGCCAATCACATTTATCACCTCGCCGCTGACACGGCTCGGTAATAAATGTGATTGGCTGAGGACGCTCGGGCATTATGAGACATTAGAGCCCGGCTCGTCATTTTTTATTTCTATTCTAATGATGACCAATTGATCCTTGGTAAAACCAGTTCCTGTCGGTTTATCTGCTTTCAGAAAATTTGTAGGCGTGGCTTATCGCTATACTATTAGGGCCTATATTGGAGAATAGCTCTAGCCCGGTTCGCGTCTGTTGTCTTAATAGGGAAAAAGAATCAAGTCATATTAGAATATATGATATATTATATGGTATTTTATATGTAAGTTGTATGTTACACTATACGGTATTTTACCTGCAACAATCCGTACAAAATGTGTATAGCACATCCTTCTTGTCAATAAATGGCGGGAAGAACGTTCCGTCTGAAAAAAATATTTCAGTTCTTTTAAAATCATTATGGTTATCGATTTCTTTCCTTTATTTTAGAGAAAAACTAATTGTGTTGATTGTAAACGTTTGAAACTTGGTCGAGCATATTAAATTCTCTGAACACGAAGTAAAATGTACATACCTGTCCCGTTTATCATATTGCACGTATCTGTTGTCCAATACGATAGTTTCCTATGAACAAATAAAGACAAGTTCTATATATATCATGTCAACAAGAAAACCGTAGATCTACACAAATTAAAAATTAATATTCTTATTATTCATAAAACTATTAATAACATCATTATTAAAAGAAAAGTTTGTTGGTGAAACACTACGTGAAAAGGTACACAAGAAATACAGATTCATTTGAAACATTTCAAAAAATAAATTCAAATTGAGTAGAAAATGGGTACAAAACAGGCAGGAATGTCAGACATAGACAAAGAGACAGGCTTATTTTCATAAAAATATATCAAAAAAATTCTAATAAACCATCGAGTTTTACTTTATTAATTATTACTAGAAAAGAACCCGCGCAAGCGCGGAAAAAAAATTGTCAATTCAGAGGCGTATATTCCATATAGGCTAAAAGACTCAAGCCTACACACAAATTTTCCGGATAGATCGTAAACCTAAAAACTGTCTTCTAACAGCATCCGTAGATGTAAAAGAGGAAAATCCGACACCCTCCCGCCCCATCTAAAGTTTCCAAAGGTTGACAATTTTGCCTTAAAAATCATCTCCTTTAAACTATTTTAAACCTAGGAACCCCATAAAAATCGTCAAGATTTTAAGACAATTGTCAGTTTTTTTACAGTGTATATATTTTGTATTACTTGAAATATTCGTAGTTTATACTTCTTACACTTTTAAGAAATTCAGGATCGAATAGATTAAATATCAAAAGTGAGACTTCTTAATCATAAAACACCATTAATTTATCGGGAAAAGTGTATCATGTAGATTTATATGCAACTTTTTACGTCAATTTTCACAGCAAATAAGATTGTAAAATACATTTAAAAAAGCAGCATTTCACAATTTCCAGGGAAGTCCCCTTCCCCCGGACCCCCACCTGCGGGAGGGGCTACACATTTAAAGTATACAAAAGTGAAAAAATCATATTTGGAAATTGTCCGCATCCAAGTCTGACACTGAGTCAATGGAAAACGTCATGGCAAAAATAGCATGCGATTGGTAATTAATAATGCATTGAGTATTAAAAAAATAGAGCCAGAAAACAGACTGGAGCAAGATGATATAATACATAAATTTAATGTCAGATTGTACGCCCTCGACGAGATTCGAACCTAGTCATATAAGTCTGGTCAGATGTCCACCACTTTACCAACTGAGCTATGAAGCCTTTTTCCCAAACGTTCTGTTGTAAGATTGTAGGTCGCAAATTTAAGAAAACGAATATGGAGTTTTTATTAAATTAAATCATCCTCCTACTAACATCAGAAATGTCTTGCAAGAATCGCCTTACAAAATTTATGATACTTAGAATGTCAGGGATTAGAAAGGGAGAATAAATCAGAGGAAAATTAATGAAGTTAATGATTAGTGTCCGTCGTCGGTTTTGATTTTAGATTTTTCTCAGATTTGATTTAGGAAAACGGTGAGACATAATTAATGATCAACGTTAATTAGAAATAATTTCTTCTAAACAATTATAAATTACACATTGTCATATCATATGTGATATCTTCATATCACAACATTTATCTCTGTCCTCTTCGTTTCGACGGAGAATCGGCTAATTCGTTCCTTTAGTAGTATAGATACCTCATACCCTCCCACTCATCCACGATAGCAAACTTGGAGATATCCGACGTTCCTGAGTAAATTGTAAACACACCATTATCTGTGTCATTTTGCTGTTAAAAAAAAACGGTAAAACAAACTCTGTATTGAAATACAAATTATCAAATTATGAAGCAGAATTTCTTGATGCAGATACTTGGGGAGGAAACTTAAAATCTTCAAAAGGAGCAGCATGTTAGATCTCCTGCGGCACGTACTCTTGATGTAAACTTTGAGGATCAAGTAAACTTTCAAAGTATACTCTTATTCAGAAATACTATCATTCCAGAGGGTTTCTGAGTCTTATGGAAAAAATATTTCAGAGGTACTTTTCTTGATGTTCGTAGTCCTGTACAGAACAAAGAGGATTGTGTCAAGATTGTTAGAAGACTTTTAAGTAAAGGTCCATGTAAGGATCAGACAGTTGAAAAACCTTAAAATTTTTGCAGAACTTTTTTCTCTTGAAATGTTCAGATCAGCCTCCATATGAATGTTCTGAAGGAATTTTCCTCATATTTGGATGTTGAAGAAAGTTAAAGGGTAGCGAATTTGGATGAATTATATAAAAAAAAAAATTCCCGCCATTTTTCCCCTTCATAATCCTTTATAAGTTATGAGGTGAATATCTCGCTTCACCATTGCTACCTTGAGAAATAAATATCATATGATTGATTTGTTCTACATATATGTCTCAAAACAGAAATAAAAAGTTTTGCAAAAATGATGTATCACCCCTGCCTGCTTCTTATATGGACTTACATGTAACTTGTCATAATGCCTATTTGCTCCACTATAACTAGCATTGTGTTCTCTACAAACCCATTGGGGCCTGAAAAACATTGATGTAGAGAGCGGACTATGCTTCGTTGTGCATTAGCTGTATCGTTTTAACTCAAGACAAATATGGAGTTGCATCCTGACCAAGTATGATGACAACATACTATGACGTGTCATACCAAAACGGATACAGATCAAATTCCTTTCCTTTTAAATGTCTAGTTAGTTATCATACCATCCTTCAGGTGGAAGGGTTGCGTGCATGTTTTCCTGATAACCACACCAGTTGTCTCTAGAAGTTTCTAAATAATCATTACGATATATATAATGTATGTAGATTGAGTAATGGAACATGACAATGTCATCATGAAAGTCGAATACATATATACTTACCCCATAGAATATCCCTATTTTCTCATCAATGCTCTTGTTGTACTTTTTAAGGAATTTGTTGACCTTCTTAAGGAGGGGGTCTTCATATCCCCAGAGTATGTCCTTGACGGTACGTTTCTGGAACAGGCGACTGTCCCCTCCAGCGTCCAGAATAATCTCTGTCAACTCCCGTATCCACTTGTACTCAGATCTTATAAGGGAGGCTATGGTCTACAATTGTTTTAATCATCTACTAGTATCCATCAACATTTGAAGTATTTCTTATACTTAAAAATAATTGAATTAGAAGAATGCTTCAATCACAAGTACAGAATGAAAGAGGAGTTCTAATAGCATATGGAAGTAGAACTTTGTCCAGTGTTGAAAGGAACTATTGTATTACGAGGAAAGAAATACTAACTGTGGTGTACTTTGTGAAACATTTTAAACACTACTTATACTAGGTCCAGAGTTCCTCTTACGCCCGGATCACGGGTCCCTTGCGTAACTATATCGATTTAAAGAGCAAGATGGCTTAAGCAGTTAGCGCCTTTTATATCTCGACCGGGCCATGTCAACGCAGATGCTTTATCCAGATCCGTATGTTGTAGCGTGGAACATACTGTAAACAATGTAAGCGTTTGCCCGAAAAAGACAATGACGTTACTATTTTTCGGCATATTAATATCATGGAGAATATATATCACCCCACAAACAATCCCAATTTGAGCACACCTTTGAAGAGTTCTGGATAAAAAAATCTTAACACTGTAGCGCCCTATGGGTGCAACGATAATATCAGCAGCATAGGAAACTTAACAAGTCCCGGTTGTCAATTGGTAAATGTGACTAGCTTATTCAACATACTACAAAGAAGACATCGAAGTCATGACATCCGTAAATATAATAGGCCTGAGATACATAGTTTCTCCTTGGTTGGTTCCATTTTTGAATGAGCCTCTAGGCCTGTATTATATTCGTACTAAATTATACTCTGTTCCTTTACGGAAGTTTCAAGAAATCTACGAATATACGAAGGACCTCCCCAGAATACAGACTACAAGGAGTCATCATGGACATTTCTATTTTTCGTTTATTTCAAGCAGTTAAATCAGAGGAAAAAAGAAACCGTCCTTTCATTAAAGTTAGATTTGCAAACAAAGGTATTGATAAATTGAATCTTGGTCAAATTTTGAGTCACAAAACTGTCATGGAAAAAATCCCACCATATTTCAAAAGAAAAGAAACTCCTTGTATTTCCAATAGCTACACATCAACAGTTGCATCTAAAATTTACAATTAAAACGATTCCTGCAGTGTATTGATTTAAGTAATCCCTCACTACATACAATTCCTTACGAATGTTCTTCATCGGATTTCAACTACTCTCCTTGTGGACACGTTATTACTGGTTACCTTAGTATACCCAAGAAAGACAAGTTGAGAGAAATGTTAAAAAGGGGTCCCAATACAGAGAAAGTATGTCCTTTATATGGAACCAAAATGTCAGAATTATCATGGACTCTTGTGAGGAATATGCAAGACGTTGGGCAAAGAAAGAGGATGTGCAGCTCGACACCCTTTCCGAATGAAAGCCTCAATGGAAGCCTCGAATACTCCTTCATGGTCTTCTATGAAAGACACATCGGTTCCACCCGAGGGGTCTCAAAATCATGTCGAGGCTTGCCGAGGGTTTTGTAAAATTTTGAGAACCAGACGGTGAAAACGTTGTATCTTTCATAGAAGAACATGAAAGAGTATTTTTCTCTCATATCTTAAGACCAAAGTTAAAACTGTAAGAAAAGATAATATAATAAATAACAATGAACACTCTATATCTATATGTGGATATAGAGTGTTCATTGTTATTTATTATACTAAACTTCCCTACGGAGGACACTACTTCACTCTTTGAAAAGATAATAAATCTGAAAAATATCAAGTTGATCTAGTCGCAAAATTCAGAATTCGAATTCAGAAGACACATCGCATTTAATTTACAATTTCTTTTCACTGATTTTTTTATGATATGCAGACTTAGTAATTGGTATTTTGTGTATGTTCTATAATTCATAGTGAACATTTCATCTGATTTATTTTCATTCCATGGATTATATATTGCTGGAGAAATGGTATAAGAATCGATAGTATATTTCATACATTTCCCATGAGTTAAAGAAGATCCTGACGATAATCTCAACAGCACTCACAATAGAGCACAAAATTGAGCATCGACGGACCCCTAGTAAGCCAGCGGTGGGACCAGATGCCCGGGAGGAGCAAGCAATCCCTGTTTGGCTAGCCGTACCTGCCGTCGATGTTCGCATGAGAAAATGAAAATAACATCTAAAATACATGCACTGTCTAAGTTTATGTCTATACAGAAAGTGCTATGGCGACCATGTCAGGGAAAATTTTCAAAACATTTACTGTCAAATTCCTCGCGGGTAACTTTTTTACGAGCTCCACACGGCAAAGGGCATAAGTGTGACACAAATGAGTTAAAGAAGATCCTGACGATAATCTCGACAGCACTCACAATAAAGCACAAAATTGAGCATCGACTCAAGACAAAAAGACACAAATGACATGCACTTAAAGAGGATACGCTACAGCTGTTTCATCAATAGAATGAGCTATGAGATCATTAGTTTCGGATCTATAAAGTCTTACTTACGACCATGGCTAGATTAACGGTCCAGAATGTAGTGGATTCATGTCCCACTGACTTATTGTGCACGAATTCATACCACGTTCTCTCCTTGTAGGATATAGTTGCATTATCATTGAATACTATATCATGCTTTCTCCTGTGTTCTCTGTCGATAATAATAATAGTATTTGTAATTTATCTCGGACATCATCATTATGCATTTGTAGATTTTATTTTAAAGATTCCAATTTCTTTCTTTTATTTCGTTTATTTTTTATATTGTATTTCAATTTTATTGCTATATCTCTCAATTGAACAATATAGAATTGTATAAAACTTGCAAAATTCTTCATAAATTCTAAATTTCTGGATACTTTAATTACCAATTTATCAAACAAATAATATATGTTCACTACTACGTATGTACATTTGGACCAAATGCAACACTGAAGCTATCATTTTGACTTTGCTCGAATAAAACATTAGTAACTTAGAATGGTGAATGATAGACAACCATCGTATGAGGACCAACGTATTGGCATGATAACCTTGCAGGTTGACATCCATTATTTTCTAGGTAAAAGGTACGTAGACTAATCATAATCGTGTAAATCATATCCTCCTAAAAAAAATTTTCAAGTTGTGACGACAAAATATCATAAAGGTATGTTGTCTATGAAAATGATATCGGAAACAGAGAACAGTGTTTTTATGTTAAGTTTTGAGTATTTGTTGACAATACTTTCCCCTGTGATCATTTTAGAATGCCTTAGATACGTTTCTTTCAACATGTCTTTCAACCATGTCACTGTGTCATTCACAAAACAGTTTATAAATGGTCTTCTATTTTGCATATTTTACTTTGAGTAGGCGATAATTGTGTCAGTATAAAATTGTTAATAGGCATTATGCAAAACAAATGTTTTTTTTTCTCTAGATGATTTTCAATCATCCAAATTCTCTGAACTATACAATGGTAAAGTAGGTCGTGCATTTATTTTGTTATTCAAGAATTTATAATCAGATGTAGGGAAAATTAACTTTAAAAAGACAAAAGAAAAAAATAAAGATAAAAACAAAGTTACTTTTTTTCCCAAAATAACCAAAAAATGATAAGTAGATTTGTTTTCACGATGTTTTAGAGTATTTTTCAGAGTTGTGTAGTGGAAGTATAAAATGTATAAGGTATATATTTTAATATCAATTGAATTGTGCAATTGTGAATCAGATGACTATAGATTTAATCGAGCACAAATCAGCTAGTTTAAAAATGCCACTGATGAGGATTTACTATCAGAAACACTACGTGTCTGGTGCATTAAATTTGGTTTGAAATTTTCTTCAAGTAGGTAAAGAGTTGGAACACTTCCATTATTCTCATGTGTTGTTTTGTGGTTGCCGTAATTCAACATGAAGTTCTCCCACTGTGTTATTATCACGATTATAGTTATTTGAAATATGATAGATATGTGTATGTAAAGAAGACCGATCCCGACAACCTATCTTCACTTAATGTCGATTGATCACATGCATGAGCTCGCTACAGCCGGCAGAGCACTGACTGTATTTCGAATGCCTTCTGTTTTTATATCCATTTACATATCCATCTGTGTGTTTCTGGACCCCTGTGTCGTGCTGTCTGTTTGTATGTATAGTAGAAAGTCGTCCAAAGTCAGCACGGGTTGCCCATTGGTTTCGTTGGTTTGTGTGTGGTCCTTTGTGTTTCATGTTCTATGGCGTGAATTGGTGTTGCTTGTCCATTTTGCTGATCGTCTGTTCTCTGTTTTTACATGAGGTGTTTTATGGTTTTGATGTGGGTGCTGCAATCAAATGTTTAAAATGACTCTTTTTTTCTTCTGCTGTTGGTTGTTTATGGTCAGTGACAGTGAGTTTTGCTATTCGTTTTATTGCCGTGAAATCTTACCGGAGGTATTTGAATATTTTGTTTCATGAAATATAGATCTCTTCTCACTCTTTTTACTTCATCCTTGAAAGGAAAGGTCGCATTCATATTGCAATGTAAGACAAACTTGACGACTTCAACTTTAACATCACAAATTTTCCATTCCTGAGTAGTGATATTCCCTCGTTTCTTGCCTATGGTTATTCATAACGACATGTTATTCCAGAACCAGTCTTCTCGTATTTTAAAACGACAACGACGTGGTCCTCAGTTCAAAGCGATCAACCGCAAAACTACTCATACAACGGTACGAAATGTTGAGAGAAATTCTAGGTCATGACCATCTAAAAGTACAAAATTTGACGTATTCTTTTGTTCGGTTTTTTTGTAAGGCTAAAGTA
This sequence comes from Pinctada fucata, assembly GCA_028142955.1. NCBI lineage: Eukaryota > Metazoa > Mollusca > Bivalvia > Pterioida > Pteriidae > Pinctada > Pinctada fucata. The sequence continues at coordinate 21,244,259 of AP027111.1, read as the reverse complement.
ACGGGTGTAGCTAGGCAGCAGAAGGTGCTAACTCTCCCTGAAATCTGATCATCGCATTCCCATTTGGGGTCAATTTTTGTTCCCTTTCATAATGTTTTTTGAAAGTTGTTGGATATGTATTTAGTTCCCCCCCCCGAATTTTGAGTTTTAGAATTCTGAATTGGGTTTTGTGCTGGACTTTCCATCACTTATTTAAAGAATTGTTAGATAAATTTAATAGAATATAAGTATTTCAAATATAACCTGTAGGCAAATGGACCTCGTTGTACAACAAATGGCTTTTCTCCTGACTCAACAACCTCTTTGGGGTTGATCAAATCAAAAATCCACACATAATAGAACACTGGGACAGGGGGAGTAATCCAGGCGTCATAGTTCATAGACCCAGGCTTTAACGGCAGCTTCTATAAAAAGAAGTAGCACTTGGAAAAAAAGAACCTTTAAGGTTGTAGATTTGCGAACGAGCTTAAAGGTCAACCAGTTTCGATCAACTTTAGTACATGTACTTGATATATTTAAACCAGCATATGCTAATAAGTTAAGAATGCGGTTATTTTGCTAATAAAATGTGAAATGGATGAAATGTTTTGAACGATACGATTCTTTCAATGATTAATGATCTCGAGTTTAAGAAATGCACTTCTCTGAAAAGAAACCTGCTAACTATTTGAAATTTGTGTGTTTTCTTTTTCAGGTTAGAAATTTAGAAATTTCAGTAAAATTACCTCTGTGATGTAGGATTTTATAACATGATGAAACACCGGGATTAGAATAACACCTAAAGCAGTTAGTAAAATCCCGCATCCTAGACACAAGAACTCCTTAGATGCTTTTCTCATACTAAATCATGCGTTCAAAACATACATGACCGATTTTTTTTTTCTGATGCTGTCCATCGCATTATAATGATTATGATGAGGATGTATGTACGTGATGTATGTCAGCGGCAACAACAATAAACAATGAAATATTGCATGTGAATAGCTAAATAAATAAAGATGTGTTATCTGTGTAGTCAGATAACTTCAGAGTCGACTCAAACTAAATCGGTTAAACACGATATCAACTGTCGCACTGTTTTTAAACTCAGTCTGTTCTGACTGACATACGTACATGTACATTTATTTGAGAGAGAGAGAGAGAGAGAGAGAGAGAGAGAGAGAGAGAGAGAGAGAGAGAGAGAGAGAGAGAGAGGGGGTGTGAGGGTGTGTGTGTGTGAGGTGCAAGTTAGCAATTGTCGAAGGAATATCCGAAGCTCGAAGGAACTGGAGAAAGCTGTAAAGAAACTTTCCAATTTCGAAAATTACCTCATCGCATGTATAGATGCGAAAATAGAAAATAGATATTAATTATCTAACCATGTGCAAAATATATCTTTTATGTATAGATGGTTTTCATTATAATATGTATTCTTTTATCATATACACCTCCATCATCATAGTGTTACCAAAATTGTCAATTATCTTAATGAAATCATGGAATGACTATATCTGTACTAATTGTAAACGTCTTCATATTGAATAGCATCATTTAAGAACAGGTAAATTGGCAACATGGACCAGACATGCACGTTTCGGGTACTTAACCCTCGTCAGTGATCCTCAAATCTAAACAATGTAATAAGCCAAAAAAGTGTGAAAGTTACTATGTCGAAAAAGCGTACCGAAAGACGTAGCAGAATGGGTGGGATATGATGCTACAGGACCCACGTTTTAGAAATTTCAAGAAATTTTGATAACAGATATTTTAGAATGCGTTGAAGAAACGATCAACCGAAATTGATCGAACTTGGCTACATGTGCCCTCGGGGACTCCTGGTCCACCAGCAGTGACACTCACCAAGTGGTATAAATGTAAACGTCTTCATATTGAATAGCATCATTTAAGAACAGGTAAATTGGCAACATGGACCAGACATGCACGTTTCGGGTACTTAACCCTCGTCAGTGATCCTCAAATCTAAACAATGTAATAAGCCAAAAAAGTGTGAAAGTTACTATGTCGAAAAAGCGTACCGAAAGACGTAGCAGAATGGGTGGGATATGATGCTACAGGACCCACGTTTTAGAAATTTCAAGAAATTTTGATAACAGATATTTTAGAATGCGTTGAAGAAACGATCAACCGAAATTGATCGAACTTGGCTACATGTGCCCTCGGGGACTCCTGGTCCACCAGCAGTGACACTCACCAAGTGGTATAAATGTAAACGTCTTCATATTGAATACACCTATGAACTTTTAGCATGGACTTTCCAGTAATTAATACTTCAACAAATAGGATTTCCGTAAACATCTGATATTTCTATGTTGGTCATTATTCAGCACATTTAAGGACTTCCATCATAATCGGCATGATCAGTGCATAAAAAGTCTAATTCACACGTCAACAACCTGTTCATCCAATTGGCATTGGCTAATACCATGCATCAAATATTACAAATCATTCGTTTCATAACTACAATTAGCATAATTCAGAAAATTTTCTAGATTAGGAGTTTGTTCGATTACCCAAAATGAACATATATCCTCACCATCCCAACTTCTCTTCCCTACTCATCAACCTCTTCCTACAAATACCAAACTTACTCTTTTTTGTAAGTAATATATGGCTTTCATTCGAGAAACTCCTTTCTTGTTCACACAATGTTTTATAGATTCATTTCAATCTTGCACATATTTTAATAACACATCTATTTTCATGATTAAAGGTTATGAAACATGTGTTATAACACAGCTTTTAACAAAGTTGACATACTAGCTTACAATGATACACAGAAGTCTTTGAGATCATATTGAAATTTTCTATGATTTCTATTATTTCATCTGTAAAATGTTGGAACGGCAGGCACTGGTATTCCCGACTAGCTATAATATGTGGCAGATATTGAAAATATGAAAGCAAAGAACTGACAATTTTATGGTTTCTAAATTTCAGAACCACTGTCTGTCAACGTGGGTAAAGGCAATGTTGAAATAAAAATGCAAGGCTCAACAACTTGAACCTAGCTTGTACAATTTGTATCTGTTCTAAAATGATGCTAATGAATTTGAAGACGTTAAACATTTGTACAATTCTATGATTTCATTTAAATTGCAGTATTTCTGCAACATTTTGTTTTGAGCATGTACCATATGAAGCTACCATAATAAGAAGGAAAGGCTTTCGCCTTTCTTGGAAGGGACAATAAGAAACCATTGATGATAATTGAGTTCAATCAGGAAGTACCGACAACATTAATGAATGTGAGTCCATTATTCCAATATGATGTGTTCCCATTTCGCCTTAACTGAGAATGATATTCCCATTTCGCCTTAACTGAGAATTTAAGGTAGAAAAAATATTCCCATTTCACCTTAGTGGATTTTCATGACTGCCGTTAAGTCGAAATGAGAACTTGTAAAAACACTACAATTATTGATGTTTAGTAGAATAAACAATAAATTTGAATTTCCCATTAATAGCAAGTATTAGATTTCCAAGTAAGGATGGCCAATATGAGCATTTTATTTTCATTTCCCAACATTTTTATGAGGATTTTTTTTCAATATTTCTTCGTTTCATTCCTTATTCTCTTCGTTTCATACCCTACCCTTAATTTTGCCTACAACTATTCAAACGGGAGTTGTATTCATACACCACAATTTATGGCGCTTCCCGGCTTGGTTATGTACCTAAAATATAGTACATCAAGCAACCCCGAAGCGCAATAAATCCATGTGAGACAGACGGACTGGTACATAGTTGGACGGAGTGGAAACTATTGTATCTGGCTCTGTCAGAAGGGGAATAATATTATTTCATGTGGTAATATTGCCATGGCAATCGATCGTCAAAACTGGGTCGAAATTCAGACGACTTCCCCAGCTACGTGTTTTGAATAAAAAAACCGTCATTATATACAGTTAGTGTAGCTCACAACAAACCATAAAATCACGCAATATTACGCATAAAAGACTCAAATTATGTTTGGGGAGGGGGACTTTTACATGTACGTGTCTATTTCTTCCTGGCAATGGGAAAGAGGAATTGTACAACGGGATGAGTGAAAAAGCGTTTAATAAATTCATTTTATTCCAATTCCGGGGAAGGATGCATCTCGATCATTTCATAAGAATCTTGGCGATGATTTTAACTCCTTGTCATATTCCAATACACGATGCACAGCTAAATTGAAATGTTTGAAAACAAAATGCAGTAAAAGAAATTAGGAGGACCTTATGACTGGTGTATTTTTGTGAAGCAAATATAATTGTATATTGGCGTTAAGTCTGCCTTTCTGGAGGCACTCTCAAAGTACCATGATTTGAATGGTCTCTCTTCTCGCGTGCCATGTGTTGCGAAGAATGTTGGAAGCTGAATGGCTACTTCTCGTCTCTACGGGTCCCATCGAATTGCGGAATTTGGTTATCTCCTCTATGTACATGTATATGGATAAAATAATAGACGGCATTTCCACCCGAGTCCGAATCGGATCTTCTTGGTTACTTTCATCCCCTTGACTGTTTCTTTATTCTTTAATTTTCATATGAAGATATTGGGATATAGATTTGCAAATTGATTTTCAATTTTTCAAACCAAAATTGAAGAAGAAATGTGAAAAAATCAACTTTTTGTACAGAAAAGATAAGAAAAAATTTGAAAAAAAGTAAGGATTGTGTTGAATTAATTACTAGATTCATGCCAATTTTAAAGTTTTGTTAAAATATAATTGCACCACACGCCGTACTAAAATTCCCATTATAATCGGCATGATTAGTACATAAAAAGTCTAATTCACACGTCAACAACCTATTCATCCATTTGGCTAATACCATGCATCAAATATTCCAAATCATTCGTTTATTAACTACAATTAGCATAATTCAGAATTCCAGATAAGGAGTTTGTTCGATTATCCAAAATGAAAATATATCCTCACCATCCCCAACCTTTCTTCCCTATTCACCAACCTCTTCTTACAAATACAAAACGTACTCCTTTTTTGTATGTAATATATGGTTTTCATTCGAGTTAATCCCTTCTTGTTCACACAATGTTATATTGACTCATCAATCGTGCACATATTTTAATATCACATCTATTTTCATGATTAAAGATTATGAAACATGTGTTATAACACACCTTTTAACAAAGTTGACATACTAGATTACAATGAATTTGATTTACAGATACACGGTAGTTTTTGAGATTATGTTGAAATTTTCTATGATTTCTTTTATTTCATCTGTAAAATTTTGGAACGGCAGGCACTGGTATTCCCAACTAGCTATAATATGTGGCAGATATTGAAAAGAAAGCAAAGAACTGACAATTTTATTGTTTCTAGATTTCAGAACCACTGTCTGTCAACGTGGGTAAAGGCAATGTTGAAATAAAAGGATCATCAACTTGAGCCTAGCTTGTACTTGTAATTCTATGATTTCATTTTAATTGCAGTATTTCTGCAACATTTTGTTTTGAGCATGTACCATATGAAGCTACCATAATCAAAAAGGAAAGGCTTTCGCCTTTCTTGGAATGGACAATAAGAAACCATTGATGATAATTGAGTTCAATCAGGAAGTACCGACAACATTAATGAATGTGAGTCTAATATTCCAATATGATGTGTTCCTATTTCGCCTTAACTAAGAATTTTAGGTAGAAAAAATATTCCCATTTCGCCTAACTGGCTTTTCTTGACTGCCGTTAAGGCGAAATGGGAACTTTTAAAACAAACGCTATGTACGTAAATTGTAGTACATCAAGCAACCGAGATTTAAGCGCAATAAATCCATGTGAGACAGACGGACTGGTACATAGATGGACGGAGTGGAAACTATAGCATCAGGCTCTGTCAGAAGGGGAATAGTAAAACTTTCATGGAGTAATTAATATTGCCAGAGCACTCGATCGTCAAAATTGGGTCGAAATTCAGATGACTTTACCATCTACGTGTTTTGAATTAGGGAATGACTAGTTTCTGACGTTATGTTTCCAGACGGTAAATGCTGATTTTACGATGGTAAACTGACTTTTTTTTCTGGCGACGCGTTAGCGGATCCAGAAAAACGGATGTTTGCACCGTAAAATCAGCATTTACCGTCCGCAAACATAACGTCAGTATTTATTTATTCCCATTCTAATGCAATCTATATTTTTGTGAATATAAGGCGAATGGTGACGTTAGCAACGTCAAAGCTTAGTATGTTCTCGTTTTACAGCCATAACTAAGGAGCAAACAACCGATGAAAATCGACGTTAGAGCGACGTTATATTAGAATAAAAAAAACCCCATCATACTCAGTTAGTTGCTCACAACAAATCATAAAATCACAGAGCATTACACTTAAAAAGATTCAATATTTATGTTTGGGGAAGGGGACTTACATGTACATGTCTATTTTTATTCCTGGCAATGTGAAAGAGGGATGTTTCGGTGTAAAACGGGATGGATGAATAAAAATCTGGGAAAGTTTTAAATTGATAAATTCATTTTTCCAATTCCGAGGAAGGGTGCATCTCGATCATTTCATAAGAATCTTGGCGATGATTTTAACTCATTGTCATAATTCAATACACGATACACAACAACATTGATAAATTTGAAAACAAAATGCAATTTAAAAACATGGGGGACCTTATGACTGGCGTATTTTTGTGATGCACTATAATTATATTGGGGGCGTTAAGTCTGCCTTTCTGGAGGCACTCTCGAAATCCCATGTTTTGGATGGTCTGTCTTCTCGCGCTCCATGTGTTGCGAAGAATGTTGGAAGCTGAATGGCTACTTCTCGTGTCTGCGGATCCCATCGAATCGCGGAGTTTGGTTATCTCATCTATGTATATGGGTGAAATAATAGACGGTATATCCACTCTGACTCTGGATCGGATCTTCTTGGTTACTTTCATCGTTTTGACTGTTTCTTTATTCTTTAATTTTCATATGAATATGTTAGGGTTTAAATATGCGAATTGATTTTTCATTTTTCAAACCAAAATTGGAGAAGAGATGTGAAAAAATCCACTTTTGTGCAGAAAAGATAAGAAAAATTTTCAAAAAGGTAAGTAATGTGTTGAATTAATGACTAAATTGATACCAATTTAGATTTAATTAAAATATAATTGCACCACCCTGGTACCCATTTCACCTTACTAAAATTCCCATTTCGCCTTAGTTCTTTTTTAAACATAAAACCTTTCACAGTTAAGGCGAAATGGGAACTTTCAATTGAAAGTTCTTTTTATGAGTGGAATTATCATGCATTAAGAATCTTTTACAGACTGCTATAAAACAATTCGCGATCTAATATAAAACATATTTAGAGGAATCACCTTACAAATATTGTTGCCTGTATGTACTTGTAAACCTCAATTCACGTCAAAAGAAAACAATAACTGAATACGTTTAGTTCTTAAGATTTCCATTGATCCCATTTTAATGACCAAAAATAAAATAATACAAAGACATTCTCTCAAAATGAATTTGGATTTCAAGTCTACGTAAGCCATCTTGCAATATCTGTTGGTATTTCACGACCATTAGCTGTCACAAGACTTGTATTTCCTCTACTTGGATTTCTGGAATCCCCGTGTTTATTAGCATTCGAACCTCGCAATGGGATCAAGTTTCGATTGGAATTGCCATTAGGTATTCTAAATACTTCTCTGGTGAATGATCTTCTTGCCGAGCCTCTCGGAAAGCTAGCTGTTTCTACGATGTCCACTTGTATGTCCGGACTTAGTGTCAAATGCTTTGAGATGCAGCGTCTGAAGAAGACGAACGACTTGCCTTGCACCTCGCCCCATCTGTCCATGATGCTGTAAGATCTAGAGTTATCTACCTTTATACTATCAACATCAGTGTTTCCTTCCACCACGTACATGGACCTGATTGTTGCAAACGGTCGTCTTAATGTGTCCATAGCAAAGTTTATATCGGACACAATGGCTGTCGTCTCGCTGTACGTACTGTCCAGCTTCAGTTTTAAGGATCCACCATCTTTATAGTAAAGTTTCATCATCCAGCTTTCAGGGTCAATGTATACCTCGTTTATGTAGAGATATGGACGGATGGAGTTGGATAAAGTTTGCCCTAAAATAACTGATGTTCCAAATGGAATCCAGTCAAGACCTTCGGGAGCTACTGGCAACAAACGTATGTTTCCATCATGATACATTACAAATACCTGGGCATAACCATTGTTCCAGGGAATAGGTCTGTAGAATCTCATATAAGAAACATTTTCAGTAATCTTTCCGTTAGAGAGCCTAATTTTCATGGAGTCGGGAGCCAACCACCACATCCCTACGAAAACGGCCTCAATGACTACGTCATTACTGCTGTAAATCGTTTCCGTCCTCTCGGGAAGCATCGGACGCTTGACCAAACGAACGTTATCGACTTCAAAGTTTATTCGAACATCTGAGTCTATTGAAAAGACAATGTAGTTGTCCTCATTTTCAGTCCACGTAAAATCCGGGATTTCCCATGTGTGCTTCAGTATATTTCCATTATATGTTTTTCTTTCCATTTCAACTATTCTCCCCGAATCTCCTCTGTATCGTATGGCCACGTCAACTTTGCTTGGCAAAGATTTAAACTCGAGGTGGAGCTTTGATCCAATCTTAGAATCGATGCTACCTTTACTTTGTCCTTCTAGTCGAAATATCGCCACTAGAACCACTGAATTTCCCATCATGCCATTCCCTGGAGATATCGTGAGAAAAACATTTTTTCCCGTCATCTGATCGGTCCTTTCCGAGATCCGGAAGTTTCCAAACCGCCATAATTCTGGCGACAAATGAGGACAATGTGTCAGATTGAAATCTCGTCTGTTCGAAAATGACTTGTATTTTGGTAAAGAAGAAGTAATAGTGAACTTTCGAACATTTGGGTGATAAAGCGGAACGTCCACATTGTCAATTTCTGCGCATTTTGTTGGCTTTGATTCCTGTCTCATTGTAGCAGAAGTCGTAAACATTGTCAGTTCCGGTTGTTTTAGCGGGAAATGAGCCGTTGGTATGCAAATTGTTTCGCAAGTAAGAATTTCTGGTGTCATCCATTGATCTGTTATATTGAATTCGATAAAATCCAATGCAAGAGGAGATGATTTGTCGGAAATGTTTATCTTCAAAACATGCCACCCAGGATCAAAGTCGTAACTGTTTGGAAATTCACCAGTATCCTGGAAATTTTCAAAGCCCTTTCCAGGTGGTGCATAATAGGTTCCCATCCATTTTCCATGATCAAGAATAACAGTAAACAAAGCGCTCCTGTTTCCATGAGAAAACCGTAGGTTAGTGAGTTTAACTGATGTTGTCGTTCGCATGCAGAAATTAATTGAAAATGTTTCCCAGTTTTTGACTATCACCGTTTTCCCATGTGACGACGTTTTCATGCTCCTGATTTCATGATTCTGTGCGGCACGTGGATTATTGGCGTGCAATACAAACATTTTCGCACAGGCATAATGTACAACCAAAAGTGTACATAATATCAACATGCTGCCCTTCATTTGCTTTTGTATCGATATCACTGTATCTCCTTTTATATAATATCCGCTATGCGTAACAATCATAATGCATGGTGAAATGAATGCATTTATCAATATGATAATATGAAAATCGTATTTTACATCATGCTCCATAATTGATTAAAATCTTGAATTTTTTTCACAGGGATTGAGGGCTATTTTGTTCATAATTATTAACAGTTGGTCGTAAATTTCCTGAAAACACATTTCGTTCACCTTACTTTTCTGAATCAGTAAGAATTACGTTAATTACCTCTGTTTTTTTTAAATATATGTATATATAAACTGTTTATATTGTATTATAATCACGCACATATTATGAATATTGATACGAATCATTAAAATTTTAGATTTTTACAACACAATAAGAAAGAAACCATGAACACTTTTTGAAATTTTAACTTTTTGAACTTGTGAACAATTTTGCATAAAAACTATTTCAAAATTCAAATTTCGAGTTCTGTAATAATGCAGCGAGGATTGAAATTGCCTTTATAAAGAAAGACCACAGTATTTATGCTAAAATCCAGGAAATAAATCAGACGAAGACGTAAAAGTTTTAACACATTTTTTTCAATTACTTTCGTACGTTTTGTTAAATACAATACGTTAGTTATTTGATGGAATTAATGCAAAATACGCAAAAGAAGGATTTTTCCTCGCTTGTTTAAATAATTTGTCATTATGAGTACAAGTTTGTTTTTTTATTTCCGTTTTCATGTTAAAGACAAAGGAGGGGATCTCCAACAACACCAGGTTGCAGCACCCACAGCAAAACCCCAAAACACCCAATGCAAAAACACAAAGCAGACAAGCACAGAAAGAGACGCATAAGGGACAAGAAACGTCAACGCACAACACAGAAACATCAAACACAAAGGACTACACATAAACCAACGAGACCAATGGGCAACCGCTGCCGACTTAGGACGGCCATCTGCCACGGAAATAGCAGAAGGTGTGGTTATCCTGGATTATGTGCGCACAACCCTCCCACTTTTCCGATTACCCAGAGGTCTCGAAGAACGTAAAATTGTGGTGTAAAACAACCTCCTCACTGTCAGATGACCACACACAAACAAGACCGCAAAACACAGGGGCCCAAGCAACACAGATGAATGTGTAAATGGATATCAAAAGAGGGCGTACGTAATACAGTCCGTGCTCTGCAGGCTGTTGCGACCTCATGTGTGTTATCACCCGAGGAGTCCAACTGACAATCAGAGAGGACAGGTGGTCGGGGCCCTGTCTTCTCTAAAGAGGTTTGGACAGGGCCCGTCATGGAGTTACGTCGTCACAGTCAGTAAGAGTGCAATCTTTAAGAATGCGCTTGTACAAGACTGTCGATTGGTCAAGTCCGTCTGGTGACCTTAGGATCATATCCACGGTATAAAAGGCGTTTAATGATTCTGACGCATTTTCGATAGTGATGTTGTCTATCTTTGATCCTTCATATCTTGTTAATTATTTCATCATAAAATGCAGGTTGTGAAATACCCAAAGTAATATACTCTGTTGCCTGTATTGGTCCGAATTTTAGAAGAAGTTGACAATATTTTTTGTAAAATTTCAAGAAAGTCTTTACTAGTTTGTGAAAGCGAAAACCTTGTCCCAAAAGTTTCTTGGTTCTATGTAAATTTCTACTATGAAAACATCAGTACATACTCTAGCATACCGGATGAGCTGTGAAATATAGATACCATAGGACGGTAATCTAGGAACATCACCATCAAGTCAGGGGAAATTTATTATGTTAAATCCAAAATCATCTCTTTTGTCATACACACTTGTATGGATCTCTCCATTAACAATTTTGATATTTAGGTCCCAAAAATGGTGTTTCTGTGTTTGAAAAGTTTGCCTTGTTTAGAATCAATTCTTGTGGGTAAATAACATTTTTTATACTTTTCAAAAACAGGATTGTCGATAGTAAGAATATCATCTAGGTAACTAGAAGTACAAATGTAACATTTCACATCATCATTTTTTCTTTGCATTTGAAGATTTTGGATAAATTCCTTTTCTTACGTGTATAAAAATAAATCTGCAACAAGAGGTGCACAATTAGTACCCATAGGAATCCCTACAACCTGCTTGTAGAGTTTCTCACCAAATCTTACATAAATATTGTCCAAAAGGAAGGACAAGGCAATACACAGGTCACCACATGTCCATGATCTGTATGATTTGTAATCTGTGGCGGAAAAGAAACCCTTCGATTCAGATGTACAGATATAAGTTTTCCCCTCTCGATTAAAACACCATTTAATGAGTTTGGACAGTCGATCATTTATATTGTCGTGAGGAAGCGTGGTGTACAAGTCGTATGAAGATATCATATTTGCTTCAAAATTTCTTGATTTCATTTTGTCAATCACACCCCCTGAATGTTTAAAAGACCAAAAGAAGTTTACATCCTTCCTGTTCATGACAGTTTCACAGTATTTTGCCACGTGTTCCTTTATAGCCGTGAGTGCTGACGTCAGATTTCTAGACAAAATTGAAGTTGAGCAGTTGCTTGATCATAATTTCTTATAATCTGGACTTCAGACTACAATTTCTTATTCATTTTTCCAACACTTAGCACTGTTTAGTACCGACAACGTAACGTAACGTAGCGCTCATCGTGATGCTCACTTTAGGTAATGCTCGGCGATAATCTCAGTCAATGAGAAAAAATGGATGTTTGAGAATCCTATCTGTAGGCTTCTTCTATATATTATTCTATCAAAATTGATTCTGTGGCATCTACACGTATCTATCTATTCGTGTATTGTACAATATTTTAAAAAAGAAGCAAGTTTGGTGGAGCAACGAAACGGAGGATCTCTTAATCTCTTGGTAAGTATGCTTTGAAATGATTTATCCAAAGTTATCTGTGGCACATTTCTAGTTTCCAAAATTTTCTGTTATCAGAATTTCTTCAAATTTCTAAAACGTGGGTCCTGTAGCATCATATCCCAACCATCCTGCTCCGTTTTTGTTGCATTTTTGGACATAATTACTTTCACACTCTTTGGTCATATTACATACTTTAGATAGAGGAATACTGACGAGGGTTGAGTATCCGAAACGTGCATTTCTGGTCCATGCTGCAAATATATATGTCTGTAAATGATGCTATTGAATTTGAAGACGTGTAACATTCATTTTACTAAGTGCTGGGATTAGAAAGGGGGGGGGGGTGGTGTTCGGGATGATTCGAAAGGTAGTAAACGCACTCCCTGTCTTCCGCAATGATCTCCTGCACATGTTCTCTTCAATAAATGTTTTTCATTTAAATATCACAGATTAGTAAAATCAAAACGTAATAATTCCCTTTTCACCAAAGCGTATAATGGGAAGTGTGTTTATGGATTCCTTCGGATCCATTTATTTAACGACGTACATGTTCTTTGGTCCTTTTGATGATTTGACAGTCGGTCGTCATGCTCACTAATTACAACCACTTATCAAAAGGCCATGCGATATAAATTCTAGCTAAATCATTATAACACATAACTTTTGTAACTTTCAAGATGTAATACCTGTTTTCAATATTTGAGGTAAGTTGGTCAGTAACACCACATCGTCAACTTGCACTATATATATATAATTATTCTTTTGAATTTATTTTTTGATGCAAAATAAAAACCCAAATTTGAAGTATTAACTTACTCAATTCAATCGCAATCAAATTATTCGGCTCCGCAAAGTTATCATGGCGTGAAATTATATAGGACAAACTGAATTACCGGAACTTGTGAAGAAGACGCGCGACGCACTTTCATAATTTTTCGCGGAAAAATATTGCAACGTCATAATTCAGTATGTCGTCAAATAAACCCCCTTGATGACGTAAACTATATCAGTATATGCCAAAGGTATAACGATGTGGTGATAGAAGCGTTTTTTAGATGTAAACAAGAATATATATTGCTTGTCATTCGAAATGCATTTCTCTTTAATCTAGAGGTATATCCGACCATTAGTTCAATAAGTTTTCAGATCTGTTTTCTTTACGACATCGATACGGTTTACGTATGATTTGTCCACGCTCATACCCTCTTAAATGAAATATATGACCAAAATACCATTGGAGAATTATTGTTAAGATGTTAACCCCTTTTAATTTTGTTGATATTTTTTGATAAAATGACAAGTTTTCGAAATAGCAAAATAATACACATGATGTCAAATTGATAAAGGGCCAAAACAATGCTTCTTTCAGGTGACTTAGTTCGAAAGGAGTAATTATTACACTGAAAACCTCCAGTCACGGGTTTAACTGCTCCATATTTCAAAAGGAAATAAGTGTTTATGATTATGATACGAAAGCATTAAAGTATAAAAGAAAAAGAAGAGCTTTGTTCCATCTCTGCTTCTATAGGTAATAATATGATAGATTAAAACATTTCTTTGTATATTTTCTATTACTTCTTCTTTTAAATAGATCGATTTCGATAATTTATCATTATTTCACCTACATACATGTAGAAAAAAGATGAATTGAAGGCAAAAATGACCCATATAACCAAAAGGCCGAACAATATGACGGATCGACAGCTTGCAGACATCTGAATGTTACATGTAGTCATATTGTATTTTCCATAATTTATACAGACTGAATTGTATTTGCAATGAAACAGAGCAGTTATTGCTGACTAAACATTCGATTCTTATATTTTAGTTCAAGAGTCGTCTCTTTTGTGTTTATTAAATACAACCAACAACGCAATCAATGTATACCAAGACTCTGTCACAGCAGAAATCGATTGTTATAACAATGTCCATGAAAACTTGTCAAATTTTATAGGACATTTAGTCCTATGAAGCATAGGGCTGAAACATTTCATAGGACTGAAATTAGCTATGTCTTATCATTACAAATTTTATAAGATATTGGAGCATACAAAGCATCAGAACCTGCTATGGACAATCCAGTCTAGTTAGAAATGGAACATGTGGGACCAATCAAAAATTAGTTGGATAAGTTGCTTTAAAGGAAAGAACACATCTAATATGCAATTTTCATGTATGTTACAAACACACTTGACAGCTGAAACCGCTGAAATCATATGCTGTATAATCCATCAAATATTCAATATGTTTATTCCTCTTGTTGTTGGGTCTATGCACCATCCCGGATTCCCGAATGAAGGACGACCTACGAAATTCCAGCAAAGTGGCGTCTCTCCAGTTCCTTATTTTCGACACAGCAGTGAACACCGTAGGATAGTTACGACACAATATTGACCCCATGAGGTAATGCCGACTAGAGTGTAGCCTTGCCTCGTCTTGCATACCAATGAGGAACCACTGTCAACCTATAAAAAGAAGAAAACTATCATGTTATACCCTACAAATTTATAGAGTCTTTGTTTCAATGCCCTTTGTGTAATGATTTTTTCGAAGTTTCCATTGATTTGGTAATGGTCGTGGACGGTATTGTTTTAACATGTTTAAAACAGAATTTATTTAAAAATCAATTATCTATTAGGGCACTCAAAAAGGAAAATCTAGAAAAGATCAAATAAATCCATTTCTATTTGAATTCCTAGCTTAAGTACTATATTATTTTACATCATTTATATAGAATGGATAATCTATTTTCAATGAAATAAAATGAAATAAAATCTTAAAGTCAAATTTGCAAATAAAATGATAGTTGCTTACAGTTCTGTCAAGTATAACATCCCTTATTTCTATTACCAGGAGTCGCCTTGCACTTCATATACATATACAATGTACACAATCCGTTAATTCCAAAATATCTAATTATAAACAAAATTTGAAATGTCTAGATGTCGCGACCTTTCACAAAACAACATACAATGAACATGTTCATCCTCTGCTATTGAAATCAATGTTACAAAAGTCTACAACAGTGCGACTAGGGGATTCCCAAAAAAGTAGCATAAATATTTAATGAATTTGATTTTTCAAGAAAACCTGACTGATTTATATGTTTTTGAAAAAGGTCTTTCAGAGACATTCATTTTAAAATTTATTTCAATCAAATCGGACTTGAAACAAAAAAGTAATTAGCAAAAAGAATTTTGATGACAATCAAAATCTATTTGTGTGTGAATTAAGTTCTAAGCATTGTATTGGAGTATTGTAGTCGTGTTTGGTATCAAATGAATCAGAATGAAGTCCTGCAGATGGAAATGAATAGAAAATGCAAAAATCAAATAAAAAACAATTTATATTTTACAGTTGAGTTTGTCGGCACATCAAAGGTTTACCGATCGTTGCCGAATATCAATAGAGCAGTTGCATTTATTTTACTTCTTACTTCACCACTACTTTTACCTCACCTCTACGCTTCAGTGGTCACTGTTGTTAGGGATTAGGCCGTGGTATTTAAAAATCGTTTTCCATCCTGACGTTTCAAAGAAAGACACCCTCCAGTTAGGCGAAAACACACAAACATACAATTTTTGTATTGTTGTCAATGACATGTATTATTCTGAAATTTTATTTAAGGCACATATCCACTGCACAAGTCAGGGGAGACAGGAATGTGAGCTATTATAGCTAAGTCGGGGTTTAAATAGATCCATTTGGGCCGTTTTTCATTTCGAGTAATAAAGCCGTAGTGGAACCTTTTTTTTGCAGTTAGACATGATACCTTTGGCTATCTCGAATTAATTGTGAGTGTATGTGTGTAAACGTCTTCAAATTGAATAGCATCATTTAAGAACAAATAAATTGGCAACGTGGACCAGACATGCACGTTTCGGGTACTTAACCCTCATCAGTGATCCTAAATCCTAAATCTAAACAATGTAATATGCCAAAAAGTATGAAAGTTACTATGTCGAAAAAGGGTACCGAAAGACGAAGCAGGATGGGTGGGATATGATGCTACAGGACCCACTTTTTAGAAATTTCAAGAAGTTTTGATAACAGAAATTTAGATTGCGTTGAAGAAACGATCAACCGAAATTGATCGAACTTGGCTACATGTGCCCTCGGGGACTCCTGGTCCACCAGCAGTGACACTCACCAAGTGGTATAAATGTAAACGTCTTCAAATTGAATAGCATCATTTAAGAACAAATAAATTGGCAACGTGGACCAGACATGCACGTTTCGGGTACTTAACCCTCATCAGTGATCCTAAATCCTAAATCTAAACAATGTAATATGCCAAAAAGTATGAAAGTTACTATGTCGAAAAAGGGTACCGAAAGACGTAGCAGGATGGGTGGGATATGATGCTACAGGACCCACTTTTTAGAAATTTCAAGAAGTTTTGATAACAGAAATTTAGATTGCGTTGAAGAAACGATCAACCGAAATTGATCGAACTTGGCTACATGTGCCCTCGGGGACTCCTGGTCCACCAGCAGTGACACTCACCAAGTGGTATAAATGTAAACGTCTTCAAATTGAATAGCATCATTTAAGAACAAATAAATTGGCAACGTGGACCAGACATGCACGTTTCGGGTACTTAACCCTCATCAGTGATCCTAAATCCTAAATCTAAACAATGTAATATGCCAAAAAGTATGAAAGTTACTATGTCGAAAAAGGGTACCGAAAGACGTAGCAGGATGGGTGGGATATGATGCTACAGGACCCACTTTTTAGAAATTTCAAGAAGTTTTGATAACAGAAATTTAGATTGCGTTGAAGAAACGATCAACCGAAATTGATCGAACTTGGCTACATGTGCCCTCGGGGACTCCTGGTCCACCAGCAGTGACACTCACCAAGTGGTATAAATGTAAACGTCTTCAAATTGAATAGCATCATTTAAGAACAAATAAATTGGCAACGTGGACCAGACATGCACGTTTCGGGTACTTAACCCTCATCAGTGATCCTAAATCCTAAATCTAAACAATGTAATATGCCAAAAAGTATGAAAGTTACTATGTCGAAAAAGGGTACCGAAAGACGTAGCAGGATGCTTTTTATCTGGTATTTTGTCTCGAAAGGTACCAGTCCGCACACGTTAAACAGAATATTTCACAGCCATGGCTTTACATTGTACAATACACAATCCTGTCCTGAGGCGATCCAACTACAGTTACCTTTTAAAGCTGACCTGTCACTTTTTTACCATTTAAATGTGAAGTATAATCACTGACGGATGGACATGCAGACGGAAAGATCATTCATTTATGTAGCAAAAATTACAATGCTTAACTTTTCTTCGTCTGAAAAGGGGAAATTTACATATAACGTACCCGTAAGTTTTATGTCTAAGATATGAAATGTACCCGTAAAACGTCAGGGTAGGTCAGCTTTAAAAGTTAACAGTAGTAGTCAATACTCGAGAACAAGATTATGTAACCCCTAACCACAGTGACCAATGAAGCGTAGAGGTGAGGTAAAAGTAGTGGTAAAGTAAACTAAATGCAACTGCTCTAATATACCATTAGCATATCATAAGTTATCGGCAAATAGCGTAATTTGAAGACATTAAACATTTGAACCTCTTGATGAGTGTCACTGCTGTTGGACCAGGAGTCCCCGAAGGCACATGTAGCCAAGTTCGATCAACTTCGGTTGATCGTCTGTCTCTTCAACACATTCGAAAATTTCTGTTACCAAATTTCTTGAAATTTCTAAAACGTGGATCCTATAGCATCATATACCACCCTTTCTGCTTCGTCCTTCGGAACATTTTTTGGACATCATAATTTTCATACTCTTTGGCCATATAACATTGTTTAGATTAAGGATCACTGACGAGGGTAAAGTACCCGAAACGTGCATGTCTGGTCCATATTGCAAATTCATCTGTTCTTAAATGATGCTATTGAATTTGAAGACGTTAACATTTGAGCGGAAGTAGGCAGTTATGGGTTTATTACAATAAGGAACACTCTTATTCAAGCAAAAAGTATACCGAAGACAATATCATCCGGATGCTTGAGTTTTTGATTGACAACTTTTTTTTTGGTGTTTGGAGGAACCAATACAAATGGTTGGAATCTCAATGGGTACCAATTGCGCCCTACTGCTTGAGGACGTATTTTTATATTCATGCGAAGCTTTCTTCATGTAGATCTTGCCTTCATCCAGACCTTGATCAATCTACAGTCTTGTACCAGCGCATTCTTAAGACGTGTACTCTGACTGACTGTGACGACGGGACTCCAAGACGGACCCTGTCCAAACCTCCTTAGAGAAGACAGGACCCCAACCACCTGTCCTCTTTGAATGTCAGTCGGACTCTTACGGTGATAACAGAGCACGGACGTATGCCCTCTTTTTATATCCATTAACATAACAGTCTGTGTTGCTTGGGTCCCTGCGTTTTGCGTTCTTGTTTGTGTGTGGTCATCTAACAGTGAGGAAGTTGTTTACATAAGAACTGTGCGTTCTTCAAGATCTCTGGGTATTCGGAAAAGTGGGAGGGTTGTCCGCACGTAATCTAGGATAACCACACCATTTGTTAGTTGCGTGGGAGATGACAGTCCGAAGTCGGTACTGGTTGCTCATTCGTCTCGGTTGTCTATGTGTGGTATTTTGTGTTTAATGTATTCATGTCGTATGGCTCTTTTTCGTCTCTTGTTGTGCTCGTCTTCTCTTTGTTTTCGCATCGGGTGTTTTGGTGTTTTGTTGTTGGTACTGCAACCAGGTCTGGTTGGAGATCCCCTCCCGTCTTGCAGTAGAATAGGCGAAAGCACCTCGCATTATACTTCAATTTAACTTTCAAATTTATAGATGACGTGTTGTGCATCATTAATCCGAAATTTAAGGATTATCTTCATGAAGTATATGCTCATGAACTAGAGATCAAGGAAAGAACCGAGAGCGACAGATCCTCTACTTCTATCTTTCGACGCAGACGGTCATTTGAACACCTCACTGTATGACAAGCGTGCTTATTTCAGCATCCACATAACTATAAACTTCCCTTTCATGAGTAGCAACAGTCCGTTTTCTCTTGCTTATGACGTTTTTGTTTCTCAGCTGATAAGGTACGTCAGGGCATGTTCCAAATATGAAAGTTTTATCGTTACAGCCAGACGGCTTGCAAGTAAGCTACTTGTTCAGGGTTATGTTACACAACGGCTGAAATCATCTTTGAGAAAATGCTTCGGTCACAAAGGGGGTATAATAAAAGAATATCAGATCCCCATTTCCAGAATGATCAGTGACATTTTGGATTGTGATTGAATGGCTGTCATCATCACCAAACATGACATATTTACCTGGTTTGTAAATCAATATGTAAAATGGAAATAATCACCAAATTTGACAAGTTTTCGGGAAACTGTTGCAGTTGCAATGCAATGGGAGACGCTGACTCTCCTCGGGAACATGGTTTCACATAGGAATGTTCGGAATCGAGGTTCACAACCGTTCCAATGGAAATTCTAAATTAAAAGGTTTTTGCCTTGCATTCTGGACTTTGAGACTTAATAACTGATAGGTGCTTCTTCGATGTTTATTAAATCATGATATTGATTTCTACGACACTCCATCTTACATTCATGTCTGGCGCATCTAATTCGAATCTTTTATGTCCAGAAATCTGCTCTTTGACAGCAGACACAAAACTGCTTTTCTATTCTCGTATCATACTTTAGCAATAGTTAGTACTTGCCTCGCAAGCTGCGACTGTTTTATAGAAAGCGCAGATATTGGTATTCTCACGAGCAATAACAATAGAGCACAAAATTGAGCATCGACAGACCCCTAGCAAGCTAGAAGTGGGACCAGGTGCCCGGGAGGAGAAAGCATCCCCTGTTTGGCTAGCCGCACCCGCCGTCGATGTTCACGGACGAAAACGAAAATAATATACCACTTGGTGAGTGTCACTGCTGGTGGACCAGGAGTCCCCGAGGGCACATGTAGCCAAGTGCGATCAATTTCGGTCAACGATCAAACGAAATTTCTTGAAAGTTCTAAAACGTGGGTCCTGTAGCATCCTATCCCATCCATCCTGCTACGTCTTTCGGTATGTTTTTTTTTTCGACATAGTAACTTTCATACTTTTTTGGCATATTACATTAGTTAGATTTGAGAATCACTGACGAGGGTTAAGTACTCGAAACGTGCATGTCTGGTTCATGTTGCCAATTTATCTGTTCTTAAGGTGGTAGTCTCACCATAACCCCTAAATTCAATTTTCTTCATAACTGCAATATTGATTAACTATGAGGTCATGCATCTTTTGCTAAAGTTTGAGAGAAATCGAACCAATCGGTTTGCGTGGCTCGCAATTCAAAATCTTCAAATTTTGTCCCCCCCCCTTTCAGTGCAGAAAATGGCGACTTTGTCACGAAATTTGTTCTCAGATACTCAGTGAGCATGGAAATTTATTGAGAATCAGTTTTGCATTTCAAAGATAATACTTACATCTTTCTTTTTTAGTAAAATTTTGATGTTTTAATGTCACCATACTTATTTTAGAAGCGATTTTAATAGAAAATAAGGATAAACATGTACCTTTCTGAAGTTCCGAAAATTGTCACATTTACATAGCTAAAAAAAAACGTATCATTTAATTTCAATAAAAAACTAATGGAAAAGAGATTGATTATTTATCTTAAATCTGTGCAAATTTCAGGGAAATCGAACCTATTTTTACCGAGTAAGCGCCATTTGGGTTACCCCTACCGCCCATTTTTTTTTACGTCGCAATATGTTACGTCGAGGTTAAGCATAGCGTTGTATGTCTTGTTGGCAAATTTATAATCAACATGCTTACGCGAAATTGTAAAATTAATTTGAATAAATAATAATAATTAAATAACAGTTATCATTATTTCAGAATTAAGACGTCATCGTGCATTTGACTTAGTTGATATTACGATTAAACACGGGAAGCAACCAAACAAAAAGTAAAATAAAAAAAAAAGAAGAAGGAAAATTAAAAAAAAGGGAAAAATTGGATAGACTGTCCAATGCGAGCGTATAGATGGATTCGAGTTGTTTAGAACCGAAACCACCCCCTCCCCCACCCTGGACCTCTCCTTTTGAAATTCATACACATTTTTTATTTTCCCGATCTTTTTAAATAAAATTTATTGTCCCAGATTGCCGAGCCGAACACCTTTCCCCATTTCTACGATACATTTTTGTTTCTTCTAGATGATCTTCTATTTACTAAAATGGTAAATGTACTCTATTTACACTAATCACGCTCAAATAAAATCGAAGTAATCGTGGTCATAATTATCAGATAACATCAGATTTCTTTCGACATTTACGTTAGGTCAAAGGATTAGTGTAGATACTGAACATATCAAACGAATAAAGAAACGTATAAATCTCGGAAACATATTCAATCTATAAGTAATGCTCAATTTCAGGAAATAAAACAGAGAAAATGAAATGCTACTTATGAAAATAGATAATGATATATAAACCATAAAAAAATTCCCGTTTACCTCCGTGCACCGCGCGGGAAATTCCCCTATTATGACGTCATGATTAAGTCATGAAGATGCTTGTCGTGAAAACAAACGATGGCAACGTTACACCAGACAACAAACGTTCGTGAGATCAATTTTGAGTTACGTCCCTTACCCTGAGACTACCATCTTAAATGATGCTATTCAATTTGAAGACGTTTACATCTAAAATACATGCACTGTCGGAGGCCATGTCTATATGGAAAGTGTCATGGCGACCATGTCAGAGACAAATATTAAAAACACTTACTGTTTAAGGATCCTCTACATTAGATATATCCTCATGATGAAGGAAACAAGCGAGAGCGACAGATCCGCTTCGTACTTGGATATACTTTTACCTTTCGACGCAAACGGCCATTTGAACAATTCACTGTATGAAAAGCAAAGCATTATGATTTCAGCTTCCACATAACAAAGAAGGGGGGATCTCCGTTGCAGCACCTACAGCAAAACACCACAATCTGATGCGAAAACACAAAGACGAGCACACTAAGAAACGAAAAAGAGACATACGACATATAAATATCAATAAAAAAAAGACTACACATAATAAACCGACGAGACCAATGGGTAACCGCTGCTGACTTTGAATTCCATATAAAGTGTCCAGTATAATATAAACAGTGTTGAATCCATCCATTTATACTTTCGTCCAATTAGATAGCAGACTAATTCGTCCAGTTCATATTTTGTTATTTCCTGCATTATGTTAAGAAATCCTATATCTAAATTGAATTCGACCTCATGACTATGGACGAAAAGGGCGAACAGGGGGGGGGGGGGAATAAATGTATTTCACAGACTACAATAAATCAATGCTCATGTAGATCGATCACCTTTTACTAGGATGGTTGGATATATGTACTTGTAATCCGGGTTTCTATGTAATAAAATATGATCTAGGCAAACGTTATTTGGACATTATGCTGTCCTATGACACTGATGGTCACATGAACACCTCACTCTATGATAAACGTCACGACTTCAGTTTCAGCATCACAAACTTCCCTTTTCTGGGTAGCAGCATTCCTCCCATTCCTGAGTTGCAACATCCCTTCATCGCCTGCTTAGGGCGTGTTCATATCCCAATTGATACGATATGCCAGAGCAAGAAGCAAATATACAGATTTTGTTCTGAGAGCTAGGCGTCTTTCAGATCAGCTTTTCAGTCAGGGATACGTTTGTGATCGACTAACATCGTTACTGAGGAAGTTTTACGGTCGATACGGGGAACTCGTAATACACTATGATGTCTCACTCTCCAGAATAGAGAATGATATTCTGTCTAAGACCATTTGAACCATCCAACCACAGACTATACATGTACTTATATCTTCCGAAATGGAAGTAACCAGATGTGATATTTCTGCCGAATTAAAGCGACGGGTGTTGCATGCAAGCAGGAGGTACTGACTCTTCCTGGGCACCTGTTCTCACTCCTAATTGGGAGTTATCTTCTTTTCATGTGGTAGAGTTTTTGTTTGTTTGCTTTGGTTCCTGTTTTATCCTGATTTCGTATGCCTTTGGTTAGTGATTTCTTGAATTATCAATTTTGTACTGTGTATTGGGATATGGTCATTGTCCATATTTGTCATTAGTACATGCACATAAATTCGATTTAACGATTGTGACCTTTCTACCGAATTGAAGTGGCGGGTGTTGCATGTAAGCAGGAGATGCTCACTCTTTCTGGCACCTGATCTCGCTCCTTCGCAGGGAGTTCACTTCATTTCATATGGTACATTTTTTATTTCTTTTCCTTTGCCTTAGTTCTGGTTACATCCTGGTTTTGTATACCCTTGGTTAGATGATTTTTCGATTAACGATTGTGTACTTCTTGATAGGATTATGTTTTTTTTTCCATATTTGTCACTGTTAAGAGGTCTAACTCGATACAGCAGTATAATGGATAAAGTTTCAGAGAGCTACTGAAACTTTATAAAAGCAACATTAACTCACGCCATAAAATACAATACAGATCTTCCTGCTTCTTTAGTTTTTTGGATTTCCATTGATCCCAATTTAATGACAAAAAGAAAATAACCACACAGACAATCTGATATCAAAATGACTTGACGATATGGATTTGAAGACTACCTAAGCCACCTCGCAATATCTCTTGGTATTTCTCGACCATTAACTGTCACGAGATTTGTGGTTCCTCTACTTGGATTTCTAGAATTTCCGCGTCTGTTAGAATTCGAACCTCGCAATGGAATCAAATTACGATTTAAATTGCCATTGGGTATTCTAAAAACTTCTCTGGTGAAGGACCTTCTTGCCGAGCCTCTAGGAGAATTGGCTGTTTCTACTATATCTACTTGTATGTCCGGACTTAGTGTCAGATGCTTGGAGATACAGCGTCTAAAGAAGACGAACGACTTCCCTTGCACCTCTCCCCATCTGTCCATGATGCTGTAAGATCTAGAGTTATCTACCTTTATACTATCAACATCAGTGTTTCCTTCCACTACGTACATGGACCTGATAGTTGCAAACGGTCGTGTGAACGTGTCCATAGCAAAGTTTATATCGGACACAATGGCCGTAGTCTCGCTGTACGTGCTGTCCAGCTTCAGCATTAAGGAACCACCATCTTTATAATGAAGCTTCATCTCCCAGCTTTCAGGATCAATGTATACCTCGTTTATGTAGAGATATGGACGGATGGAGTTGGATAAAGTTTGACCTAAAATGACTGATGTTCCAAATGGAATCCAGTCAAGACCTTCGGGGGCTACTGGCAACAAACGTATATTTCCATCATGATACATTACAAATACCTGGGCATAACCATCATTCCATGGGATCGGTCTGTAGAATCGCATATAAGCGACATTTTCCGTGACTTTTCCGTTAGATAGCCTCACTTTCATGGAGTCGGGAGCCAACCACCACATCTCTACGAAAACAGCCTCGATGACTACGTCATCACTGCTGTAAATGGTTTCAGTTCTCTCGGGAAGCATCGGACGCTTGACCAAACGAACGTTATCGACTTCAAAGTTTATTCGAACATCTGAGTCTATTGAAAAGACAATGTAGTTGTCCTCATTTTCAGTCCACGTGAAATCCGGGATTTCCCATGTATGCTTCAGTACATTTCCATTATATGTTTTTCTTTCCATTTCAACTATTCTCCCCGAATCTCCTCTGTATCGCATGGCCACGTCAACTTTGCTTGGCAAAGATTTAAACTCGAGGTAAAGCTCTGATCCAATTTTAGAATCGATGCTACCTTTACTTTGTCCTTCTAGTCGAAATATTGCCACAAGAACCACTGAATTTCCCATTATGCCATTCCCTGGAGCTGTCATAAGAAAAACATTCTTTCCCGTCATCTGATCGGACCTTTCCGAGATCCGGAAGTTTCCAAACCGCCATAACTCTGGCGACAAATGAGGACAGTTTGTAAGATTGAAATCTCGTCTGTTCGAAAATGACTTGTATTTTGGTAAGGAAGAAGTAATAGTGAACTTTCGAACATTTGGGTGATAAAGCGGAACGTCCACATTGTCAATTTCTGCACATTTTGTTGGCTTTGATTCCTGTCTCATCGTAGCAGAAGATGTGAACATTGTAAGTTCCGGTTGTTTTGGTGGGAAATGAGCCGTGGGTATGCAAATTGTTTCGCAAGTAAGAATTTCTGGTGTCATCCATTGATCTGTTATATTGAATTCGATAAAATCCAATGCAAGGGGCGATGATTCGTCGGAAATGTTTATCTTCAAAACATGCCATCCAGAATCAAAGTCGTAATTGTTTGGAAATTCACCAGTATCCTGAAAATTTTCGAAGCCCTTTCCAGGCGGCGCATAATAAGTTCCCATCCATTTTCCATGATCAAGAATCACAGAAAACAAAGCGCTCCTATTTCCATGGGAAAACCGTAGGTTAGTGAGCTTAACTGACGTTGTCATTCGCATGCAGAAATTAATTGAAAATGTTTCCCAGTTTTTGACTATCACCGTTTTCCCACGTGACGACGTATTTATGCTCCTGATTTCATGATTCTGTGCGGCACGTGGATTATTGGCATGCAATACAAACATTTTCGCACAGGCATAATGTACAACCAAAAGTGCACATAGTGTCAAAATGCTGCCCTTCATTTGCATTTTTTTTTTTTCGATATCAGTGCAACTCCTTCTATCTAATATTCACTCTGCTCGACAGTCATAATGCATACTGAAAATGAAAGCATTTATCAACATGATAAAAATGCAAAATCGTATTTAACATCTGCTCATGCTCAATAATTGATTGAAATAAAAACTATGTCCCAAAGCTTGCATTTTTTCACAGGGACTGAGGGCTATTTTTGTTCATAACTATTAACAGTTGCTCGTAAATTTCATGACAACACATTTTATTCACCTTACTTTCCTTAAGTTAAAAAGACGAATCAGTAAAAATTACTTTACTTACCTTTTGTTTTTCTTTATATAAATAAACTGTTTATGTGGTATTTATAATCACACTCAGATTATGAATATTGACATCAAACTTTAAAATTTTAGATTTTTTACGACACAAAGAGAGAAATCATAAACACTTCTTGAAATTTAAAGTAACACTTTTAAAATTTAACTTTTTGAACATATGAACAATTTTGCATAAAAACTATTTCAAAATTCGAATTTCGAGTTTTGTGAAAATGCAGCGAGGATCAAGATTGCCTTAATAAAGAAAACCCACAGTATTTATGCTAAAATCAAGGACATAAATCAGACGAAGACGTAAACGTTTTACCACATTTTTTCAATTACTTTCGTACGTTTTGTTAAATACATTGTGTTGGTTATTTGATGGAATGTATGTTAAATCCGCAAAAGAAGGGTTTTTCTCGCTTGTTTAAATAATTTGTCAATATGAATAAAAGTTTGTTTTTTCCGTTTTCATGTTAAATAGATTCATCATCTCAAACCACGTATGAAAGGAAGTTCATTTGCATGACCAATAATCTCTAAAATGAATGAAAATATCTCTTTAACGCAGTATGTTTTAATGTTTTTAGATTAACACAAAAGAATTCTAAAACACCTTCGTCCGTCTTTTGGTCTTTTGTTATCTTCAAACGCGAGAATTACAAGATATAAACAATTATTCAAACTCTTACCATGAAATAATACGGAAGTTCTTCCGATTCTCTACCTTCTTGAAGAAAATTCCAATCCAATTTCAATGCACCAGACAGATGTTTCGGGTAGTAAATCCTCATCAGTGGTACTTAATAAATGCTGCAGTGATTTTCTGACGCAGCCAAATGTATTTCAGTAGCTCCCTCTGATTTAATTGTTCAAATTTTAATTTGTGCATGTAATTTGCAGAGAGTGTTTGTCTCCAAATTTTGTGTATAATCGATTAAGTAGCAAAGTAAAATTAAATCTATGACCAAAACAGCATTGCAGGGATAGTGCCAAGATGTTGACCTCTTTTAACTTTGTTGATATTTTTGGATGAAATGCCATGTTTTCGAAATAGCAAAATAATATACATGATGTCAAATTGATTAAGGGCCAAAACAAAACAGAATAGAGTTGGAAAGAAGTAATTATTACACTTAAAACATCCAGTCATAGGTTTAACTGTTCCACACTGCAAAAGGAAATAAGTGTTAATAATAAAAATACGGACGCATAAAGTATAAAAGAAAAAGAAGAGATTTGTTCCATCTTTGCAACTATAGGTAATAATATGATAGATTAAAACAATTCATTGTATATTTTTTTTTTCTATAATTTCGGTTTTTTTTTCGAAAATCGATTACGATTATATATCGTTATTTCACCTACATATATGTAGAAAAAAAGATTAATTTAAGACAAAAATTACCAATATTACCTAAAGGCTGAACGATATGACGGATCGTCTGCTTGCAGACATCTGAATGTTACATGTCCTCAAGTCTTTTCAGGAATATTGGTTTTTTTTTTCATAATTTATATTGACTGAATTGTATTTGCAATGAAACAGAGCAGTTATTGTTGTAATGGCTACATACTAGTATTCGATTCTTATATTTTAGTTCACGAGTCGTCTCCTTTTTGTGTTTATTCAATGCAACCAACAACGCAATGTTCAGTAATCGGGTAGTACATGGAAGAGGAATCTTTCATTAGATTAGTTTCTTTCTCGTTCCCGAAGGTTCGTTGCAATATCCTGCTCTTGTTAGATTTAAAATTTATCATAATATATAAGAGAAAAACAAAAATAGCTTCAGTTTGAAAACATTTCAATGATTTAATTTTTCATAGTCTGTCATATACATTTTCATTGCAATACGTAATGATGCTTTTTAGGAAAGAACACAATGAAGATGCAATTTTCATGTATGTTACTGAACGGCTCATGCCGCTTAAATCATATCCTGTATAATCCATCAAATTTTCATATATTCTTTTCCTCTTGTTGTGGGATCTGTGCGCCATCTTTGATTGATTCCCGTATGAAGGACGATCTACGGAATTCCAACAAAGTGGTTTCTATCCAGTTCCTGAATTTTGCGACAGCAGTGAACACCGTGGGGTAGTTACGACACGATATCGACCCCCATGAGGTAATGCCGACTAGAGTGTAGCCTCGTCTCGTCTTACATACCAATGGGGAACCACTGTCACCCTACAAAAAAGAGAAAACTATCTTGTTATATCTACAAATTTATAGAGTCTTTTGTCACGTTTGAATGTCCTTGGTGTAATGCTTTTTTTCAAAGAGAATAAGTTTCAATGGATTTGGTAATGGTCGTGGACGTTATTGGTTTAACACATTAAAAACAGAATTTACTAGTAATAGAGCACGCACAATGGAACAACTAGAAAAGATTTTATAGATCCATTTCTATTTGAATTCCTAGCTAAAGTACTTTATTTTTTTTTACATCATTTAGAATCTGTTTTCATTGAAATGAATAATAAAAATCTTATGTGAATCATATTCATTTAGAAACACGACTCTCCATGAAACATGCATGTTTGAATCGAATTCCAGTAACATGCTCTATGACAGCAGACAAAAACTTCTATTGTTGTACACTTAGTTATTCTCGTATCATACTTTAGTAATAGTTGGTACTTGCCTCGCAAGCTGCGACTGATTTATAGAAAGCGCATACATTGGTGTCCTTTATAAGCCCATCCCAGTAACGTTTTGAGTTGCATTTCAGATTATTTATAACAGCTATTTCAGCTTCTTGTAATATAGGGGATAAGTTCTGGAAAGGACCTCCTGTAATGAACATTTGTGATATCTTTTATTGCCATGGAAATGATAAGATACGGAGAGTTTTAAGACATTTCAAAAGAAGAGATCACCAAAGTTTATAGTTTGGACAATAAAGACACCTTCTCAAATTGAGTCTGGTATTTCTTCTGAAATAAAGATGGACAACACTGAATCATACCTGACACTTAATTTTAAGGTGGGTCCCTGATCGATCCGTTATAGGTTTTCCTTATACATGTATGTAGCAGTCTGCGTATAACGTTCCAGCGCATTGAAAAACGCAGAGAAAAGGTCTCAAATGCCAAAAGAAACAAAACATTGGGCAATCTATCAATGTCCACAACCATTATATAGTATATATTTATACTTCAAAATGTGATGAAATAATAAGGGGGTACCCTTTCTATGATGTACTGCATCTTTGATGAAAGAAAAATTACATATCTATGCCTGTGTATTATTTCTCATTTGGACCATTGTGTTTCCGATAATACCCTTAAATAAAAAATTCATCGAGTAGGGACCCACCTTAAATCAAGCAGTGAAAACAAGGATTCGTCACTAGGTATGCGTATGAAAGAGACACATTTGAAAAATTTAATAGAACGTAATCAACTCTAATGCTTTAGATCCAGTGACAATGAAAAGCAATGATGCCTTTTCACTTACAGAACATAGTTTCTGTAGTTGATGCTTAGTCAATTTCTACGAAAAAGGAAGTATTTACAGTGGAGAAGCTTGAAGAATGCTGATAGACTATATATAGTCGTGGTATAGAAATAAAAAATGGTGTTTAACAGATTTGTTGGCAAGATGTATGTATATATAATGAATGTTGTGATTGCATCATAGGCAATAAAAGTATTCAATGTCAGAAGGCAGCATATCTAAAAAAAACTGTTGTTTTAAAACGGAAGTTTTGTCGCTTTGTTTTTCAAGAATGTTTCCAAAATTTTTAAGCATTTGACATTTTAGTATGCATTCACATTTGGTTTGTAATTCATGTTTAACAGAGATTTTCATAAGGTTGTGTACTTATTTTGATATTGTTAGATTATTTATGTATCAAATGAATAAAGAGTTACAATGGAATCTTACCTGATATAGGACAAGGCTCTTTGTCTAAATAATCTAGAAAGGATAAAGCAACAGTTTGATGATACCTCACTCTTTCACCTTGTGAAATCCAACTGTAATGGTTTTGTTTTGATTTGTTTTGTACGATATGGCCGCCGCCGGTTCCACTTCCGTTCAATCACGCGCGGAACCGGTGACGTTGCTAGGTAAATGTAAACAAGTTGAGAGAGAGCCGATTTTAAAACCAGTTCGTAACGTGCAAGAACGGAAGTAAGAAGGACATTTGTCAGAAGTAAATATCTTTGTTTTATCCACTCGTTAAATAAATTTTTATGTTATTAACTTCAAGACTGCTTTATTTATTCTTTATTATCTGTAAATAATTTAACTATTCCCGTAATGTCTGTATAACGCCTATACAAACGTACGGCGCGAAATTTTATCTATAGCTGTATAGACAATGTCACCTATTATGACGTCACTAACAGCGAGCGCCGCTACGTTAGGCCTGTTCAAATATCACGTCGCCAGTTTTGAACTTGAAAATCAACCACGCTAAAATGACTTCAATTGCAAAATAAACTAGATGAGTAAATAGTGATTTAATTAAATTATAACAAATGACTGTAATAATTTTTCTGTCTATCGATGTATAGACAAAAACCGATGCACAAACAAAATATAATCCGCTTCGCGGATTATATAGTTTGTGCATCGGTTTTTGTCTATACATCGATAGACAGAATAATTTTTCTGTCTATCGATGTATAGACAAAAACCGATGCACAAACAAAATATAATCCGCTTCGCGGATTATATAGTTTGTGCATCGGTTTTTGTCTATACATCGATAGACAGAAAAATTATTACAGTCATTTCTTAATTACGATACTTGGGTACATAAAAGGAAACACATTTCCTGTCAACATCAAGAGAACATCTCGTTCTCGGAACCTAAAAGGATATCAATCCTTGTTTAGAATCTAGAATCCGGTTACAAAATTTATGGGGGCTCGTCCGGGATCAACATATCGCTGGTTCTCCCTCTTTAACATTTGGCATTTTGCCAAAATTACCTCCACTAGCCTACTATTGCCTTCATGTTTTGATCGAATATGCGCCCGCATATCCGCCTTTCTCCTCATAAATTTTGTAACCGGATTCTAGATTCTAAACAAGGATTGATATCCTTTTAGGTTCCGAGAACGAGATGTTCGCTTGATGTTGACAGGAAATGTGTTTCCTTTTATGTACCCAAGTATCGTAATTACAGATAATAAAGAATAAATAAGGCAGTCTTGAAGTTAAATAACATAAAAATTTATTTAACGAGTGGATAAAACAAAGATATTTACTTCTGACAAATGTCCTTCTTACTTCCGTTCTTGCCCGTTACGAACTGGTTTTAAAATCGGCTCTCTCTCAACTTGTTTACATTTACCTAGCAACGTCACCGGTTCCGCGCGTGATTGAACGGAAGTGGAACCGGCGGCGGCCATATCGTACAAAACAAATCAAAACAAAACCATAACACAACAAAAGGTATATTGTTTTCATATATAATTTTAGGATTCCATTTCAAATGTTGGAGAAAAAGGACAGGAAATCATTTATTTTGCTACTGTTAAAAAAATCAAGAGAAAAAAAGGAGGGGGTATCCGACGAGACTCGATTGCAGAAAAAGGAATCGATGTTCATAGACAAAACCTTTGAATACTTGAGTAGCTGTTATTAGCATATTAACTAGTATTGTTATCTCACCTGTGGATGACACTCCCCACCCTGTAATGAAACATTTGATTCTGCTATCATCAAATGAACGTCTTCTTGCTAAGTTTGGAATTGGTCGTACAAAGGACGTAACAGAGGCGTTACGGTAGAGGTATAGGAATGCTATATCATAACCACCAAGGTAGTCATTTCTGAACAAAGGATGCTGCAACAGATTGAAAATAACTCGTGAGACTTGGAGATTAATTTCATTTGAGATTTTTCTTTGTCTTTTTTTGACACATAATTACTTGAAGGAAATAGCTATTTATTATATGCTGTAACAACTTCATCTTCTCGAGACAAGTGTACGTAATATCTTACGTAAGATATTACGTACACTTGTCTCGAAAAGATGTAACAAATTGTATTTAAGTATTTCTATGTAGTTTGGATCACGAATCACTCCAATCGCTTACTTCAAATATAAGGAGGAGATCCATAAAACTGCAGTGATCACAGCGGAACATACACTTGTAACCACGTTTGATATATGACACATACTCAAAGAAAAACGGAGTGTCCAACTCTATACTGTAACATGGCAGCCTTTTGGGCAGAAGTTTTGACATGCTGTACGCCAGACATGCTTTCGGGTTATGAATCCTTATATGTGAAGGGTACTTTTCAGTCAAAATGGCAACATCAAATGTATAATCATGTTTTGGATATTGCTTATTTAATTGATAAGGATTAGATATATCCGAAACATTTATAATGTCTGATGCATCGAGTTCTATATGTACAATCCAAAGTTCCTCATAATTTGCAAGAAGAAACTTCTCTTTGACCATGCGAAAATGACCAAATTTTGAAAACAATTTTATACTTGCCCAGGAATGCGGCTTAATTTGTCTCATCCCAGATTAAGGCGAATGGCGAAACGTGTTTACAAAAGATCATTCGTCAAATTGATCTCAAGAAATGAGAATTGTACCCTAAATATACAAGATATAATGCAGATATTAAATAAAATTGGTTGAATTATAATAGAGAGAAAGTGCGACCATGATATCACGTACACGAAGCATCGCGTCAAAACGACCTGTGATAACTAAAGAAGTAGAAAATCACCCACACGCAATATGACAAAAAGAAAGAGTGTATTCCCACAAAATCAAAGTTAACGTGTCATAGATCACGACCCCGAGCATGTAAGATCATTAGCTTGAGGATTACAGATCACCTGACAATAGTTATGGTAAAAATGATTTATTATACTCACGACAGAGGCAGTTCGGACGCTGATTTTCTGCTCGCTGCCTTCGGTGTAATATCGATTGTTTTCTCCTAAGATGACAGATAAATCATCAGGGCTGTAAACAGGATGTTCATCATCAGTCTTAAAATAGTCTTTTGTTTTAAAAATTAAATCTCGTTATAGGATGAATCACGATGCGCTCTTATATTGTTCTGTATTATGATTATATTTTTATATCAATTTGCCTGCAATTAGATTGTCAGTACGTATCAAAAATACATCTATATTCATCATTCTGTAGAGATGATGTTCTAAATTCTAATGTCATATTACTTTTTCCGACTTTAAGAATGTACATGTACAGCAGTTACTATATCATCAATAATTGAAACGCAATTCATTCAATGAGAAGGGAAACAAGGAAGCTCGATTTTTTGTATCTTTACAAGAGCAAAATTTTTTTTAAAGAAATTTTAACAAATACAAAAGAAAACATTTTATTTTCTGATATTCTGAATTTCATTTTCTAAAAAGTTCTATAAATCGAATAAGTATCAAACAGAATTATAGAACAATTCAAGGACGCTTATGTTTTGTTGAATGAAAGAAAATTATTCAGTTTGAATGACTTAAGGTTTTCCTCATTTTATCAAAGTTTGAATTTTACCATTACGTTGTAAAGAAATTACTCCTTCAAAGTTTGCTATGACAGATGCGTGGTATGATAGGTTTGCACTTGGAGTCTCAAAATGTTGCAAATATCCTAAGAATCCTCGAAAAGCCACGGGTATTACTTGAATTGATACCTTTTGAGTAGGACCGATGTGTCCAAAAAATATTCTAAAAGAGTTTCCTTCCGATCCGCAAAGACCCTGGATAATACCATTGCAAGGTAAGCAAACATAAATTTCCAAATACGCAAGCTTACATTTTCATGGTTTTTTTTTAAATTAATGATCATAATACTTTCCAGCACCAACCTTTGTCCTACAACACAATGAGCGGCTGTTAGAACACTGTCCGTGGTTATTAAGGTGCCTCCACATATAAGTCGTCCTCTCCTTAACAGCGCCACCTGCCACGGCCAGGCAGCAAGGCCTGCGTTCTGACCACCTATAATCAAACGGTCTGAAGCATCCGTACCCTTACCTACAATTAAAAAAGGTTTTGACTGTCAAATTTGACCTCCTCGCAGAAAAAGAAAAACATCGCTTTGCAATTTTCGTTTAAAAAAATCACATACATGTACATGTATATCTTATCTATACTTATTCGTCATAGTGGTACAAATTGCATTTCCAATGAAACAAAGTACTGCAGTCGGAACCGAAATGCCAATCTGTGTATGATGCAATAGGGAAGTTATATTTACATGTATTTTTGACACTCATACTCGAATTTGCGTTAAGTAAATATATGGAGGTGTTCTAACTCTTAACCTTAAGAAAATTCCAAACCAACTTTAATGCACCAGACACATGTTTCGGATAGTAACCAGTGGTACATGTACTTGATAATGCAGAAGTAATATTCAGACACAAGTAGCGTCCTCTTGTTTTTTTTAATTCGATTTTGTACATTATTCTATTCAGTAGCATATAGTTTTAAAATAAAATCATAATATCCAACTATAGCAACTACAGTGTTTACTTCGCAAAGAGTTCGCTACAGAAAATTCGATTCAGTAGCATATAGTTAAGGTAGAGCATCCCTTAGGTCTCAGATGCTCATTTTCCCTTAATAAAAACTTTTACAATATTTTCATTTCCATATATGCAAAGCTTATGTTAAGCCTTATATACAAACAAAATATAATTCATGGTTTCGTGATTATACCGAGAACTTAGCCTTTTGAACATTCACATTGGACCCTAAGTGAAAAGTAAGAAAAATCCCTTTTTATAGGTGATAAAATGTAACTATAAAAGTTTCTTTTTCCAAAACCTTATATTACTTTGATAATGTGAACAATATTCTGAAGAGAAAAAAATAGGGTATCCCGGTAAAAAATTACCAGCAATTCTGACCTGAGGGATACTCTACCTTAAATAAAATTATAATATCCAGCTATAGTTACTACAGCGTACCTGTAAGAGATGGCAAAAAGGATAACAGAATGAGAATAACTATCAACGTTCCTATTTGATGGTCCTGAAAAGAAACATCAATAGATCAATGGTTAAATCAATGATAAAAAAAATCATACGAGTTATCAGAAAAAATGGGATTTTAAAGAATCGATGTAGAAATTACTATAATAATTCCATTAATTTTAAAATGAGTAAACATCAGTGAATGCAAAACAATCATAAACCCAACGTCAGAATCCACAAATCACATTTAATGAGTATAAAGAACCTAATAAAATATAAAAACAAAGATAAATACGAGATACCAACAGTGATTACAGCGAAATGAGACGAGTAAAAGAGGACAAATGTTAATGAAAATCCGAAATTATAGTAAAAAGTGCCCCTGAAAAGAATGTGGCGCCGCACAAACATCAAAGCGCTCAAAATAACTTCAAATAAACAAATATAAAAAATTATGTCATAATATTGTTGACATTATGAAAAGAAGACTTACTTCCAAAATGTATTCTAACTACATGGAATTTATATCTTTGTTATATATCTTTATGTTTGAAAGTCTTGCCAAAGAAGGAAAAATAAATAAATAGATAAATAATACTTAGACCTCTGTGATAGAATATCTGATCAATATGACTTATCAATGTTATCTAACTCTTTAATCATATGTTTTATTTTTCATTTCAATGTTTGTTAACTATTCATAAAAGCAAAATGATAATTTCTAAATGTGTTAAATAAAACGAAAATAATAAAGTGAAGACTGAGAAATTTATTACGAAAATAGTGAATGAAAGTCTAAGACAAAATCAGAAATCATATTAAAAAAAAAATCACAATCAAAAGGCTTTTGAATTTTTGAAAAAAATCTAAACTAAGACCTTCTCACGAGAAAAGAAATATAGGTTAAACAGACAGAGGTAAGACAATAACACAACTTCCTTAGAAGGACGAAAGACGAACTTTATCTAATAAACAATATCCAGAGTCCAGTTCAAGTACGGAATCCATTGTAGGTGGCGCTTTAAAAGCTTATAAGTACAGATAATATATCCTGAAATATCACATGAATCATGTTAAATGTATAATGTAAGTTATATAGTATCTAAGTAAGAAGGACCAAAAAGGAAAATTTACTTACTTTTTCCATGTTTATCGAATTAGAAATTGTTCTTCGAAAAGAAATGTCACCTTGAATCAAACGATAGTCATACGAATCCCAGAACTCCAAAGTACAATTACTATTAGAAGGATAATCTTTGCTGACTATTTTGTACCCAAGAAAAAAATATAGTCCCTTTCAAAGAAACTAATGCAGTGCTTTTTCGTATATTATACCCAATATCATTCAATGTTTCAGACTTGAAATTCATTCGTATGTATGAAAACTACCACGTTTAATAGTTTTCAGAAATATAATCATATGAATTTTCCTAAATCATTGGCTCTATTCAAGCAAATAGGAACTTCAGGAATGTTCAACGTGACGCAGTCGGCTTTACAAAGATGGAAAATGTGACGTCAGGTTCGCTAATCATTATAATGAAAGAATCAAGAAAGCTTACTTTAGACCAAAATAGAAGGCATGTTTCTACTTTGTCTTCTTGAAGGACATCAATAAGGGATTTCTGTCAAGTTGAAGGAATTTCAATTAAGGTGTTGTAAAGATGCTATACGAATCAAACAACGGACAACATGGAATGTAAATGTTCATTAAGCTTGAAGCTAAAGCATCTCATATATAATAATTGATGTTGTTTCAAAAAGAAAAGTTCCCTAATTCCATTATGCCTTTATACCTAAGATGGTAAAAAAAGAATCCGTAGATATTCGATTTTGTACTTTTACTGTGGGAAGATTCCAAAATATAAAAAAATAATCATTTATGGTTAACCAAAATATATTGTCCTGATCAATAAGAAATCAGCATTTTATTATGTTCATACATCACTCTAACTTCAGTACAGTTCCGTATACTTACATATAGCAAAAGTATATAGGAATATGAAATAATGAAACATTGTCTCTGTGACGTTTATATATAATTTTTTTTCAAAATGGAACCATCAACAAGACATATTTAGCAACAATGCAACAATCGATGCGTTGAAGTCAAAACACATAATCCCATATCAGAATACAAAAACCCCATAACCATAGAGCATATCAATTCATGTGAAATACCGAAACCAAACAAAACGACTAAATATTCTGAAAAGCAGAAAAAAGTATCAGGTGTCTTGGGAGAGTAATTATCTCCTGCTTTTGTCGTGCATATTATCTGTTAACAAGAAAAGCTATAAACATTAATACTAGTATATAAGCCGGTGTACGGATTGCCTTTTCACTTTAACTTTTAATGTAAATATGAAAGTTCCATGAAACCTTTAATAAAAACCACACAAAAGAAGGGAGGAGACATCCAACAAGACCTCGTTGCAGCATCAACAGCAAAACACCAAAACACCCGATGCAAAATCACAAAAGACGAGTACAGCACGAGACGGAAAAGAGACACACGACATGTAAACATCAAACACAAAAGACTACACATAAACCGACGAGACCAATAGGCAACATTTTGATTAAAAAATTAAAATGTTGAAAAATGATTCCCAATAACATCACCAAGATTCGACCTACATGTACGACATGTGATCTTGGAGGCGAGCAAAATCCTGTAGCATCATATCCTAGCCATCTTGCTACGTCTTTTAGTATATTTAGACATAATTTTCACAGATTTTGGTCATATTACATTCTTTAGATTGAGGATCACTGACGAGGATTAAATTCCCGAAACGTGTATGTCTGGTTCATGCTGTAAATTTATCTGCCCTAAAATGATGATAATGAATTTGAAGACGTTAAACACCTTAACCACTGCTCCACGACGCTCTTACATCTTGGTAGGAAATTAAAAAAAAATATATAAACCTAAAGTTCACATCGAACGTTGATCATAAACATCGATTTTCTACACGGAGTGGACCTCATTTGAACAGGTTAAATGATTTATGTGCAGTTTGCGCTCCCATCTTATTATTAGTATGCTTTTAGTGATGCCATAGGAACTTTGAAATATGATCATGTCCGCCAGAAGACAACCCGTTACCATTCTTCACCCAGAGTTCCGTGCGCTACTACGTACATCTATGCTGAAAGCAG
The DNA here is from genome assembly GCA_028142955.1 of Pinctada fucata. NCBI lineage: Eukaryota > Metazoa > Mollusca > Bivalvia > Pterioida > Pteriidae > Pinctada > Pinctada fucata. Next base: position 21,205,840 of record AP027111.1, on the reverse strand, counting down.
TTATACAGTAAGATAATTTCCATGAATAGTCATACTGGACATTTTTTCAAGTTGACGTACTTCGGACTTCGCACTCCGGAATTCGCACTTAAGGGGTCATATTTAAGAAATTAGGTGCAATTAGAAAAGTAAAATCTGAACACACAATATACGAAATACCGGTAACCGTGGAATGCTTCAAATATGTATATTCAAACATGGAAATAAATAAATTATGGATAACATTTACAATTTACGCTTGTGACACAGTCCCTTCCAAGTGCGGTGTCCGAAGTCCGAACACCGCCAAGATGAAAAATGACTAGTAACTAAGAACAGCTCACAATGAGCGTATCCTTCATGAATATTCGTCCACTATTGTCCTTCCGTACAAGAAAACAATCGTTGCTTTGGGCAACTTTCTCTCAGCCTCGCGTTATCTGTCATCTTGAGAGAGTACATATCGAGGTATCCAAGGAAAACGACAACGATCAAAGACTGAAAAAAAGATCTTCTAAATTGAAATTCTTAATATGATTTTCGTGGTTATTTTCACATATTTCAAAGTATTTTCAAATTTCTATTACCGTATAACTAGGAATATTCGCGACTTTATTGTAAAATAACGTGTCACACTTATGCCCTTTGCCGTGTGGAGCTCATAAAAAAGTTCCCCGCGAGGGGTTTGACAGTGAGTGTTTTGAATATATTTCCCTGACATTGTCGCCATAGCACTTTCTATATAGACATAACCTCAGACAGTGAATGGTTTTTATATGTTGTATTAATTTCCGTGTTTGAACTTGGATGGCGGGTGCGGCTAGCCAACAGGGGATGCTTACTCCTCCCGGACACCTTGTCCAACCTCTAGCTTGCCGGGGGTCCGTCGATGCTCAAATTGGTGGTCTATTGTGAGTGTTGTTGAGATTATCGTCAGGATCTTCTTTAACTCATTTTATTTTCGTGAGTACATTTTTTTCGTGATTCCTAAATTTCAAACAAATATGAACATATGACAGTAAGATATATATGTACATTTGACAGTAAGTATATACTGTCAGACGTACATATATACCTTTGACAGTAAGTGTTGTGAATGTCTTTCTCTGACATAGCACTTTCTATATAGACATAACTTCAGCAAGTGCATGTTTTGTGAATATTGTTTTCAGTTTCGTGCGTGAACATTGACGGTGGGTGCGGCTAGTCAAACAGGGAATGCTTACTTCTCCCGGGCACATTGTCCCTCGTCTAGCTTGCTAGGGGTTCGTCGATCTCAATTGAATGCTCTGTTGTGAGTGCTGTTGAGATTGTCGTCAGGATCTTCTTTAACTCATATGACTTCACTGTTTTGTACCTTTCATTGTGGAAGTTTTAGTTTTTTCTATCGTATACACCCGATTTTCTTTTCTATGTGATGTTTAATCGGTGTATGTAAAGAAAGACACATGTACAATAAGAACAAAATTTAACTAATTTACCAATTTATGTTATACTTTACTAAACACAATTTTTCGCAAGAATATTTTTTCGCGATTCCAAATCACTCGCAAATTTCTGGTTATACGGTACTTAAAGCAAGCTTAATCAGAATCTGATGTTTCTGAATCTTGATTCGCTGTGGCCATTCCAATAAAGTCGTGTTAGAGATGCTTACTTCCATTGCATGATTCATTATGACTCTGGCATGATTTTGTACATGTACTTTAATTGTCGAAGGACGTTTCTAACAATGAGGTATAAACTCATTGATCACTTATGGTTAACCATAATTTACCGTCCTTATCAATTAGACATCATTTGATTCAGTACATTCTCAAATCAAGTTTATTTCCGAATCCTTCCGTGAAGTTAAACGTCTTCAAATTCAATACCATCTTTTAAGAGCTACGGAAGCTAGTTCGTACCATGTTATATTTTTTACTATCTCGTGGTTACGAGAAACGTTTCTCGTAGATACGAGAAACTTTTCTCGTAGTTACGGGAAAAAATTTTCGTAGTTACGAGAAACATATCTCGTAGTTACGAGAAATAAATCTCGTAATTACGAGAAAAAAAATCGAACGCACCATTTCTCATAACTACCAGATTTCTTTCCCGTAACTACGAGAAAAGTTTCTCGTAGTTACGAGAAAAGTTTCTCGTAATTACGAGAAAAGTTTCTCGTAACTACAAGAAAAGTTTCTCGTAACTACAATTTTTTTCCTCGTAACTATGAGAAAAGTTTCTCGTAATTACGAGAATTTTTCCCGTAACTACGAGAAAAAAAAAACTACGAGAAAAAATTCTCATTACTACGAGAAACATTTCTCGTAACTACGAGAATTCTTTCTCGTAACTACGAGAATTCTTTCTCGTAACTACGAGAATGTGTTCTCGTAACTACGAGAAAAGATTCTCGTTACTACGAGATAGTAAAAAAATATAACATGGCACGAACTGGCTTCCGTAAAGAGCAGATAAATTTGCAGCATGGACCAGACATGTACGTTTCGGGCACTTAACCTTTTCTTCCAGTAGCATTGTATATCCTGGTCACAAAATATTTACTCTTACATAAGAAGTGTCAAATTATCAGAATATTATTAAAGCAATGGAAAACTAGAACTTTCAGCAAGATGTACAATTGTTCACAAGTTGTGCGTAAGTGATCCTGGAGAATCATTGGTTCTTGTTTTTGTATATCGCCATTTTTGGAAGAGGCAATTATGTAAATCATGCAGTGATACATTGAATAAACAAGTCAAAACGTTTTTAACTATTTCATTAAAAAAGATTACTGAAACAAACGAACAAATTCACAATTTGAACTGCAATCAACATTTCCGATATTTTTTATTGTTGAAATGTACCACAAATGTAAATTTGAGTTATTCAATTCCTGAAAACCATTGAAATTCTTGCTATCTGTTGAAATATACCACAAATATAAATTTGAGGCAATTCTTTCAATGGTAATGTATCGATGTCTCTCCCCTCACACACGCACCTTTTGTACCGTATCTTGTCTTAATTTTCTCTCCTTTTTTTTTGTTTTTTTTTAATGTAAGATTTAAATATAATTTTGTTCAAGGAAGAAATATCTTTGTCATGTCTTTATGTCTGGACTGGTAGCACTTGAGTAAGATGAGTTACTACCAATGTATTTTGTTCAGTCTACCTGAAGATAAGAAAACCCACGAATTTCTAAAATGTCGTATTTTTGCATAAATATCTTTTGTATTGTCATATCATAAATCACCGATTTATTGACGTGTTTGACGACGTGTTATATCGCATGGACAGTGGGGGATATCTTGTGATCAGGATGATAAAACCACCAACTTAGTTTACCCCCTGATAATCCATGATCAGTTTCAAATGCAAGATATTTAATCCAATTTCTCACATCAGTGACTTCAAGGACAGATTCTGTGACCATCCATGTTGTATTTTGCATCTTGTTCAAGTTTCTTCTTTCATAAATGTGAAATTCAAGCTCATCAGCATTAATACGAGCATATCATGATAGTGCATTATCGCCATGTTCCCAGTAGGTTGGATTTAAACAAGAACGGAAAATGAAGATATTTTTCATAGTTTCGGAGGTCATTGACTCAAATATGACATCGATTTCAATACATGTCTGAAATTTCACTATTTCATATGGAGACGTTACAATGATTAATTAGATGTTATTTTATTCATGGTTTGATTTTAATGGGGTTATTTTCATCTGCTTTGGTTATGATATATAGTCCTTAAATGGTTAGAATATTGCATTGTATTGTGCATGAATATGCAGCAGTGTATGTGTAGAAAATAGAATTGAAAATATATCTAAAAATACCAAGCTACACAGATTGCTACACGCAAAATATGGACACAAAACACAAAAAAAACCTTATACAAAACAGCTAAACACTCGGGGACATCCGAACAAATTTGACAAGTAATTTTACAATAACATCACGAAATTGAGCTTGTATTTGCGGACATGATGGAGAAATGGTGATCATATTCACTCATTCAAACGCCAAAGAAGCGGCCGTGGCGCAGTGGTCTAGTGATAAGGGCGACGGGACAATGATCGAAAGATTGCTGGTTCGAGCCTCCCAAGGACAACGGGTCGGCCGATATATACACTTCCATGTTCTGTGTTATAATATACAACAGAAAGGAGGGGATCTCCAACAACACTCGGTGGAAGCACAAACGGCAAAAGACCCACTGCAAAAACACATGGCAGCTAGACACGCACAGAATAAGACGGAAATAGCACAATGAACGCCAAATCACACAGGAACATCAAACATAAATGAGTACATATAAATTTTCTTGTCTGTGTGTTGTTTACATGTATGTGGTGTTTTGAAAAATAAAAATCAAAAGTCCCAAGGGTCGCATCGAGAACACTGGATATCTTACAGCAATGTGATATAATTTATGCTTATAATGAGCCTTGTGAAATCATAGGACAATCACAGATTACATACATGTAGCTGGCCATAAGGGTTGTAACATTTAACAGAAATGTCGGTTAACCAATGTTAAAATCTCCAGTTCAATTCAAAAATTTTAAAGCTAAAAGAGTAAAAGAATTATACTAAATTCTAAAATTCATTTTTTAATGAAAGTTCATACACAAAAACATTGATATATAAAATACCACTAAAAGTATATCAATATTATCTTAGGGGGAAAAGTATGGGGAAAAGCTAACTTGAATAAAAATGTTGATGTGCAAAAACACGTATCGGAAATATAATTAAAATAATTTATAATGCATAAGAAGCTGAGAAAATGAGGGAAAACCCGTAAAAGGAAAAAAAATGTTTGGGTCACACCAGGGTCTGAACCTATAATCCTTAAGCAAGGAAACATCTTTTAAAAAAACTCGTTAAAAATCAAATAGTTGATGTTTGACAAAACTCTTTCACAGTTGCATTTCTTATAATAAATATCAAAGAGTATATGAACAATTTCAGAGGAGAAGTTGAAAATGTTGAAAATGAACACCCCTTCCCTTTTTGCAATAAAAAAATCATAAAAAAGGAACTTTTCGGGAAAATTCTTTCAAATAGGCATTCCTCTAGTTTATCATGGCTAAAATGAACTAAATTGGGGAAGCAAATTTAGCCAAGAGAGAAAAAAATAAGTTTAAAGATATCCCAATACACGTATTTGCATTAAAATACCTAAGTCGAAAAAGACGTTAAAAACGAGTCAAAATTTAGATGTCGGATTTTAACGAAGAACAAACTTGAAGAGTTCATCCTTCCATGCAGCGGTTCTGGAAAGAAGATATTTTAAAAGTGGTACTCTCTTGGGCCTATTTGATCCAGCCCTTGATCAACCCCTGAAGGGATCGGGCCTTACTTAACAAATTTAGACAATTAGTACTTCATGCATACCAATGACAAATATGGATAATGACTATATCCCTGTATACAGCACAAAATCGATATATCAGAAACCGAAGGCATACAAAATCAGGATAAAACAGGAACCAAAGCAAATAAACAAAAACCTCCACCACATGAAAAGAAGCGAACTCCCGATATGGGAGTGAGACCAGGTGCCCAGGAAGAGTAAGCATCTCCTGCTTGCATGCAACACCCGCCGCTTCAATTCGGTAGAACTGTGACATCCAGTTACTTCCATTTCGAAAGACATAGAGTACAATCTTTGGTTTGATGGTTCAAATGGTCTACGACAGAATATCATCCACCATTCTGGAGAGTGGGACATCATAGTGTATGCCGAGTTCCCCATATCGACCGTAGAAATTCTTAGTGACGATGTTAGTCGGTCTCAAACATATCCCTGACTGAGAAGCTTATCTGAAAGACGCCTAACCCTCAGATCAAAATCCGTATATTTGGTACTTGCTCTGGCAGCGTATCAACTGAGATATGAACACGCCATAAGCAGGCGATGAAGGGATGTTGCTACTCAGAAAAGGAAAGTTTGTAATGCTGAAATTGAATCCGTCACGTTTGTCACAGAGTGAGGTGTTCATGTGACCATCAGTGTCGTAGGACAACATTATGTCCAAATAGGATGCTGAATTATTTGTCTCTGTAGTTTCTTTGACTTCAGGATAGATACTGCTGAGGTAATCCGCGAATTTTGGATTATTGAGGGACAACACATCGTCTATGTATCTGTAAGTGAAGTTGAAGTCAGAAGCTAGGTATCTTTTCCCTTCAGAGACCAGAGACTGAATGAATTCAGCTTAATCAAAATCCTCCAGTGGTTTCGGAGGAGAAGTCGAAAAGTTAACGGATTGACGGATGCCTGACAAACCGATATAACAATAGCTTACTTTGACTCAGGTGAGCTAAAAAAGAGCAGATAATTTAATTTGAAACACATTTTACCCACTTCTTTGGCGATAATTGTTCAGAGCCCTATGGATCTGTACTGCAAAATTCGTTGACGCATTTTGCTTTTTGCTGCTTTTTGTTTTGTTTTGTTTTTTATTTTTTACTCAAAAAAAAGAGAAGACGCCTGCTTCCCAAAAAAAAAAAAAAACAAACAAACAAACAAACAAACAAAACAACATCAATTACAACAACGATAAAACATCCCCCCCCCAAAAAAAAAGAAAATTAGATGCGAGCATAATTAGTCTTGTGTATATAAACGTCCTCGTTACCGGGTTTTCTATGTTAGTTTCTAAATGATCGCCTAAAAATGCAAAGGGGGCCCATGAGGTCCACGAGAACAGCCTTTTACAGTCCATTTTCTATTTTCTATTTAGAAAATAATAATTTAAAGAGGAAAATGGAAAATTTAAAGCATTTTCCATTTCCAATTCTATATCTTAAAATATAAAATGAAAATTTGAATCAATTTTTCATTTTTCATTTTCAAAATGAAAAATGAAAATTGAAAATGGTTTCAATTTTCCATTTTCCTTTCTTACTTTTTTCAATTTGAAATACTGAAATGAAAAATTGGTTCAATTTTCCATTTTTCATTTACTAAATTGAAAATGAAAAATTGGTTCAATTTTCCATTTCTCATTTACTAAATTGAAACTGAAACATTGAATTAGTTTATTGCACGGACCCAATAAGTTGACAGCTATACTCTTTTTTTAAATCCTCATATCACACTTCACTTCATTTTAACCACGCCTTTTTCTGGTGATGACATATACATGAATATAAATAAAGCTAAATAGTCGGAATTGGGCAAAAACTAGGCATATTATTACAGACCGGCTCAAGTTTGAAGTCAAGTAAGCCTTCAGGTAAGATTTATGAAAGAAGAAAACGAGCATCGGTTATCATATCTCTTATCTAAAAAAAAAGAATTTCTTTTTCTTTGGAAATAGTTGCTTTATTTTGTCGTCTGATTCATTGTTGGACAACAATTTAAAATTGATGCTAATGACTTCATTCTACAAAGAAACAATTTGATTACGATTGACATAATGCATCTATTTTGTATTAGAATAATTCTTTATTGTTGTTGTTATTATTGCTCTTATAAATTAATGAAATAAACTAAAACTTAAACTTCAGTTGAACGTTTTTAAATATGAATATCTGATATCACTTCTAGGAAATAAAAAAACTTTTTAAAACTTTGAATAATGGCAAATAAGTTTGTTCTTCTTTTTAATTTCTTAAAAAAACACGTGTATGCATTTAGGTTTTTTTTCTAGTAATATTTGACGCAAAAGCAAATTTTGAAAATATAATTACTCGACTTATGCTTATTCATCTAAATTGATTCCAAAGCATGAATTAAGTCTCATATGAATTTATATTTTCCTAAAAATAACTTATGCAAGAAATTACCTGGGGAACAAAGTCATTGCGGTTATTTTAGAACAGAAAAATTGAAGCATTCCTTTTTTCAAAGAGTAAAAATTATTCGCCAATCTTGTGTCAATGACAAATATGGATAATGACCATATCCCTGTCTACAGTACAAAATCGACAATTCAGAAAATCAGAAACCGAAGGCATACAAAACCAGGACAAAACAGGAACCAAAGCAAACAAAAACAAAAACCACATGAAAAGAAGCGAACTCCCGACATGAGAGTGCTTTTCGCGATTGGTATTTTTAAATCGGTTGCTAGTAATTAATAAGAATAAGAGAACATTGGCCTTTGGAAACAATTGTTATCTTAATTTCGTCTTGCACTTTGCTAATATGTTGCTTTATACTTCAAAAATGAACTTCTTTGGTAGTATTTTAGATAATGCATAGTTCATAGAAAAATATACATAAAACCATGCACTGGTATATAAATCATAAATGTTCCAACTCTATACCTTCTTCAAGAAAATTTCAAACCAATTTATAATGCACCAAATATATGTTTCGGATATTTAAAATCCTCATCATGCTTCCAGCCAAAGTGGTTTTCGGAAGCCGCCAAAATTCATTTCAGTAGCGCCCTCGGGTTTTATATTTTGAATTTACTTTCCAGAGAGTGTGCGGCTGTATTTCCTGTAAGGTCGGTTCAGTAGCATATCCAAATAAAATCTATGTTCGATATAGCATTGGAGGGATGGTGCTTATTTGTTAACCTCCTTCAATTTCTATAATATTTTTTGGGATGAAATGACAAGTTTCCGAAATAGCAAAATAATATACCGGTATATGGTGTCAAATTGATAAAGGGCCAAAACAAAGCTTCTTTCAGGTGCCAGAGCTTGAAAGAAGTAATTAATTCGCTTCACTAGTACATATCAAATCAATCAGAAATGGAAAATTAAGTTGCATATTCACTTGCGAATATGAGCTATCATCTTAATTTGGAGAGACAGAGAATTAAATGTTTCAAATAACGCCTTTCGAAAAAAAAAAATATTTGATAAAAACGAATCAAAGGTGATTTTATTATTCTCTAGTGATATATAATAAGACGAATTATCCAGTCTCAAAGTCGAGAGGGCAAGGTAAATTAATTAGAAATACCATTGAAACAGTTGATGCATATTCTTTCTTTATTAAAATTAAGGGAAAAAAAGAAAAATAGAACAAAGTTTAACGCTGCTTGCAGACAGCAATGTATTAAGTTTAGAAATATGAAATGCTAATAATTTATTCAACATTTTGATTGAAATAATTTTAGTAATGCATCTATAGTAGAATAAAGCCTCTTTGGTAAAAGTCATTGCGTCTTCTGAAATGAGTAAATTAATGATAATTTCAATGGCAAAAATATTTACTCATCAACAAATAGAAGGAAGAGTGTTACAATGTCCGTTAAAACACCGTGTATTTGAAATGATACATTACATTCATTCAAAGTTTTCTATTATTCATCCGACTGATAATAAGTCATGAAATGTTCTTGTGAAGCAGTTTGTTATAAGATATGATAAGATTGCATGGAAGAACACTCTGTTAAAAAAAATAGAAGCAAATATGTTTGAAAAAAGTTCTTCTATTTCTTGTTCCCGTTATATCCTCATGCCATAATATATATTTGAAACATTTAATTCCTGATTAATCCACAAACTTTTGGATGTAAAGCAACAATCGTTGATTTAATTTTTTTTTTCAATTTTAGAGGAGATTTCCAACAAGACATATTAGTAGTGACCAAATTAGAAAATTCATTAGTATTTTAAAAGTGAAGTCTTAGTTTTAATTTCTTTCATTAGATTAGAATAGAAGAACAGATTTAGTACAAAATAATGAACTGACACCCTGCTCGTGATATTTTGTATTTAAATTTCAATAGTAATTAATTCCCACTTTTATTTATCGAATGAAGACCTTACACTTACAATATGTTGCTTTAAACATGTTTAACATTTCATGAATCAATATCCTCGATAAAAGTTTTAAAAATACATAGTTCATAGAAAAACATGGAGATAAATAAATCATTACTCCGAAAATCATACATGTATTTACTGAAGTGCATATCAAATCAATCAGAAAGGGAAAATGAATGTGAAAGAGCTACCACCTCAACTTGGAGAATACTTGCGAAAAACAATGTAAACGACATTTTGATCAAAATGATTTTGGTAATGCAGCACGAGAAAGTAAAATTAAACCTCTTTAGTAACAGTCGTTTGCGTCTTTTCAAATAAGTTATTATTATAATAATTTCAATAGTAAAAAAAATATCAACTCTTCAACAAATAGAAGAAAAAGTATATTTGACAGAATATTGACTAATATCATCATGTATTCGAAATAATACATTACATTAAAATTTTCTATTATTCTTCCGAGTGATAAGAAGATTAAATATTTAGTAAAGAAAACAAATTATTGTACAACAATTTGTGTTAGAATTTCATACTGGTAAGACTGCATGGATGAACACTCTATTTAAAAAAAACTTAAAGACATATTCGCTCATACATGATTGATGCAAGAAAAATATTAATATTAAAGATATGAAACTTGTCCCCTCCTTTCTTATCCCCTCCTTTCTTGTCAACATATTACAGAGAGTATACGGCATTGTAAATAGAATTGATCAATTTATCCAAGTAAAAACGAAGTAGTTAAAGTTCTGATGTTATTGTCACCGTTTGTCTGAAGTATCCCTTTTTGTGCTTTTCTAAGGTTTTGTACGTCTATCAGTTATAATTTTTTGAATTATGATTCTGAAACGAGCATGTCAGGTCCATGCTGCAAATTATCTGTTCTTAAATGATGCTACTTTTTAAAATGATGCTACGTGTCACATTTAAAATGATGCTACGTTTCACATTTTAAAATGATGCTACGTTTCACACTTTAAAATGATGCTACGTTTCACATTTTAAAATGATGCTACGTTTCACATTTTACTTTGGGTTTAACTTTCACTCACTGATGATTCGAATAAATTATATTTGATTCTCTGAAACGTAAGTTATTGATTTATTCTACAATTAAGATGTTATCTCTCTTTAGCATACATTTTAAGTCATTTTGAAAATAAGCTCTTAAAAAGATTGCTGTATTTGAAAAGTATCAAGGGAATTTCTGTATTGAGCATAATATTTTTGTGAATTAGCATACTAGTATTATTTTGTGAACTTAAATTATTATCACGGAACATATATTTCAATATTTAGTAATTATCAATAACTATAATATATAAGATTATGTGAAGATGAATTAACCTCTTGTGTAGATAGTTGATGATAAGAGTAGATTAATCCAAATCATAAAATAATTCCAGGAAAATGGAGTCTGAAGGAGCCAAGGCTACGTGGACAGACCTTTGGTACAATGGCAACATGTATAACAGACCTTTCCTAGACGAGCTGCCATCTGAAAGAACATACGACAAAGAGAAACTCTGTGGAGATTATTTTACACAGCTGGAATCAAAATCGAATTTTGCGTTACAGTTGTTGAGGGACATATTTCAAAATGAAGAGAAAACCAGTTTACATGAATCGTTGGTATTTTTCAGATCCCAAAATGAAGAGCACTCTTCGCCTGGGAATGAAAAAAGAAATAAGCGAATCGAACATCGTCAGGCAAACGATATCAAACCTCGAGAGGAAGTTAAACATTATTCCCAAAACAGAACAGAAACTCCGAAGAGGAAGAGAAAATCGAAATTCTCAGATATACACGAATATGGCGATCTGAGTTTCGTTGGTCGAGAGTCAAAAAGAAGATACAGGAATATGATATCTACATCGAAGACAAAAATGAAAGGAAAATCTGATGCCCCATGCAGTGTAGCTGGATCATCAAAACGTTCTTGTGTACGGAAAGATGATGACGTGGATAAGTTCGAATTACAACTTGTCCATTATCTTATGCACACCTTAAAGCACCCTAAGACAAAATATCATCAAGACTGTGTCCTTCAAATTTTAAGGTCAGACCAGAAGCTTCTAAGGGCATTTCTTCGAGAAAACAATACGAAATTGTATGAGAAGATTCCTGTATTCAGAAAACGAAATATCGGTCCTCGAAATGAGGAAGAATTTAATCAAGGACGTTTTTCTCTTGACCAATATCATTTTAAGAACAATGAGGAAAATTCGTTCCTAGACTGGGCACATAACTCACCAAGAGTTGAAGGAACTGATCGTATTCTAGATGATGAGAACATTCTATATGAGAATGCCAGAGAAACAAGGAATCCGTGTCAGAACAATGGAATTATATCTGATAATACAACATGCCCTATGCAAGAAGAGGCACGTACTGCGGAACTGGTTTATAGGGAAAATGTTCAATATATGTTACAAAATACAACAGAAAGTCATTTTCAATCATCTCTACAAAATAATTCAGAAGATTTTTCCTATCCTTTTTGTCACGCACCTTTTACTCCATATGTACCAACAACTTTTACTCCGTGTGTTTCACCATTCTTTACAAGCAGTGATATTAATGCATGGGATTTTGGATAAATGGATACTTCAGGAGGTCCATGAAAATGAATAACTAGTATGTTTTACGTAATTCAGTTTCTCAACTGTATCTTCTCTAGCAAGATACACAGAACTCCACAAAGCGCATCCGATCAAAATGAAACAATTTGTTTTGTTCTAAATGGAACAATGAAATGTGAACGCATCAAGTGTTAAACGTTTTCAAATTCATTAGCATCATTTAAGAATAGATAAATTTGCAGCATGGACCAGACATGCACGTTTCGGGTACTTAACCCTCGTCAGTGATCCTCAATCTAAACAATGTAGGTTCTTCATTCTCATACATCATTACATCAATCAGGACCAATAAAATGTCAATATGTAGTGGCCAAGGAGGTACTATATACATGTAGTGACAAATATTTTTGACGAACACCCCCATTCGATATTTGAAAAAATTCTCGTTTATACCAAAACCTTAAATGATAGTATCTAGAAGTTGAGCTTTTGGATTTGCCCATAATTTGTTTTATGTTTAAAATAATTGAATTATCACATGGATATATCATACTTGAGTGATATCGCATTTACACAAAACCAAAATGTTGAAAAAGGCAAGCAAGCGTTTCTTTATTGTTCTTTTGTGCATATTAATTGTTTACACCAAAGCAAAATTCGATACCTGGTGCACGCTATATCTTTATTGCTTGATTAATCTGTGTATTAAGGTAATGAAATAAAATCTTTTCATCAAGTTCTTGATTGTTTTATGCATTTTACTTTTATTTAGCGATTTTGAGCAGTCCTAATAAAAATACAGAAAGAGTCATATTTCCTGCATATGATTTAATTTTACAGTACGTATTTTCCTTGTTTGCATTGATGAATTCGGCATAAAAATATTTAAAGTTCGAACCCTCCTTAAATAAAGAGGATTAATTTTACAAAAACAAGAACATCACATGCATATATTTCAAAATACATGACATAACTCAGAGGACTCGTATCTTAATTTTCATATTGCAAGTTGTTCAATTTTGACATCCATTTCATGATGAACACAGGTTGACCCTGATCACATATAACGTGCGCACACGAATTTCTGCTGAATTTGCCAGCAAGAGGAGATTCCAAGAATGTCGACGGTAAATGAGATGATAATGGAGACAACCAAAATGATTCCCTCAAACTATTGGAATGTGAATAACAACTCTATGTATATGTACAGTCTCCTCAGAGTCCATTTCTACATATGAATTTCAATGTAGATGGCGCTACCGAAATGAATTTATGCAACACTGACTACTCTCATTTTTTAAAGTAAAAAGTTAAACCTCATCGTGAAACAACAGATATTTACATTTTGAGAACGTTTTACGTGAAACAACAGATATTTACATTTTAAAAAAGTTTTACGGTCCATTTGTAAATCTGAACTTCAATGTAGATGGCGCTACCGAAATGACTTCATGCAGCACTTATTACTTTTATAAGTAAGGCTTTATTTTCTTAATCAGTAAAACTCATCGTGAAAACGTTTTAAGATTAAAGAAAAAATTCAGTATTTTTTTCAGATTAAATCGTATATTTAAATACATCGCAATGGACTATTTCTTGTCCTTCCTGGTAGGGAGAAATGACACACGTGAAACATTCAGATCTTAATTTTCACTAAATTTCTATGACATTTTGAGGATGTTTTCAATGACGTTTTACATTTTATAGTCTCTGAATATAAATATAAGGAAAGAGTGTCTAATTTGTTTTGCGTTCATGGTGCCGCTTAAAATTACACTCTGGTTCGACATGCAGGCGCAAATCTCGTGGTTCGCGAGATTTGCGCCTGTCACCTTAACACCTTTAACAATTCCTTAATTAACCAATCCCTTTTAAATATTTGTTGTTTAAAAATATCTTGTAATAAATATGATACTGAATATAAGTAAACATGAAACACGAATACAACGCATGATTAAGAATAATCTACACCAGCAGCCGATGGCCTTTTGCTATTTGATAGAAAATAATGTTGTTACCCGGAAAGCGTGCGCATAATGCCCCACTATGAGGGATACACCAATGTTTCAGAAAATATTCATTTGATGTACAATGTGTACATGAGAAATATCCCTTGCTGACAGGTGACAATAAAAACAAGACAAACAACATGTAAACAATAAAAGAAATGGAAATTCCCAAATGCTTTTGCAGAATCCGCAAAATGTGAAAATGGTTTTAATTTGCATTTAAGTTCAACGAAGTAAAAATGAAACCCCAGGTAGATTACAATGTATAAAATGTGTACATGTATTACGCAGCAAGAGTGAAAATAAGGTAAAAATCATCAAACATTTGAAGTGGTTAATTCATGAGATTCTTGTTTTGATGTCATAATATTACCGCTTGTCATTGCACTACCGTTTTGAGAATTACGAATCGACATCTCTATTTTATGACTAGAATCGAAACTAAGATTTATAAGTATTCTCCAAATTGTCATAAGATTCATATAAGCAACGCTTATTTGTAGAACACTACCCACGGCTGTGAGAAATATTGAGTACGGAAAAAACACATTTTCGTAGTCTTTCTCTTTGTAGTATCTAGTCCGAGCGGAAGTATCTGCCGAATAGAATCCTATCTCCACCCATAGCATGGTACCTATAAGGGAATGTATTCAGAGGATTACACAAAAGATCGTGAATGAATCATGGCCAATTCCTTTATAACATTATGACGGAAATTTGACCATTTTGGGGTTCATATGTTGTCCTTTCTAATTATTTCTTACGTTGTACCGGTATATATATATATCGTATTCAAAATTTTACTTCGTTTTACTAATATCAGAATAGCTAGAAGTGCGCGTCTCTACTTACTTGATACGGTTGTAATTAGTAATGATACTAAAGTGAATTTCATTTGAGTATGCCGATACGATTGTCTCAAAACCATTGCCATGGAAACAATGCAAGCTAAGGACAGAAGCACTGCTACTAGAGCGACCATTGCATGACCCAATAGCGCTGCATACGTGATACCTTCAAAGGATTTGATAAATATAGTTAGAATTTTTTTCTAATTGAATTCAATTCTGTTTTGATATCAAAGGTTGTTATAATTAAACAAATACATCAAGAATATAAAATTAATGTTGATCGTCGGATACTTAGTCAATGTCCTTTTAAATATCTTTAAAAAGACAACATGTTGAATACTTCTTCTTTCGCTTCCTCCGTATCTTTTCTGATCGAGTTGCATAGGCTTTTGATGTATAAAATTCAATGTCAACGAATATCTTAAACAAAGAAGTAATAAAAATTACCTATGTCTGATTTTGGGTCATTTCTCAATGTTTCCGTGTAGTTCTCGTAGAAGCTATAAATCGAACATCCCAAATTACCCGTACAGTTCTGATAGTACCAGAGTCCTTTGTGAATAGAAATTAGTATCTTTCTGCCTCCTTTCTCTCGTGTTTCTTGTTGGTACCAACCAGGTGTAAAAACTCCTAATATTACGAATAATGTACCTACAGTATGGAGGCTTATACGTTGAAGTCCTGTCTTCTTCTCCATGTCCACGTCATAATAGTAAATAATTTTAGGAAATAGTTTTTATCTGAGAATCTAGCAGTCAACAAATTTCGTAATGTCCAGCACACCATGATAATGAAGTAAACATGATAAAAATTTCTGAATCATATTTTATTTGTGTACACCTAGGAGATATCACAATAGATCTGGTCGGATTTGGTCAACAAGTATAAACTGGTATGGGTTTTATCAAACATGTTGAATTTCACAATTGTTTACATGATCATATCAATACACTTTTTATCTTTTTTTCAATGTTTCATATCTCATATTAAAAAGCTGTCTTTATTGTATAAATATTTCAGTGAAAGTGGGAGCATTTTGCAAAATGGAGTTTTCTACCAATACAAATTTTTTCTAATATCCCCTTATTTTTCTATCTCAGACAATTTAGTTCAAAGAAGAAACTCAATTTTTTGTCTATTTCCATAAACTCCTCGTAGGTACTTCTTTGAAAAAAGGAAATGATAAGTAATCGATGAATTGAGGAATATTGATTATATAGTTTTTAAGGAGGGTTTGATAACCAAGATGGCTGCAACATTATTTGTTTTCTCACTTTCTATCAAAAGTTCAGTGTTAACTTTTTCAAAACATTTGATACGCTGATTGATAAACACATTTGAGTATCCTGATGAAGTTTGAATAATTTCCGGCGTCATTTGAAAATTATGGCATTTTTCGAAATTGTGGACTTTGGTAGTTTTATCCATGAGCAATACCACGACGTCATTTCGACGTTATCGGGGAAATTGGCGTCACAAACCTTCGCATTCAAAATGCATAAAAAAAAAGAAAAAAAGAAAGGAAAAAAAACATCAATACCAAACGTATCGCATTGAAACTTTGCATGTGTAAAAAAAGAAAGTTCAATCGTCATCACGGTGAATTCGTCAACAAGTTTACATTACAGGAAAGCGGATGTCACTTCATTGAAAATGAATGACTTTGGAGGGATAAATAGGAAAACATAAAGCTTTGTAATATTTTAATCCTAAATTCAATTTTTTCCCATTTAATCATGAAATCATCTCTGGACATCTCTGGTCAATTTGTTACTTTTTGACAAAGATTGATCCACGTGATTCCTTATAATTAGCTATCAGCTACAGTAAATTGGCTCGGAATTGCAATTTTTTTAGCGATAGTATCATATTTCATTCCAGTATCCTACCTTTGTTCAAAACACTATTCATCTCATCTTTTGCATATACATTTATGAAGATTTTGGTAGTTAAATTAAAAATAATTTCCAATAGCTTTACGAGAACTGGAATGACAGTTTTAATATTATGACGTCATCAAGAAATTCACGGAAACGTTGAAAAACGCATATTTCAAAGTCTCAAAGAAAAATTTTCCTGTGGATAGAATGTAAGTTTGTATAATCAAGGACAGACAAGTAATGCCCTGTTCACACGAATGCGCATCAAATCTAATTCGCAT
The DNA here is from genome assembly GCA_028142955.1 of Pinctada fucata. Lineage (NCBI taxonomy): Eukaryota > Metazoa > Mollusca > Bivalvia > Pterioida > Pteriidae > Pinctada > Pinctada fucata. The sequence continues at coordinate 21,188,520 of AP027111.1, read as the reverse complement.
TAGACCTGATGCGCATAATTTTAATTCGAATTGCGTTCACACGACAAATTCTAATGCGCATTAAATTTTGGCACATCTGCACTGATAACCGTATATTTTCAATTCAGAAAGGTGAGAATTTAAGCCAAATTATTGGATTTCTCAATTTTTTTCCTCTTCGTAAAATCGGTCTTTTCGAAATAGAGAGTTACTTCCCATTTGTGCAGGTATCTGATGTCAACGTGTGACGTCATCAAATTCTATGGAAACCAGCATGAGGTAAACAGGGTTACATATATGACGTTTTCAAAGGAATTCAATAACGTCACAATGCTTTTACGTCAGATACCTGCACAAATCGAACGCAAGACTGTTAACGAGGCCCTGGACAATAAGATAACTCAAAAACAGAAATAGAGATTTTGATAAAATTCATATCATAATGTCATTTACTTATATACAAGAGTTTGGTGAAAAATGAATCAATTTCACCGCTTAGTTTTTCGGGGGGACCATCTCAAAAATTTCCTTGTTTTCTCCATATGATTTCATAGAAAAACAAGATTTTTTGCATTATAATTGCAATTTATAAAAAACTGAAATAGAGAATTTGATAGGATTATCATATGTTGAAAAGAGAAACATAAGACAAAATATATCAGGTTCTGTGGAAGTTTGACCGCCTGTGTGAGTTTCAGGGAACATCTCAAAATCATATTTTTACATATTTGCCTTATATATTGAAATAAAGACATCATAAGGATGAATATGTCCTTATAGTTCTTGTTTACGGCATATAATATTTGTTAGTATATATTTCTCTAGAAAAAGACAACAAAATTCAATCCTGAAAATATATCAGGGGTGATCTCAAAGCATATTTTGCAATTTTACACATAACTTGTACTCTGTCTTTATCAGTACAATTGAAATTATAAAAAAACTGAAATAGAGAATTTGATGACATGTTAATACATTGAAAAGTGAAACATAAGCCAGAATATATCAAATTCTGTACAACTTTGACCGCTTGGTTGAGCTTCAGGGAACATCTCAAAATCATATTTTTAGCATATTTGCCCTTTTTTTTAAATAAAGACATCATAAAGGATGAATATGTCCTTATAGTTCTTGTTTACGGCATATAATGTTTGTTAGTATATATTTCTCTAGAAAAAGACAACAAAATTCAATCCTGAAAATATATCAGGGGTGATCTCAAAGCATATTTTGCAATTTTACGCATAACTTGTACTCTGTCTTTATCAGTACAATTGAAATTATAAAAAAACTGAAATAGAGAATTTGATGACATGTTCATACATTGAAAAGTGAAACATAAGCCAGAATATATCAAGTTCTGTACAACTTTGACCGCTTGGTTGTGCTTCAGGGAACATCTCAAAATCATATTTTTAGCATATTTGCCCTTTATTATGAAAGAAGGCCTCATAAAGTATGAACGTGATTGTGTATTTATTGTTTATGGCATATCATATTCGTAAGCATATATCTATCCAGAAAAAGACAGCCAAATGATATTGCCAAATATGTAAGGGACCATTTGTACTCGCAGATATAAAGTGAATTTAAAAAAAAACCGAAACAGAGAATTTGATTCCATGCGATTTTATCCGACCGCTGAGCTAAAATGTACGTTGAAGACAATGATACGTCCATCATCGTGGTAATAATCATTTATGGAATGGAGTATGCTGTAGGACAAAGTATTCTCTGGTTGAACCGCACTATATATTGGTAAGAGTTATCTCAGGGGCGGATACAAGATTTGGGTTTAGGGGGGCGTCATGAATATAAAAAAGGCAAAGGGTCTGGGGACCGCTTCCTCCCTCCCCCAGTGGGTCCAGGACGAAGTCATGTTTTGGGTTCCATTGACCACCAGAATGGAAAATGTATAATTCATACAAAAACGTTGAAACTATGTATTATTGAATATATCTGGCGAGCGAAGCGAACCAGCGAACTTTCTAAAATTGTTTTAGAGAGGGTTGGGGTACACAACCCAAATGGCATCCCCTTTGCTGCAAGAGTACATGTTTGTTGACTAAAATCTTAGTACATATGTCAGAAAAAGACCGTCCAAATAGTCACAGTAAAGTAAAGAAGTAAAGGTATGAAAGGCGTAGTATCACTTTATAATTCTGGCTATTTTAGCATGAAATGGTCATGCTTAGCAAATGGTGTGAAGTTAATCTAAATTGAGTTAGGTGGCGAGCGGCAGCGAACCAGCGAAAATTTTCCGACATTCGACTCAAAACAGCCTGAAAATGAGTATACACATAAAGGTTAAGCCCCCAAAATACCTTACTTCGACGATTTCAGAGGAGGGGGGGCGTGCGCCCTTTGCGCCCCTTCAAAATGTATCTATACTGAAATTAACCCCCAAAAATGAAGAATCGGAAAATGTATATATCTCGGAAACTTCTATAACTTATAAGTAAATGTGAATTTTCGCTCCGGCTCAATTTCAGAGAATGAAACCCTGAAAATAAAATGCATACTATATATTTATACAGATACTTTTTCTGATTGCAGGACCGGAGCGCCTCGTTTCAATGAATTAATGTACTTTATTCAATATGTTATATTTATAAATTGCTCGTGAAACCTTGAGAAAAAAAAATCATGTAGCGACTTTAATCTGAGTACTTCCCCCTTTTTTCCCCTGAAAAAAAAAGAAAATGACATAAATCTATGTAAAATACATTTGCTTACCTTCATACGTATTACGAGGATATATTTAAAATATACTTTAAATAATTCAATATAAAACTTTAATAATTGAATATGTTCTACTCGATCATAAGAGGTATGCAGGTTCCTCGCAAAATTTTCTAGTTTAACAATGCCATCCGACCTCATGAGAGCAAAAAAAAAAAAAATAAAAAAGGAAAAAAAAAAAAAAAAAGAAAAGAAATTAAAGTAAAATGAAGATTCGTCAGCGTTGTTGATTATGAAATTTGCGAGCAAGGTGAGACGATTTACTTTCTGCAATTTGGCTGATAATTCTCTCGATGAGACGAAAAGGAACATCAAGCCATTTCTGAACAAAAAAAAAAAAATAATGATGAGAAAACACGTGTTTCCGTGCCGTGCATATGACTAGCTAGCAACCCCCCCCCCCCTCCCCCAAAGCATTGGGATTATGATACGATGATTTATGATGCAAAAAAAATATGTGTACATAGTATCAGGAAAGTACATAATGTTGTTGTTCGTTTTTTTTTTTTTTTGGTTTGTTTTTGTTTTTGTTTTTTTTTTGTTTTTGTTTTTTTTTTTTTGTTTTTTACAAAATTAATGAATTAAAAATTGTTTTGATCGATGAAGTTCTATTTATTTTTCTATTTGTTTCTCGTTTTTTCTAAAGGCCCCCGTTATAGAATAAAATAACTATTTAGTGAGAGGAGGTGCACCAAATAATGATAATATTAAAAACCTTGAGTCCATCCTAGTCTGACGATCTCATCATCTAACCATGCTTTGCATTAATCTTCGTTTATTACGAACATACACAGATTACTAGCCTATTGATTTTTAGCGCGGCGTTAAATGCTTTGTCGCGTCATTTGATTGTGACGTCATAGTATGACAGTGCGTTAGGTGCGATGTAGAGATAAAAGATTGAACCGGTTACGGGAATGCGCGAAACGATGCGCACACGTTTTGTCCAGGGCCTCGTTAAATCGAAAAGACGGAATTCCGCGTTGAGTCAGATACCTGCACAAATGGGAAGTACAACGTAACTCTCCATTTCGAAAAGACTGAATTCTTCCTGCCAGGCTAAAGCTTAACATAGAATACGCAAGATCGTAAATGCAGCGCGTGCAGCGTGTCCGATCTGATTTGTCCTTTAGTCACCTACCTAAACCATTGTTCAAACTTTGGCACCTTTTCTGCCCAAGTAAATTGATGACGTCATAACAATAGAGAACAATCAAGGAGTGCGCGAGAACATTCGTATAGTCTTGGTTAGAAGTATTTGCGATCTTCCGTATTACGTCATTAAGAGAAAAAAAAATGACGTCATAATGTTTGTAACGTTACTGAGCGTAAGTCAAGAGACGTAGTGCAATGCTTATAGTGAATGAAATTGATCTAGTATATGGTCTATTCTGTGATTTGAGATGCTAGGATAGTGAAAAGTGCCAACTTAAGGTGTATAGTTACGATAGAATTCAAGTACGTCGAATACGCATGCGCTAGATTTAATGCGAATTAGATTCGCTTTGCGTTCACACGACAAAATCTAATGCGAATTCTAATTCATTCTGTTTGTTTCACGCATTCTGATTGGTTCACAGGATTTCTACAAGCATATATAACGACGATATACATGCCGCAAACCGACTCAACTTGACATATTTCAAAATGTATTCCTACCTAAATTTGCAAGTTACAAGCTTTAGCGCACTTTTTGCATATGACGTCATGCTTCCCTTTGTTCTTCGCTCCTGTGACGTCATACTGTGACGTAAAACTACAAGGTATGAGCTTGTAAATGGCGTTCTACACATGTAAACAACAGAACAAGTAAGTTTATTATTGATAACACGTTGATTTTTCGCCATTGTAATAAATACGAAGCAGTTGTATTTCATATTTTGCAGCGCAATCATTTCAGTTGGTCGTTTCTGAAGCAAGAAATGAGACCTTCTGAGGAGTTAAAATATGTCACATAAATTAGAATAGGCATAAACGTACTGTGTTTTGTGGTTCCGACAGGTATATGTTGGATATACTGTTGGAAACATACGTTATACCGTCGGGGGCAAGCCCCGACGGTATAACTGCGTTTCCAACAGTATATCCAACATATACCTGTCGGAACCACAAAACACAGTACGTTTATCCCCTAATTAAAGTAATGCGAATTAAATTTGTCGTGTGAACGCAACAAAAATCTAATGCGCATTAAATTCGATTTAATGCGCATTAAACTCTTCGTGTAAACAGGGCATAATATATAATTTCAGAAATTTTGAGAAAAAATGAATTTGGCGTCCAAGTGTTCAATAGCTCCTTAAATTACTTGTACGAGTAAATATATGAGATTGCGGCCTCTGTGACTGTGTTTTCATGGCTATTTTCAAGACATACTGTGATGTCAGCAAATGATGCGACACTGTATATTAAACAATATATACACATTCGTTCCACATGCTAGAGGATAGCAATTGTGTCGTTATCCAGATCTTCCGCTCTTCATCTGACATTATTACAAAAATTCAGTCGCCCTTCGTTATCAAGAAGAACGCCAGGTACCCATTTGATGAATGTACATGTTTATTTCATTGTATAAGACACTCGTTGATATTCGTTGGAGGGGGGCTTGTGGGGGGGGGGTTGAAAAAAAAAACAAAACATTTTTGCTCTGAAATTTCTTCCAACCTTTAGAGCTTTTGGTGAAAACGTCAAAGTCACGTGATATAGTACATTGATTCTCCATATGATTAATTTTATTTGTTTGTTTATATAGAGCATTTTGTGTGTATTTCATTGTCTTGTTCTATGCGTCATTGTGGACGCTGCAAATTAGTCTCTTTGAAAACCTTGAACTAAACTGTAGCAGGCCCTTACTATACTCTTTTCAAAATACTCAGTCAGTGTTTTCTATTTAAACATATATATATCAAGAGCAAGTGTGCTTTGTAAATGCGTTACTGGATATTTCTTGTGTGTTGCGGATTCAGACAGATACAAGGGCAGGCGATTACATAACATGTTTTCGATTGAAAGAACGTACATAATTTACAAAGCCAATATAATTTATCATTTTTATTTATTATATACAACAAATTTAAGAATGAATGCAATAATGTACATGGGGTAGAATTACTGAAAATAACCAGAGATAAAAGTCAAGCACATTAACAACAAAGCAAGCACAATACATAAAAGAAAAGCACTAATCAAGTCTAAAAAGCACAGGTAATAAGTACTACACAACATAGTTCTTGGTTATGACACAGTAGCGGTTGGTGGCATCACTGGTTCTGGGTGGTGGTGGTGGCACGGTAGCGGTTCACAGTCCTGAACATGGTGGGGAACTTTGGTAGGAGCCAACGCCGACGTGGTTCTACTTCCTGAATGGCGGTCTGTACGTCACGAGCTGGGTGTAGGTGGTTACAGTTGCCTCGTTGGAAGGTGTCGCCGACCTGCCGGACAGTGGCTGGACAAGTGAGAGTTTTGGACCGGACACTGCATCGCCAGCTGGTGGTCTGCTTGCCTCGGGCTTTGATTGTGTAAGAGTACCCATCGCTGGACACGAGTCGTGGAGCACCTCTCTGACTTCCCCACTCTAGGACCTTGTAGGTAATTGGCTCGTCGGGTATGCTGTCAAGGTCAGATAGGTCAAGGTCGGAATCAGAGCTGAAGGACCTGGAAATAAAAAAAATTATGAATAGGTAATGTAGCAATTAATTATCGATCAACGAACTCAATGAAAAAATGACAATTTCTCAATCTACAAAATAAATTCATTAGTACACTTCACAATATTTTGAACGTCACAGTGAAAAGATTCCACATGTTCAAAATTGTTCTCCCATAAACTTTCGTTTCATCAACATTTAAAAAAATCTATCATAAATACAGACAAAACAGGTTTTTATACAATTTTCATTATAATTTAGTACAATCAAGAAGGATTTGTCTAAAAGTTTAATATATACAATGTATATATATGAATAAATTTTCTCATGTTAAACGTCTTCAAATTAGATAGCATCATTTAAGAACAGATGAATTTACAGCATGGACCAGACATTCTGTAAAGCTTCAAATATCAAATTAAACAATTATATTTCATATACTGTACTTACGACTCAATTCTCGCTGTGTCAAGGACGTTGGCCTCGAGGTCGTCAGATCTGCTAAGTAGTGGTTCTATATGGTCATCAATGGTAGTAGATGGTTTGGGTGGTAGGACTGGAGTAACGACGTCCCTGGGTAGGCTAGGCCCACACATGGATTGGTAGGAAGACTGCCTGGGTGGTGAGTAGGGGTACACAGTGCTGCGTGATATGTCAAAGGAGGTGTCGAGTATGGATGGGTCGTCATCGTGACGTTGTACCATATCTGGGGTGTGGACTTCTCTGAGTAGGACTGGTTCCAGGATGGGTAGGGAGTCGTTGGCGGATGGTGCGGGATGAGCTAGTGGCTGGCATGGCTTACATAAAAAGCTTATCTGGATGTTCTGGCTGACGGCCTGTCGGTACAGGTTGAGAGAGATACCTGTGTCACAGGTACGATGCTGCCACTGGTCACACCTGTCACAGGTAACGGCATGCTGGAGGTTGGTCACGGGTATACCACACTGGATACAGAGATCTGACATTGTGGATGGTTGTTCGTGGTATGATGCCAGATAGGAGTGGCCTTCCATTTTTAAAAGGGATTGTTTGGAAAAGAAGCCCTGATAATGACTTCGGAATTCATTATCTTATCTTTGAAGATAATTTTACCAAAGCTGCGACGGCCAAGTCACTTTCATCATGAAATAGAACCAATTAGCCATCGTTTAATTTTAAAATTGGTGTATTATAAGATTATGATGTAAGAAATTAATTACAAAATGGGATAGTGGTTTAGAAAGAAAGAAAGAAAGAAAGAAAAAGAGAAGAAAAGAAAAGAAAAGACAGGAAATAAAAGAAAAGAAAAGAAAAGAAAAGGAAAGGAAAGGAAAAGAAAAGAAAGGAAAGGAAAAAAACAAAAAAAAAACCAAAAGAAAAGAAAAGAAAAAAGGACGAAAGAAACAAAGAATGAAAGACAGATAGAAAGAAAAAAAAAACGATTGCATATTTTGATTGATGAAGTATAATCAATTATACAAAGACTTAATTTTCGAAAGCAGAATTCAATGAGGAAAAATTATATGATGTATGAAAAGTAATATCGACATGTAAAATGTTTTTTCTTACGGAGACTCCTCAATGTAGAATTGAGGAAATTCCTGGAGAAAAAACATATCAGTGGCGGATCCAGCGCCCCCTTTTCCGGGGGGTCAAGAGGCGTATAATACCGATTTTAACTGTAAATTGGCCAAAATACAAGGCATTTTTGGGAAAGCTTTGGGTCAGTATTGGGGGGGGGGGGAGATGTCCCCTCTGCAACCCCCCTGAATCCGCCACTGCATGTACATGTCTTTATACAGCTCACGTGGATTTTAATAGAAAGTAAGTTGTGACCTTGACCTTGAAAATCAAAAGGCTTTATCCTCCCCATGGAAAGCATTTGTGAGAGGTTTGTTGTTTCTTTGGTGATTGCTTTGGCTTCTATGCTAGTCATGAAAGGTCTCGTCAATAATTTTGTCCGATGATAGACTTTCATGAATGATCAGATCTCTGGATAACTGAATACTCGAACTGACATTTTGCTCATATACCATTCAAAGTTACGACCAAGCTTAAAATCTTTCAAAGGTAGATTAAACTCTAAGGTCAAGGTTATGAGGTAAAAAATGTGGTACCCACAGAAGGGTCTTGCAACCTATACAAAAGTTATGACCATGGATAAATGTTTTTTCAAATGTAAATGAAACCATAAGGTCATGGTCACAAGGTAAAAGCTTATAAGGTTTGCTAAAGCTAGGCTCTTGCATTTGAATGCAGGGCCCTAATATTGATTATATGGTAATTGTTACCTTTAAATGAAACAAAATCAATTCTTCTTCTAAATGCGATAAATTTTATTTTTGATCAACAAGATCACAGTCATATACTCAAATATAAAGTTACATCCAAACTATAAGCACTGTTTAAAAATGCATGTATCCATAAAAGACAAACTGGTTGATATTCAAAAATAGAGTATGTTATCGTAAATATTGCCCTTTAAAAGTAATTCATAATGCTATCTATTACTCTTTGTATCCCCTTCACAGTAGACTCTGGCCCATTTGCACTATCTGGTCAGTCTCGTATCCCCCCACTTAAGTTGTCCCATGAGGTTTGTTGTATCCAAGTTTAACAGTAAAATAATAAAGACACATAGATACAAAAAAGTATACGGAATATCATAAACAAACATTTAGTAAAAAAAAAGACCAGGCGAGTTTTCTCCAATATCAAGCTAAACTTGGAGACAACAATTGAACAAATTTTCTTCTAAATGAAAATCAAGGGATTACAAACAACAAGTAAATGTCCCTTGAAGCACCAATTATTTGGTAATTACTTAATTAATTAACATGTAAATGTACGCAGCAATTGCTACTTCCTGTTAAAATTCCCAAGAGGGATGAAAATGTTAGGAGAACATTATACTACAAAAATTGCAATTCTTTACTAAATTAAAGTTTAAATTTATCGTATTTCCACTGTTTTGATTTACTTTTTTTCAGATATGAATGGTTCAAGTTCCTTGCAGGTACAGAAAATGTATAATAAAAAGTTCACATTTTAAGCCACCATTATGTTGCAATAACATGATGTCACAATGAACTTCCATTTAACGAATGTATTTCCATCTGAAGAGCCAACATGGCGAAAGCAATAACAGAATGAAAGTATTGAAAATGCGACTTTTTGAACTTTTAAAAATTTTGTTTATGTATTTTAATTTTATAAACCAAAAGAATATAGGAATATAAATATCCCTGCCCTTATTGGTCCACAGGCACAATGGAAAAACAAAACAGAACTACACATGTTTCCCTCAGCATATGTTTCATAGTTATCATAAAAAGTCTAATAAGGCTTAAAGAAAAATCTTAAAAATATAAAAATAGCCAAAGCCAAACAAAAAGAAAAAATGGAAATCACCTAAGCATATGTACAAAAGTACATAATTTATAAGCTTTAACAATTAACACACAGCTCTTAAAATTACTATGTTTAACAATTTCTTACATAAAATCAAATATATTTACATTAATTAGTACCTTTCTATTATAATAACATGAAGAATCTAACAAATTTTCTATAGTCTATCACGTAGGATTTCAAAAAAAGGATTTTCAATTATGTAATTTATATAAATTTATAATTACACCTTTCTTCAAATGATTCTTATGAGAACATTCTAGAGCATCGCATCTTTTTTCCCTTAATTGAAGAGTGAATGAGAACTTAATATGTAAGATAACTTTTTTTTAAATGCAGGAATTTTCATTACATACAAAAAAATATTGTGATGTAAATGCAATTCAAATTCAGTCTGTTCATATTAATTTGCACAATTAAAGTTATTGCAAATTTATTGAACAACATGTACATTGTATTTGAAGGTAAAAAAAACTTTGTAAAATTGAGCCTTAAGACTATAAATATAAGGGATCATTCATATGAGATTAAAAAAAAATATTCAAGTACATGTATATAACAAGTTATTGCAGAATACATTGTAGAAAATCACAACACACATCAAATTGTTTATATGATAATGTACATGTACATTAAACTATCAATAGTATCATTATGCAAATCTATCATTACATTATAATATTACTGGAAACTTCAATTTAGTTACAAATTCTGCATACAATGAGGATCTTAAAATATTTTCTTTTCCATCATACTAGGTATTTACAATACAAATTGTGTCATCTTTAAAATATGTAAATCACATAATGAACAAATGTATACAGTCTATAATTTGAAATTAAATATCTATAACATAATTAAAAATTACATATTGCTCTAAAAGCAAAAATTAGAAAGTCTCCTTCATCTGTTTGACACTTGCTACGGGACGTAACTCTGTTTGGCAAAAAACAATAGTGCCTGGTTGCTTCTCTCAAAATCCAAGGATTTATCATAATATTATGATAATTATACTTCTCAATCATATCAAATGGCCAACATACTACACAAGAATGGCTATTAAGATACTGACAAATAATATAAATCAACATGATCAACATACAGAACTAAAAAAATCAAACATAATATTAAATTAAATCAAATGTTTTTCAGAAAAAAACAGATGTCTCCCCCTCCCTCTAAGTTACTTTGACCTTGGGCCAAGATGATGTGAAACCTTTGAGTCATGGGCAACATCATACTCAAACATGAAAGTGATTCATTGTATTGTTTGAGGTAAAGCCCAAACATGATTAGCATATACAATTTCATATTTAGTGAAATTGACTTTGGTCACATGACCTTGGATATAGGTGATCTGAAAAATATATTGTATGGATCATGCGCAACAAAAATCTGAATTAGTGATTGGATATACGATTCAAAATATATATCTAAACATGATAAGCATAACAATTTCAGCCTGGACATGATTAGCATATACAATTTCATTACCAAAGTAAGAAGTGACCTTAATCATGTGACCTTGGGACAATGTGATAGGAAACATTTAGTCCTGAGAAACAACGTATTAAAATATGAAAACAATTTTTGTAAGAAGGGTTCAGCAGATATAGCCCAGACAAGATTAGTACGTACAATTTCATTAAAAAGAACTAAATGATCTTGACCTTGGGCACATGACCTTGGGTCAAGATGATAAGAAACCTTGAGCAACAGCATTCTAAAGTATCAGTGCGATCCAGTATACGATCCCACAGATATAGTCCAGACTCAATAGTATTTACAATATCATTAAAAGATGTATTTGACCTTGACCTTAGTAATATGACCTTGGATCAAGGTGGTGTGAAACCTTTGGGTCATCAGCACCACCATACTAAAATATCAAATGATCCAATTACAGTTCAAAAGATTAAGCCTGGACATAATACACATAACAAATACAACTTCATTTAAAATACATGTATACCAATTGACCTTGACCTTGGTCACATGATCTTGAGTCAACGTGATGTGAAACCTTCGGGTCATAAGCAACAACATACTAAAATATAAAGCGATCGTGCAAACGGTTCAAGAGATATAGCCCGAACAGGAATGCATGTACAATTTCATAAAAATTGTACTACATGACCTTGACCTTGGTCACATGACCTTGGGTCAAGGTGATGCAAAACCTTCGGGTCATAAGCAACAACATACTAAAATATGAAAGTGATCCGGCAAACGGTTCAAGAGATCTAACCTGGCCTTGAATGTATGCATAATTTCATTAAAAATGCATTAAGTGACCTTGACCTTGGTCACATGACCTTGGGTCAAGGTGATGTGAAACCTTCGGGTTATAAGCAACAGCATACTAAAATATGAAAGTGATCCGGCAAACGGTTCAAGAGATATAGCCCGGACAGGAATGTATGCATAATTTCATTATAAATTGACTAAGTGACCTTGACCTTGGTCACATGACCTTGCATCAAGGTGATGTGAAATCTTTCGGTCATAAGCAACAACATACTAAAATATGAACGTGATCCGGCAAACAGTTCAAGAGATATAGCCCGGACAGGAATGTATTCATAATTTCTTTAAAAATGCACTAAGTGACCTTGACCTTGGTCACATTAACTTGGGTCAAGGTGATGTGAAACCTTCGGGTCATAAGCAACAACATACTAAATTATGAAAGTGATCAGGCAAACGGTTCAAGAGATATAGCCCGGACAGGAATGTATGCATAATTTCATTAAAAATGCACTAAGTGACCTTGACCTTGGTCACATGACCTTGGGTCAAGGTGATGTGAAATCTTTGGGTCGTAAGCAACAACATACTAAAATATGAACGTGATCCGGCAAACAGTTCAAGAGATATAGCCCGGACAGGAATGTATTCATAATTTCTTTAAAAATGCACTAAGTGACCTTGACCTTGGTCACATGACCTTGCATCAAGGTGATGTGAAATCTTTGGGTCGTAAGCAACAACATACTAAAATATGAACGTGATCCGGCAAACAGTTCAAGAGATATAGCCCGGACAGGAATGTATTCATAATTTCTTTAAAAATGCACTAAGAGACCTTGAACTTGGTCACATTACCTTGGGTCAAGGTGATATGAAACCTTCGGGTCATAAGCAACAACATACTAAATTATGAAAGTGATCCGGCAAACGGTTCAAGAGATATAGCCCGGACAGGAATGTATGCATAATTTCATTAAAAATGCACTAAGTGACCTTGACCTTGGTCACATGACCTTGGGTCAAGGTGATGTGAAACCTTCGGGTCATAAGCAACAACATACTAAAATATGAAAGTGATCGGGCAAACGGTTCAGGAGATATAGCCCGGACACGATGTGTGACAGACGGACAGACAGACAGACAGACAGACAGACAGACAGACGACGAAGGCAAAACCAATATGTCTCCTCCCCGTAGGGGGGGGAGACATAAAAATTTAAACTAAAATCAACAGTATAATTTCTTGTAAATTATTTATAATAACAAGTAATAAAATTTCTCATTATAAATGTATGGGACTATTCATTGGTATGTACATAAAGATAAACATGTATATTTGAGTTTAATGTTCATATCATTCTCGATATTTTTTTGAAAATCATCCCTTCTACCACAAAAATATCTAATACTTTTCTGGAAAAATGAATCCCTTGCTAACGATAGGCCCACCTTGATATAGATACAAGGCCGGCCAAACGGTCATTTTCACCAAGTCGCCTTTCTGTTGATAATATCTATAAGCTGCCTTGTTCAGCTGGTCCCCTGGTGCTGCCTCTGTTAGGTGCATTTTGGGTTGTTGTACGGCCATTAGCCAAGTTAACTCTATACATTTGTCTATGTAAACATTTAAGTTAGGCATGTCATAGGGGTTCCACTTGAATTCACCAGACTCTCTCATCTTATGTTCTTTGAATATCTAAAATATATAAAAATTGTGCAGTTATCTATGGTTTCATGACAGTAGGTGAAACACTCACTTTGCTATGACCAAGAAACCATTTTTCATCATTAATGCTAATGTTAAGGATATTAGATGGAAACACACTCTAGTTATGATCCAGAAACCATTTCAATCATCAGTGCTCTAAGACCTTGACCTATGACCCAAATATTGAACAGGAATATCCTCCTCTTATGGGGAATGCATGACGACAACTGTGGACAATAGCACTTTTTTATCTATAAGATTTCGTTAAGCTATCGAAAAAAAATGCTTACCACACAAAGAGATGGTACAGAAGCTAGAGCAGCTGACTTTCTCCATTCTCGTGCCAGTTTGTTGGCAGAGGAGAAATGTGTCCTGGGGTCTGTGTCTGGTATATCAACTTGGTAGTTCTGTTCAAAGAGGGTAAAATAAATTAAAGTTTAGCAGAAAATAAAATACTACCTACTTTAGTGTGTATACCTAATAAAACCCTAAAGTGTTTGACCTTGACCATGAAGTTGACACCAACATTTTTCTGATTGATGACTTTCAATGCAGATGAAATTCCATACTAGTTTGATTGCTTGCGACAAATAAATATGACAACAAAAATATCCATATTAATCAAATTTATAGGTATGTCTCCCATTGCATGTGTGACCCTACATATGTGACCTTGACCTAACACGTGACCATGACCCTCATAGGGTCCTCAGTGTCATCATGAATGGCAATCCTTTTAAGTTTGATTGAATCATGAATTGTGGATATTAATAAAGTTATAGCCATTTATGTGAAAGTGTGACTTTAAGACAGACAGACAGATTTGTTGATGGCAACATAAAAAGCGTGACAATTGACAGACAGACAGATGCCATTCTAATCAATCCATTCATGATGCTTTGATAATGATATTGGTATGATCTTCGTATGTTAAACTAGCAAGCATTAATATTACATGTATGTCTCAAAACTTACACTGTTTCTCTTAATCCTGTTCTAAGTATTGAGAGCTAACTTAAATTAACTTAACTCTGTATAAACTGACCTGATTGTTACAAACACACGTCATCAGTGTCATACAGTGTTCCATCTGACTCTCTAAGTCCTTGACCTGTGTCTCACTCATGTCATGGCAGAAGCTGAAGGCCATCTGTAACATATATAATGTGAAGCTGATCAATTTACTTTCATTTAACAATCTTAATATACAAAATGTTAACTAAAAAATTACCAGACTTGTTCAGAATATGACTCAGTTTTGAAACAAATATACGGAAATTTTGTTCAATTTTGAAAATCTTCTACTAAAACTGAATAAGCAGTAATTGCACAATATGTCACATTATGGTTGAAATTTGCAATGCTGAATCAAAGCAAAAATTGGAAGTTAAGAAAGTCCAAAATAATTGGTTATTTGCCAGTAATCCATGGCAAGTTAGACAGGCAGACACTGGACATAAAAGAAATTGGCAATATTTTCTATGTGACGTCACAACAGAAAACATGACAACGCATCTGGACGCATCAAGACAGAGCCATCAAACATGACGTCATCATGAAAAATTCTGCCAAATCAATTGTGTTGTCAATGTGTATGAAATCTAGGTTAGGAATGGTCATAACTCCTACATGTAACTGGCAAATTGACATTTGAGTTGAGGACTTCTGATTATAAATCATTGAACTTTACCCTTAATTATAGAAGTGCATGACTTGTATTGATAACACATTTGTAAGTCACATGCACATCAGAAGTTTAAATTCTTTTCATTTACCTCAGATGTATTTATTATGCAGGAGTGACTTTGACCAATGACCATTTCCTAATAGTGCACTCCAGGATATGTAATTTGAAATTCAGTAATATTTCTTCTAAAATGATTTTCAATGAAAAAGCCTTACTGTTGAGTATTGACCATGACAGAAGTAGTTTCCAACAAGTCCTAAATGTATTTACTTCCGTCATGTGTCATAGAGAAATGTATACATTGAGATACCACTGCAGTGAAAAAGTTCAGCACATGCCAAATATGGTAAATGAAATGCACAAATGTGCAACACATGTAAATGTTGATAGTATTGTGCAAACATTACCATGTAGAAATCAAAGCTCTGAAGGAACTGATGGCAAGTTTCGTTTATTCAGTTTAGAATGATATCAAACTATTTTATGGGATTTTTAAATATTGTATTAGCAGATAGAACAAATCCATTTTCCAATGTTCTGGAATAATTAAAACATTTATGAACCTATGTCAGCATGACTGCTAGTCAGTGACGGATTCAAGGATGGCGTAGGGCCCCCTAAAATTTTCCGATCATGGGTAAAACAATGATATTTTAAATCAAGAAAGAGTGAATATTAATGAATATTACCTACCTTTTAGTAAATATAATTGTTAAATGCATCAAATTCCATTCTTTAATTAATTACAGTCACGAAAATGGGTCCTAAAAAGGCTGAAATTCAAGAGATTCCAGGGGGCTTCAACCACCCTAACAGGGCTCTGCCCTGGACCCGCTGGGGACCTCGGAAGTCCCCAGACCCCTTGCCAATTCTTTACATCCCCCCCCCCTAAATAATAAGCTGGATCCGCACTGTTAGTACAGACATTTATTTTTTCTTCATGTATAGCACAGGGGTGAGGTATTATCACTTGGTCACAAACCCTTTCCTCTATACGTACCCTTTCTTCTATATGTCTATATTAAAAAAGTTTTATATATACAGTAATGATTTGTTAGTCCGGACGAATTTTTTCCCGAGGAATTCGTCCGGATTAACGAATTTTCCGGATTACTGAATCATGTTAAAAATGTCAAAACTTGAGCGCGAAATTCCAAAGGAAAGGGGGAGGGTCGGCCGTTTTTTGTGCGTGTGTGTACGGTTAAATTGTCTTGTAAACAAATATTTCTCAACATAGATAATTTGATTAAATGTTTATTTCTTGAAAATAATGGATTACTAAATCTCTAGATATGTCTTTAAAGCATGAGCGCTAAAAAGTAGAAAAGGAGAAGGTGGTACGGGCGCCGAGATTTTGTCTTCGCTTTTTTGTATTAGTAAGATCGTCTTGAAGTCAATACTTTTTTCATCATTGAAAATAAATATACAAGTAGTTTTATATAAAATATTGATTAATAATAATGAACAGAACAAAATGCACAAGAATAAAGATCAAACGAAAGTCGAGGGAGGCCTCAGTTTTATTACGCTGAGATCAATATAGAGCATTACTTTAACCTATAAAATAAGAATAAAATTTTATCTAAACATCGAGGCTCCGTGGGCGCCGATAGTTTACCACTTTTATTCCTGAAAAATACGGAAATCATTGTCTGTCAAGAGCAGTTGATTGCCGTTTTTAACTAATAACAAGCCCTCAATATCTAAGCTAACGCTAACATTCAGTTCACTCTCATCTTCATCATGATACAAACATTAAAATTAAAAATATCAACTTTAATTTGAAATGATTTTAGGGCGCGCATCTGTTCAAAATAATGATCGAACGCTACAAGCTGAAAAATGTCACAATAAGAATTGAGAAAGTGACTAAAAGAAGCGAACAATTAAGTCTTTTAATGCTTAGATTTGATAACTACGTAAGTATGCGTACACAAAGCCGTGACTAGTGCTGCATAATTCCCATCGCCTAATTAATCTGCCGGTAGATTTCTCCAGGTAAAAATTAATTGTTATGAAAACACGTCCGTGTAGATTTCTCCAGGTAAAAATTAATTGTTATGAAAACACATCCATGTAGATTTCTCCAGGTAAAAATTAATTGTTATGAAAACACGTCCGTAGTTGCTTATATCGTCCGGACTAACGGGACAAAATAACATATGATCCGCACGTCCGTTCCCGAAAACTACCGTCCGGATACGGAATGTAGATTTCCGGATTATCGGATCATTTTTGCACTATGCACGTTTGTTCCCTGAGAAATCGTCCAGAGTAACGAATTTTCCGGAGTAACGAATTCCGGACTAACGAATCATCACTGCAGACATATAGAAGGGTTTGTATTGAGGAAAGGGTTTGTGACCAAGCGATGATACCTCACCCCTGTGGTGTATAGATCTGCATATCTGTTTCACAGGCCTTAAAAGCGCCTGGTATGTGGTTTAAGGCAAGTATCTTGAAGATACACAGTCATGTCAAATTTCTAACTTCAACCATTGCAAAAATTCGCTATAGAGGTTCCAATAAGATCATACTTTCTACGATTGTACCTATATATATTTTATCTACTATGTCACCAAATTTCATTAAAAAATTCCCCGTACTTCTAGAGATATCTTAGGTACCATTTCTTCAGTGACCTAGTTTTTTTTAATCGAATTTAGCTTTTTAGCGTGTCTGTTCCAGCCCTGGCTCGGTCATTCGGTGTTCAGACAGTGCATTCTATTTGCGAGATGCGACAGACCAATGCGCTATGAACGCTTGATTGTTTGTGAATTCTAAATTGATTTCTATACCTAGAAGTGTAATTTATGACCGTAACTCCTCGTTAATCGCTTAAACACTCGAACTGCTACGATTTGAATATCAGCGCCTTACATTTTATTTTCATAGATCGGACTGAATTGGAATAAGCAATCTGATTGGACGAACTTTTACCGTAGTCTTGTTCTGATCTCTACTATTTTAGAATTCACAAACAATCAAGCGTTCATAGCGCAGTGGTCTGTTTTACACGAAATTATAGAAAAACTGAACGTTCTGCGTTGCCTTGCCCACTGAGAACAATTTTACCTACAGAATCGTGTCACGTGGTACAGTATAGCCGATAAACTTATAAACAATCTCAACACACGTGCACACGAAACAGTTGATGTTTACTGCATCCTAAGTATCCTTTTTTAAATAATCTCTAACTTTTTTTAAACATTATGAAACATCTGTTAAAACGCGGAATGCAATGTACGCTGTCTTAAATAAATATGGTGAATAATGAGGTCCAGGGTCATGGGGCCACATGATCGGAGTTAAGAAAAACTGTGTGAATATATATTTATCTTCACTCGATTTATACATTTTGGGGCCCGGGGATGTCATGCTTTCAGGTCACGTGATGCAAATCTGAGGTCACGTGGATCCTGCGATCACTATAGCCGAGATCACTACGCGAAACTCGCCTAAAAAGGGGTGAATGAAGGCATAAAAGTGCTGCATAAGGATTTTTGACAAAATTAAACCTTTCAAAGTGTTTAAACACATCATACCATAACAATTCTATGGAGGACTTGGAGGACTGTATCCTCACTATACTGCATCTTATTACTCAGGTCCTCAAATGCTTCAGACCATTCCTCGTCGTACAGTTCCCCAAACATCTCCGCTATTTTAGTGGGACGGTTTCTGTCACTCAGGTCAGCTATGTTTGGATTAGCATCTGTCAGTTGTCGACTTGCTAGACTGCTTAATCTAAAATATAAAGCAGATTCTTTAGCACTATATCATCAAATTCTTTGAAACCAGTGTAAAAGTCATGAAAAATAGAATCTCTCACCAGTAGTGATCATCAACAAAGAAATCCAACCGAAGTGTCCAGGATTGGCTTATACCATGATCAGGCATGGACAAAAGCTAATCACTGCCATGAGGGTTGGATTTCCTTGTTGATGATCACACCTGGTGATTAATAGTTTTTCTCTGTACAGTATGTTTGAAAATTGTCAAAGATAATAATTATGAAAAATTTTTCTGCAATGTTTTCATCCAGACTTGATCAACAAAGCAAATATTTATCAGTCTTTTTTGACGTCATAGTTTCATCCATTCCCTGTGGATGATCCATTTGTCATTTTGTTTATTTTATGAGGATAGCTCTGTAAATTTGGCAGAAATCTATGTCAATTAAAAGTGGCATTTTAACAAGAACTTAATGATGTTACCATCAATTAATTAAATAAAGCCTGTGTTTGTGAAAAACAAATGCCCCCGGTGGCATCTTTGTTAGTATGAACACTATTTTCTGTTAAGTACATGTATGTGAGGTCACTGGGTTAAAAGGTCAAAGGTCAAGGTCACGAGGTCAAAAATTTTGGTATCAGTGGAAAGGTCTTGTCACAAGGAATACACATATGAAATATGAAAGCCCTATCACTTACCATTCAAAAGTTATGCCCAATGTTAAAGTTTTTGAAAAGTAGGTCAAAGGTCAAGGTCAAGGGGTCATAAATGTTGGTATCAATGGAAAGTTCTTGTCACAAGGAATACACATGTGAAATATGAAAGCCCTATCACTTAACATTCAAAAGTTATGCCCAATGTTAAAGTTTTTGAAAAGTAGGTCAAAAGTCAAGGTCAAGGACATGAGGTCAAAAATTTTGGTATCAATGGAAAGATCTTGTCACAAGGAATACACATATGAAATATGAAAGCCCTATCACTTCCCATTCAAAAGTTATGCCCAATGTTAAAGTTTTTGAAAAGTAGGTCAAAGGTCAAGGTCAAGTTCACGAGGTCAAAAATTTTGGTAGCAATGGACAGGTCTTGTCACAAGGAATACACATGTGAAATATGAAAGCCCTATCACTTAATATTTAAAAGTTATGCCCAATGTTAAAGTTTTTGAAAAGTAGGTCAAAGGTCAAGGTCAAGGTCTCGAGGTCAAAAATTTTGGTATCAATGGAAATGTCTTGTCACAAGGAATACACATGTGAAATATGAAAGCCCTATCACTTCCCATTCAAAAGTTATGCCCTATGTTAAAGTTTTTGAAAAGTAGGTCAAAGGTCAAAGGTCAAGGTCACGAGGTCAAAAATTTTGGTATCAATGGAAAGGTCTTGTCACAAGGAATACACATGTGAAATATGAAAGCCCTATCACTACCCATTCAAAAGTTATGCCCAATGTTAAAGTTTTTGAAAAGAAGGTTAAAGGTCAAGGTCAAGGTCATGAGGTCAAAAATTTTGGTATAAATGGAAAGGTCTTCTCACAAGGAATACACATGTGAAATGAAAAAGCCCTATCACTTCCCATTCAAAAGTTATGCCCAATGTTAAAGTTTTTGAAAAGTAGGTCAAAGGTCAAGGTCAAGGTCACGAGGTCAAAAATTTTGGTATCAATGGAAAGGTCTTGTCACAAGGAATACACATATGAAATATGAAAGCCCTATCACTTCCCATTCAAAAGTTATGCCCAATGTTAAAGTTTTTGAAAAGTAGGTCAAAGGTCAAGGTCAAGGTCACGAGGTCAAAAATTTTGGTATCAATGGAAAGGTCTTGTCACAAGGAATACACATGTGAAATATGAAAGCCCTATCACTTACCATTCAAAAGTTATGTCCAATGTTAAAGTTTTTCGGACAAACAGACAGACAAACAGACAAACAGATAAACAGACAAACAGACAAAAAGACGGACAGGCCAAAAACTATATGCCACCGAATCTTTGATTCCGGGGGCATAAAAAACTTTCTTGTAATGCCAAAATTTATCAGACACATGCCATTGGCAATGTCTGATTTTTAAACATACATCATCACAGTACAAATAATCAAAGCAATGATATAAAAGCTTAGAAAATCTACATTTATAATATACATGTACATGTACATGCATGTACAGGGCTATTACAATTCCTTATCCTACCTCGTGGTTAATTCTTCTATTTGAGCTTTGTACATTTCCTCTTTCTGTTCCATTCGTCTCATTCTATCTTTGGATATTGTTATCATATCTCCATCTGCATGTTCAATAGTACTTCCCCGCTGAAGCTTGTTTTTCTGTCTCAGTGAGCCTCGTATTGGTTTCCTTGCAATACTTTTATCCAAAGATTCCTGAGACCACTGACGAGATAACCGTCTCTTTGGCTCCGGAGATTTGTCCTCGTTAGATATGTTCTCTTCCTGGAAAATTAAAATACCATTTTTTACATTAATGGAAAATTCTACATACTTACATTGGCTAAATTTGAAATACTTCTCTATAAAACCCTAAAACCGGTATCTCTGGCAGGTATGATAGAAAATAACCATATAACAATGGTCTAACATACTCAGATTGCACCTAATGACAGCTTAGCATCCTTGACATGTGCTCAACGTCTCTGGAATTACCTTAATGTCCTGTTTAAACTAAAGGACTTTTACTTTTAGATGAACAATATATTTTATCAAAATTATGTTATCCTTGATAAGTTACTGGCACATTGTAGGTCAATAGCCGTTGGTAAGATGAACATTACAAAGCCTAAGGGCATGCGTTATGAGACATTAACAGGTTGATTTGAAAATGGTTTGAAATAATTTGATGTGTTCAGACCATACTGACATTTTAAAGTGAAAATTGGTAATGTGATACAAGGACGCTCTGTGAGTGTTGAGAACATTACTGCATTATGAGTTTTCAGGCCAACTTCCAATGTTTGCCAGCCTATTGAAGGTTGTTCCTCATGCATTGGTTCAAAAAGTCAAAGTGTGACAGGGCCATAAGGTAGCAACTTGGTTTGGAAAGGTAAAAGGGTTCTTGAGTTATTACCTAAAAACCAATACATTACTTTACCAATGTATGTTTTATAGTGTAACCTTTGGATTTATTCCGACGACAGTAGCCATGTATTGATTTGATTTATGACACAGCCTGTTGATTTCATTCTTAGCAATTTCCAACTCATTCCCCAGTGTCTGATCCTTGCTAGCCTCCTCATACAGTGCTTCTAGTTCCTTTGTTGTTTTGGCATCTGGGCTTACAGGTGGTAACCTCCCAAGCTGAATTAAAATGACCAAAAACATTATATGGAAGTTTATTTTCATCTTTTATATCAATGTAAATTTTTGAAGTGTTCATCACAGGGCTTTTGTATGTTAACAACATTGCAACATTTTAGGTCTACATTTCTACATTATTTATCGATTCTCATGTGAAAAATCAAAACTTCATGAATCTAATGGACTGTGTTTACAAATAACAAGTTATGTCTGAGAATCACTGATGCCCTTGGACCTCATAAAAGAGATAATTTATTGATCATATTAAGGCCATGTAAAATAAAATTTATGTTTCTCAGACACCGCCGCGCGCTATAATTTGCCGCCGATGAGACGTTTTTATTGCAACTTCAGAAAAAAATATCCACCGTGTGTCATCCTCGATTCGTCGATTAAAAACGAAATATCCATTTATTTCATTGAACATGTTTATTGTCCTGTAAAATCGTCCAAACAGTACCCGATGAATAAATACTTTTGAAAGCCCGTATAAATCACAGCGCGTTCCATATTTACGTTACGGGTAAAGACTTATCCACGCGCCGTTTAAAGGAAAAACTAACACCGCGCCGACATTTAATACATCGGGGGGGGGGGGGGGGGGGGGGGGGGGGGGTTGACAGCATTAAATTTTTTTGCACTATATGAATAAGGGGGGGGGGATTAGACAGAGCATACACTTTTTTTGCGTTACATGAAAAATAAGAGTACTCTTGATGGAAAACAAAAACAAAAAATAAAAACCCTACCTACCTTGCCACTTTTTTAAGACCCAATTATCTGAGAAACATAGAATTTATTTTACATGGCCTAACTTGAAGTCAAATTACAAAGAAGATGAATTTGATATCACCTTACAATGAAAATAAGGATGAACAAAAGCAAATGATGTCTGATACAGCTAAATTTTACCAAAATATAGAAGTTGAGGTCAAGGTCATTACAAAGGTCAACAATCTTGGCATTAACAGAAAAGGTCTTGTTACAAGAAATTGGTAGGTAAAATATGAAAGCCCTACCACTTAACATTCTAAAGGTATAACTAAAATTAACAAGTGGCCCAAGGGGGCCACATTGCTCACCTGGGTTGCAGACGAAAGAATGATAGAAGACTGTGAATTTGGTGGAGTCCCTTGAATACTTACTTCCTGTAAGGTTTTGAGAAATTCTGTGCAGCAGTTGCAAAGGAGAAGTCGAAAATGCTTCAGCCAATCACAGCCTTCAGCAACCATATTTGTTAAACTATTGGCACAAAAAACACAAACTTGGTAGAGGACCTTGAGTACTTGCTTCCAATATTGTTCTGTGATATTCTGTACAGCGGTTGCAAAGGAGAAGTCGAAAATGTGTCATACAATCAGAGCCCTCGTAGGCCATATGCTAGTAGATCCCTCCTGTGTAAGGAGAACCCCTATAGAAATAGACTGATCAGCACAAAAAAGACAAACTTGGTAGAGGACCTTCAGTACTTGCTTCCTATAAGGTATCGTGATATTCTGTACAGCGGTTGCAAAGTAGAAGTTGAAAATTCGTAAGCCTGGATCAAAGCCTTAGCTGCCATTTTTGTTTACCAATTGGCACGAAAAACACAAACTTGGTAGAGGACTGTGAGTACTTGCTTCCTGCAAGATTTCGTGAAATTCTGTGCAGCGGTTGCAGAAGTGAATATGCCAACTACGCCAAATATGAGAGTCCTATCACTAATCATCAAAGGTTGTGTTTTATGTTTTTGCAGACAAACATAAATGGAGACAGAGACATATGGAAAGAAAACTATTCAAAAACTATATTTGCCCCCCAATCATTGATTCTAGGGACATAAAAAATATTGAAAGACCTCAATCAAGTGGTCCCTTGTACATGTATACCTGTTCACTATTTTTATATACAAAGTTATTTCCTGTTTTGGACAGTTATAATCTCACATATTTGATGCACTATGACTTACTCTTTTCAAACATCCTAAAGTTGCATTTGATGAATGTTTTTCATTAATTTGACGCAGGTTTCTATAGAATTTGATGACCTAAAAATGTTTAAGTCAGAAACCGTCCCTACGTAATGGGAAGTAACTCTGCATACAGAAAAGACGCCAATAACTCTGTATTAGGCTAAATATATGACGCACTACATCAAAACTTATCAGGATTTACTTACAAAAGGTGTTGCCCTCACAAGGTCGTCCCATTGTACAGACATATCCCTGAGATGTACAGCCTCTTTTTCCGCTCTATCTGCGATGGATAACTTTCTACGGTGAGCCCAGTCAATCAACTTATCAATGCCGTGGTGAGGCTGTTTTGGTTTCTCTTTCTTCAAGTACATAGATAATAATAAATTTGGCATAATATTTTAAACAAGTTGTATATACTGTTTGCAAAGCAGAAATGAAAGTACACTGATATTGCATATTTAAGAATTCAGGAGCATCATAATTCATTGAAAAAAATGCAATGATCGCTGTGCGATATAAGTCCCCTACCGGCGGCATAAATTTATGACTTGCATCCCTGTTCATCAGTTCATCTTCTGCAACAACAGCCAAGAAAAGTCTGGGAAACTGAATTCACGAAATTTGCTGAGGCCAATGGCCATAACTCTTGTGAAAATTAGTCAGTCTATATTAAACTCAAATCTGCATCACACTATAATGTATTCATATACAAAAAATCAGCTCATTATCTGCAATAACAGGCATGAAAAAGTCCGGGAAACTAAACATTTCATGAAATTTGCTAAGTCCAAGGGCCATAACTCTTGTAAAAATAGGCCAATGGAAACCAAACTCAAACTTGGTCTGTATCACACTGAGATGTCTTCATTTACCAAAAATCAGTGCATTATTTGCAATAGAACCAAAGAAAAGTCCGGAAACTGAAATTTTCATAAAATTTGCTAAGTCCAAGGGCCATAACTCTTGTAAAAATAGATGAATCTAAAGCAAACTCAAACTTGACCTGTATCCCATTGAGATATATCCACATACCAAAAATGAGTTCAATTTATCCAACAACAGCGGGAAAAAGTCCGGAAAACTGAGATTTTCATAAAATTTGCCAAGTCCAAGGGCCATAACTCTTGTAAAATTAGGTCAATCAAAAGCAAACTCAAACTTGATCTGTATCACATTGAGATATATCAACATACCAAAAATGAGTTCAATATATGCAACAACAGCGGAAAAAAGTCCTGAAAACTGAAACTTTCATAAAATTTGCTAAGTCCAAGGGCCATAACTCTTGTAAAATTAGGTCAATCGAAAGCAAACTCAAACTTGATCTGTATCACATTGAGATATATCCACATACCAAAAATGAGTTCAATATATGCAACAACAGCGAAAAAAAGTCCGGAAAACTGAAAATGGGACAGACGGACAGACGGACGGACGGACGGACGGACGGACAGACAGACAGACCGAGAGGAAACTAAGAGTCCCCTTCGGCGATGCCGGTAGGGGACTAAAAATATGAGATCATCATATCAATTTTCATGTGATATGAAATATCAATTATGAGATATCATTTTTCACATGAAATAAGATTTTAAAGATATCATTTTCAATTATGAGAGATATATAGATTTTCATATAAAAAATCAATTATTAAGATATTCATTTTCTTATTACAAATTATTACTACTATTAGTGGCCATACTTAATAAAACAGTCAAACAAATGAAGCTGTTTGTTACAAAATACTTTTGTTCAAACCTTAACGGTGACGGTCTTGTCCATTTTATGTTTGTTAACACAACTGTAGAAGTAAACCATCGTTTGAAATTCGTCCTGTGCGTGATCATACCGGCTTTTCCCTTCTCGTATGACCTCCTCAAGGTCTTTAAATAGGTGATGGAAATGATGAGCATCCTGAAATTCTCCGGGTATTCCACCCTAAAACCAGATGTTTGTATTAATAATGTCATTTACAGAATGTATAAGGTCATTTCGCTTTACACTGATTTACTTTTCATATTGTGATGTCATAAAATTCTATGTCAACAAAAGTCCAGGAAAAACATGCTTTAAATACATTTTTAAAGGGATTTCATTACATACATGTAACTCAAAAAATGCATTTGGCTCTGATACTATCCAATTAAGGGGAAATTTAACTCTGTATAAATGAATCAAATAGATGAGAAATGACAAAAACTGTGTACAAAAGATATTTTCTGTATAAAGTTTAGCTGTCTCAGCCTTACTTACACTTGCAGATCTATGTTCCCCATAAATTTTATATAAAACTCTTTTAGGATAGTGATAAGGCTAAATTACTTGTTTTTGATATTCTTTTACAGCATTGTTAAGTTGTTCAAACTGTTCTTCTGCTGCCTTGATTTTCTGGACATCTGATTTTTTTCTGCCCTTGTTGAGGACTCGGTTTATGTTTTCAAAGCTCTGAGATGACTGCAAAGAAAAAAATGTTCATTACTATATAGAATAATGTTTTACAATTATGCAATATAGATAACAAAAAATTAAACATTGTAACAATAAAAGTAGAAAAGCTATCAAATATTGTAAGTTGGAAGTGAAGTCTCATAATGTTGTATAAAACAATGTATCTAAATAGAAACAACAAATTTATTAGTGCTTTACGAGAATTAAAGTTTTTGTTAATCATAAATGCAGACTTTATGTAGTACTATGTTCCTGCCAGAATTACAATTACAAAAGAGACCTAAAATCTGTAGGAAATTGTGTCATATAAGGGGGCATGCATTTATGCTTCACAAACATAGAGCTTGTTCAAACACAAGAAGTATTATTTTCTTGGAAGTTTGATTGAACAATCTGAGTATTCTAGAACCTTTATGGTATCAAATCAAATACATGGTTTCAATGGTTCTGGTCATGAAGAATTTATATATGAAATATCTAACTCCTACCTCTTATAGTTCAAAAGTGGGTCAAGGACCAAGGTCACTAAGTCAATAGTCATGGTATCAAATGAAAGCTCTGGTCATGAGGAATCTATGCGTGAAAAATATCAAAGCCCTACCCCTTATGATTCAAACGTAGGTCAAAAGTTAAGGTCACTAGGTCAAAAGTCATGATATCAAATGAAAGTTCTGGTCACGATGAATCTATATGTAAAGTATCAAAGTCCTGACCCTTTTACTTTAAAAGTAGGTCAAAGGTCAAGGCCAAGGTAACTAGGTCAAAAGTCATGGTATAAAATGAAAGGTCTGGTCATGAGGAATCTATATGTGAAATATCAAAACCCTACCTCTTATAGTTTAAAAGTAGGTCAAAGGTCAACATTAAGGTAACTTGGTCAAAGGTCATTGTATAAAATGAAAGGTCTGGTCATAATGAATCTATTATATGTGAAATACCAAAGCCCTACCTCTTACACTTTAAAAGTAGGTCAAAGGTCAACATCAAGGTCACTAGGTCAAAAGTCAAGGTCTCAAATGAAGGGCCTGGTCATGAGGTATCCACATGTGAAATATCAAAGCCATACCTTTTGTAGTACATAAGATATAGCCCAGGTTCATTTTTTTCAAAAGTAGGTCAAAGTTCAATGTCTGTGTCACTAGGTCAAACTTCATGGTCAAGGTGAGTAGGAGAAAATTCATGGTTCCAGATGAAAGGTCTGGTCATGGGGTATCCACAAGTGAAATATCAAAGTCCTACCATTTATGGTTCAAGAACTATAATCAAGTTTTAAACTTATTAGTTTGCCCCCCCCCCCCTTCTATTCCCTAAGATATCTTGAAAAACATGATAAAATTAAAAATACCTGTAATATGTATGACATAACATACGTATCACTTGAACTTTACAAAATTTGATGGCATTTCAGGGAGAAATAGATTTTCCTTAAAAACTGAAAAAAGTAGGTCAAAGGTCAAGGACAAGGTTAAAAGGTAAAACAAATTGGAACCAAAAAATGCGTCTTCTCAAAATAGATAACCATGCATTATTTGAAAGCCCTTATAATCATCTTTACTTTAAATTTTATACCCTTTTAATGAAAGGGGGAAGGAATGATGGACAGACAGACAGACAGACAGACAGACAGACAGGCAGACAGACAGGCAGACAGGCAGACAGATGGATGAACCAATTCATAAATGACCTGGGCCATCAAAACTATGTTTGAAGCAAATTTGATGTCCTATACATGACACTGGAAGTCCAGGAAGGGGACTGTTCGAAAATCTTTTTCATACTGCTATGTGCCTGGCAGCTTCCCAGTCACCAGATATGGGGATTCCCTTTTGAGTACGGAAAATATCGAAAATGTATTCCTGGCGTAACCTCTCAGTTAAGAAAAAAAATTATTTCACTTGCGCACACTTTAAAAATGTCAATTTAACAACTTTGATAAAATAAAATAATCAAATTTTAGCTCGCTTGCCCACACCTTTTTTTCACAAGAAAATCTGACGAACATTTGATTAATTTGGTGTGGCCTCATGTTATGCATGGTGACCTAGCAGCGATTTATGAGTATGAAATATGAAATTATACTTTTAAAAGGATCGATCGAGATAAATGTATCAGTGCTTTAAGAGCTTTTTTGCAACCAAATAATTAATGTTTTCAACATCTTTTTCACTAGATCAACTGTCTTCATGGCATCAAAATATAGTACAAGTTATAGTGAATGCGTGTGTGAAATACATGTATGCATGAAAACCCTACTTATACTTTAAGACTGATACTCTGCTTTAGAACTTAGCTAAACCAAAATGCTGTATTTGAGTTCAAAGTTCAAGGTCAAAGTTGCTTGGGTCATAGAAAGTTCCTACGCTGCTGATTACGCGTACAAGACAGGCTGTCTGATTGGCCCTCTCCCTAATCTAATCGGACAGCCCGTCTTAATTATACGCTGAATCAGCAGCGTAGGAACTTTCTATGACCCAAGCACCTATGATTAAGATATATGTGGCAAGTTCATCTTGTTATGCCAGTGAAACAGTGACTGTTAATTTTAAAGTGAAATCACAAGGAGTAACTAATGTGTAAAGTGAAAATTATATACCAATATAATATATAAATATAATATATTATTAAACATGATAAATATAAACAGACTGTTTAAAAGTCCTTGATTATACTGAATCTGGTTTATTAGTGTACATGTACTATTAAACAGTAAATTTGCTAGCTATATTTACTTCACACATTTACTGCCTGTTTATAGCGAGAATACAGGTTTTGAAGTGATTCCTAGAAATATATGATAAATCTTTAATAAATGCCAAGAAGTATAACTTGGAATAATTGTTTTAGACACATTTTGGAAGAAGTCATTAATGCGTGTGTTAGTAAATCTAACCACACTAGGATTGGCCTGCAGGATAGAGTGGTAAAAAAAGTTGACATTGGTATCTGCCATATAATACTCAATGTTGAGGAGTCGGCAGTGCAGGAAGATACATATAGATAGATCACTGGTATAACTTTATGTTGCCAATTGGTACCATTTCAGGGAATAACCTGGATTTGTAAAGGCAGGGGCCATTAAAATAGTCCAATGGCCCCCTCTCTTTATCATATGTATATAAAATTGACAACAAAAATTGGGCGCATGGACGGACAAACGGAAAGAGTGTTACAGTGTAACACTCTTTCCGTTTGTCCGCCCATGTGCCCAATTTCTGCAAGTATTAGTGATAGCTGCCTGTGCAGATGCAGGGATAATCCTGGGTGGGGCCATAATGTGAAATTATGTGAAAACTATTCGAGATAGAAGAAATCCGACTTCAAATATGAAAGGGCCCCCCTATATAAACTATCCATGTAACTTACAGTGCAACGGAAAATGATATTCAATTTGCTGTGCCTTAATTCTCCGTTGTCCAGAGAAGGCACAGCAAAAGATCACTTCTCCGTTGCACTGTAACTAATGTACGGCATACATCCCGAACTTCGTTAATTAGCGTTTCATTTGTTATGTTGAAATAAACCGGTTTTACCAGCCCTATTATTCGAAATCGAAACTAGATAGTTTGCACAAATCTGAGCTTGCTTGGCTGTATTGCATACAGTATATATTACAGATATAAATTATCGAGCAACATTTTCTAAGAATCCTTTAAATCTAGAGAGCTCACCATGATGATTCCTGCATGCACTTGCAGATTTTCTACTTTCGGTTTCGGTATTTCATTTGTATGACCCTCCGCTAATTCGGAGCACTGCCCAATGGGAATCACATATTTCAAATTCACCACAATACAAAAGGCACTATGCTCCCTTTCGCTATGTTTACAAATGTAATGCCCTGTTCACACGAATGCATATTAAAAATCTAATGAAAGTAATGCGAATTAAATATGCCGTGTGAACGTCGAACGCAACAAAAATCTGAATTATAAATGCGCATTCGATTTTTAAAGGTATCCCCATTACTTCACTATCTAGAACATTCAATTTTCTTCATATTTGCAATATTAATTAACTATGATGTCATGTGCGTCTTTTGCTAAAGTTTGAATCGGACAGAGCTCTGGGCAGGCCTAATTTGGGGTAAAAAAAAACTGATTTTAGAAAATTGACGAAATCTGGAGACTTTTCAGTGACGGATCCAGCGCCCCCTTTGCCTGGGGTCAAGGGGCGAATTTTGCCGATTTTTGCTGAAAATGGGCCAAAATATTGGGTCAGTGCCGGGGGGCGAACGCCCCATCCGCACCACCCTGAATCCGCCACTGCTTTTAAAACACATTTATAGGTTAAATTTTCCATTTCCAGAGAGGACTGAAATCAGTGATGCCCCTGACTGCCAAACATGAAGAGGGGAGGGATTATCTCGCCTCGGATGATTGCAGGCTAAAATTCAACAAAATCGGCCCTCAGTCCACCCTCACCCTTCTTGATCCACGCATTTTACATGTATAAAGAGAAAATATATACAAATGTAAATACGCGAATGTCAATATATAGACGGAACCCCCGTATTTAAATAGCAACGATCGTATACATTACTTTCGCAATAATTGTAATCATGTCTGCGAGAAGAGTAGCTGTGGTAAGTAGCCTTTAAAATGTTCATACCTTATATAATTACTATGAATAATTGTATATATTTTTTTCAGAATCTTTAACAGATGCTATGTTATATACATTGTAGCTTACAAATACAGCGAGCGTGTGTAGGCGCTTGATTTATGTGCGCAAGCATGCATGAATGTATACTTACAAATACTAACGTAATTGTACATGTATTCTATACTGTGCATTTTTTAAAAAGAAGTTTCAATTTAAAATGTTCCTGAACAGACAGTATCATCGACTTGGAAGGGACTCATTAATGAAGATCTAATTAACTCTCAGAATTTTGGGTTAAGTAACATACGCATTGATCGCATGTCCTAAATAATAACCTGAAACATATTGGTGGTTGGGTTTGGGTTGGGTATGGCTGGTTTTATGTCTGAAACAATCTTTGTTTCTATAGCTGTTTTCACAATGCTTTTCTTTTTGTTCCAACATCGTTCACATGTACATGTACGTATGCTTTTACAATATATGTACAAAAAATATGCGCACAGACTTTAAATTTTCAAAATAATACAACAAATCCATTACAGGTGACCGGAGGGAATAAGGGTATTGGATATGGAGTGGTTAGAGGTCTGTGTAAAGGCTTTGATGGAGATGTATATTTAACAGGTACTTGTATATATAATGACGTTTGAAATCAGATTTCTTTAAAAATGACAGAAAACGATAGCTTATATAGCTAGATTGCATAAGGCAACGGAATCGATTTTTTTCATTTGTGTTGTCTAAGGAAACGTCTAGCTGGCACTATATTTACAATATTTACAATAGAGTCGACCAGTGTAATCGTGTAATTTATGACCCTGAAACAAGACAGTAAATTTAACACGCGGCCAGACCGGGAATCGAACCAGAGGTCCTCCGTCCCATCGGCAGGCGCTCAAGATTACTAATAGTTTCCCTTTTAACTAATTATAACCGAGCACTGTTCTCTTTTATCATTACACATTCCTATCCATCAATTTTCTAGGTATCCACACCTTGGAAACACACCACTTTCAGTGTTTAATTTTTGTTTTAAGTGGCCGATATGGGAATCGGACTCGAGACCTACTGCTTTCTTGCCATCTGAGCTAACCGCGGATACGGCATCTTTGATGAATCTAAAGAACTGGAACAATGTACTTGATATTAAAAGGAACATTTTGTCCGTCAAACTAATAAGGTATTTGTTGAATTAAAATTTCACATAAAGGATTATCATGATGTTTGAAACGATACATGAATGTTGTAAAATATTTATACCTTACTTTAGCAAGAAACGAGGAACTAGGCCAAGCCGCAGTCAAGGAATTATCCGATGAAATTCCTAATAACAAACCCAAGTTCCATCAACTGGACATAAGTGACCAGCCCAGTATTGACCG
This sequence comes from Pinctada fucata, assembly GCA_028142955.1. Lineage (NCBI taxonomy): Eukaryota > Metazoa > Mollusca > Bivalvia > Pterioida > Pteriidae > Pinctada > Pinctada fucata. Next base: position 21,155,692 of record AP027111.1, on the reverse strand, counting down.
TCTTAGAGATTTCTTAAAAGAGAAGTATGGTGGCCTCGACGTTCTGGTGAACAATGCAGCAATCGCTTACAAGGTACCAAAATAGGAAAGAACTTCTATTATGAATCAATTTCTAGATTATCTATACAGATTGCATATCTTTTAGATTCACTTCATATTGATATCTTTTCAGTTTATTAAGTTCAACCATTACAAAAAGTAAAACCATAATTACTGATTTACCATCACTTTGAATCATCGATTGATCAATTAATTTCATTATAAGAAACTACAACAAAATTAGCAGCATTAATTAACAACATACGGAAGCCCGTTAGTGCCAAATATGAATAAATAAAAATAGAGGAAATGCGAAATATATTTAGGAAAATGCGAAATAAATTAAGGAAAATGAGAAATAAATTTAGAAAAACGAGAAATAAATTAAGGAAAATGAGAAATATATTTAGAAAAACGAGAAATAAATTAAGGAAAACGAGAAATATATTTAGAAAAACGAGAAAAATATTTAGGAAAATGAGAAATATATTTAGGAAAAAACGAGAAAAATATTAAGGAAAATGAAAAATATATTTAGCAAAAACGAGAAATATATTTACAGAAGGTGGAAATATAAAAACAGGGAAACCACAACAAATAATTAAAGCTTGACCTTGCCACTCCCGAAACATTAATGAGTAATGATTTACAGTATCTATTTATCAAGATATAAAGACTTCCTTGTATTGTATACGGGCAAAGATGCATGTGTAATATTATCTGTCTGGTATTTGGCATTGCAGCTCTTGCAAACATCCATTTCGAAGACTGTTTAGTTTATGATGCGCCTTGACCAGTACCAATCGTTAAAGCAGCGGGGGTCGGGGAAGAAGTGGAAGAAATACAAGAAGGTCTTTATCTCCTGATAATCTCATTAATATTCTGGGATTGGTAAACGGAGTGGAGTGGGGGGGAATTTAATGTTTATATACATATCGTATTTCTTTTGTGGTTTCCATTTATATCTATGGGGAGTGAACAGTACCCCTTCCGCCCCTTCCTCTCCGTCCCGCCCCTAAGCTTCCTGCTCCCATCCCCTGAATTCCTCCTCCCTCCCCTTTACCCTCCCTCCCGCCACTCCCTTCTTCCAACCCCTGCCCTCCCTCCCACCTTCCGCCCCTGTCCCTCCCCTTCGTCCCCCCATTTCACCCTGTCCACTCCCTCATTTATATTTCCACTTTCTGTAAATTTATTTCTCATTTTTCTAAATATATTTTTCATTTTTTTCCTAAATATATTTCTCATTTTCCTAAATATTTTTCTCGTTTTCCTAAATATATTTCTCATTTTCCTAAATATTTTTCTCATTTTCCTAAATATTTTTCTCGTTTTTCTAAATATATTTCTCATTTTCCTTAATTTATTTCTCGTTTTTCTAAATATATTTCTCGTTTTCCTTAATTTATTTCTCGTTTTTCTAAATATATTTCTCATTTTCCTTAATTTATTTCTCGTTTTTCTAAATTTATTTCTCATTTTCCTTAATTTATTTAGCATTTTCCTAAATATATTTCGCATTTCCTCTTTTTTTATTTATTCACATTTGGCACTAACGGGCTTCCGTAACAACAACAACAACAACAACACAATTCATAACTATGTTATTGATATTGATATTCATTATTTACTCCTGCTTATGAAAGGCTTCATCTACTGCGAAATTTCCTGAGCAAGCAAGAGAAACAATAAGAATCAACTACACCGCTACAATAAATGTTTGCAATGCCTTGTTCCCCCTGCTGAGACCCCATGCAAGGTACATCACTGCTTCATGTGTCTTTCCTTCCTATTGCTAAATTTCCTTGCTTTGCAAAATGTCAAATGAATGCTTATTGCTAAATATGTACGTTGAGAGTGTGTGTGTAGATTTATATGAAATTTCGCTTTTGAAAATTTAAGAAGACTTTTAAAATGATTGGAATAAAATAGCCAATCGACTTGCAAATTAATTATATGACTTGTTACAGCCCCATCGTCCGTAGTTCATTCTTGATTATTCCACAGAAGCACGATGCCAATAACCCTCCATGACACCCGCCCCTTCACACCTCTCTATAGTCAAAGTTTATAAGGAAAGTAAAGGCGGATCTTCTTGTGGATCGTTGGAATCGAGCTCCTGTGGATTATTCCCATTAAGATGGGCACCAATCGGCTCTGCCAAATTGGTGGTGGAACACTTTTAAAGACACTCGCCTGTTCATGAAAACCTTCCACAGATGTTTTGGTTTAAGGTTTTAATTATTGAGGACATTCTGATCGCTATAAGATTTGTCTGAAATTCTCATTTTAATCTAGATGAATACTTCTCGGCCAAGATAAAAGATGATTAATTTCAATTTTCCAACATTATAATTATCTAACGGGCGGATCGTGTTGTTTAGAGAATACACTTAATTTTTTTTTCTGATTTGCAAATCGATATTTTCTAATATTAGAAATTACTTTCTAATATCAGAAATTCATTTTCTAACATTAGAAATTCAATTTCTTACATTAGAAAATTCATTTTCTATTACAAGAAATTTATTTTCTAATATTAGAAATTATTGAATTTTGTTATATTAGAGAATATACTGAATTTCTTATATTAGAAAATCTAGAAAATAATTTTCCAATTTAAAAAAATGATCTTCCAAATATTAAAAATGCGCTTTTTCCCCTTGTCATCCAAGTATTCCTGTTCAAAACTGACTGCTCCTTAGACATGCGATCCACAGGCGCTTATTTTAAAGCCCCCCCCCCCCCCCCCCCACCCCCCTACGTACACGAATTTCAAATATTAGAAAATCAATTTCTGATATTTAGAAAAAGAAATTTCTTATATTCAAAAAAAAAAAAAAAAAATGATTTTTTGATACTAGAAATTCATTTTCTGATATTAGAAACGTATTTTCTGATACTTGAAATTCATTTTCTAATGTAAGAAAATGAGTTGATAATATTCTAAAATAAAAAAAAAACAGTAGGAAATTCTAGTATTAGAAAATGAATTTCTTATACTAGAAAATGATAATCTAATATTAGAAAATACCTGTTTTGTTCACTTTGGCTTGCCATATATTTTCCCTTAGTACAAGCAAATCTTAAAAGAGATACCCTTGAGTCATCCCTTGAGATATTTTTTTAATTTCCTCTTTTGAATTCCTATTTAAGGGTGGTGAATGTCTCAAGTTTCGTAAGCACATGGGCAATAAATAAATGCAGTGCCGAGCTAAAGGCTAAATTTTCCGCACCTGATCTTGAGGAGAAACAGTGTACTGCTCTACTTGATGAATTTGTAAGGTGAGTATACTTTGTTATAAAATAGCTCTGAATTGTTGTATACTGTAAAGTTGTCAACCCTCCTAGAAGGACATTGGAATTTTGAGGAATTTTTAATAAAGGATATTGAAAATCATGGCGCATTTTATTTCACATGTTTTGAACTTTCACCGTAGCAGTAAAAAGATGAACCATCCCTCTGGGAAGTGCTCCTGAAGTAGTCAAAATATTTTTTATACATGGCACTTGCCCTTTCAACCTGCATCTTTTTTTTTAAATTTTTAATGTATTGCACAATGACCAATTGTGCAGACGGGACGGGACCTACCTTGTCCAAATCTTGTCGGTTAAATCTAGGCCCTGATCCATATCATACCTGAAAGTTGATCGGACTTTCTTTAATAGATCCTTGTATTCCCATTTGATTTTTAACATCCGCTTGATTTTTTAAGACCTCGTGCAATTGATAGTCTTGTGTGCTTTGTCATCTTAAAGTTAAAAAGTTATTTGTTGGCCCTGATTTGATAGAGCGAGTAGTTGCGCGCTGGTAATCTAGTGACTAACTATGTCAATTTTTTTTGACGATACAATGGAAATATGAAACAACATAACGTATCGTTTTCCATAGTGTTGAAATAAAGATTACGTTAGAACCGACCGAAAATAATGAATTTGATACATGTACAAGAATCGGGTTTGAACTTTCTGTGAGAATAAAGTGATGGGTCTTGCTAGCAAACAGGAGATGCTTTCTCTTTCCGGGCACATTATCTATTCTCCGTTAAGGATTCACTTTTGCTCATATAGTTTAGTTGTTATTGTTTAGTTTTTTATTTGTGCATTGATTCTGACTTCTGGAGAAAAGGGAATTTATAAATGATCTCCAGCATGACCACCCTACACACACCCATCGAAACAAACCCACAAGAAAGGGGCACATAAATGACAACAGACAAAACCACAAACCACAATAAGACGCAATGTTCACTAGAACATCATACAAAGCAATCGAAACAGACGTACAGAAACATTAAACATTAATGACAACACATAAAAGGAAGGAGACCAATGTGTACCCAGCGCCGACTTTGGAATGTTATCTCCTATTAAAAATGGTGTGTTTATCCAGATTACGTGCGCATTATCCGGATACATAGAGGTCTCCATAGACGCACAGTGGTTGTCGAAACATAAAACTTTTCACTGTATTACAGGCCATTTCTTTGTTATTTTCTGTTTTGCGTCATCGTGCTGGTAGGTTTTGAGCCCATAGTCATAAAACAAAACAAAATTAAATTGACTAAATCTTTGCAAATTTAATGTACTTTGTACAAAAATTATAGAGAAATTATTTAATGTTTTATATGACATGTAAAAATACTTCAATGTTTCAAGACATTCATTCTTTTGTTGTTTAAAATCTGTTAATATCTAAATGAAACAAGTTTCTGTCGGATTCCACATGGTACATGTACTTATAGTACTTCACATATTATGAAATTGCAACTTTGTTTTTTATGTTTGTTTGTTTTTCTCCCTGGCTAGCTGGTAGGTTTTTCAATTTTAAAAGGACGCAAAACGGAATAAAAACAAGAAATGGCCTAAGGTGACTTAAAGGCCGGGTTTTTTTTTACCGAGTGGTAATTAATATGCACGACATAGTTGAACGCCTCTTGTAACACCGATTCTATGTGGATGGATCTGACAAAATGTATGGCTTGTGTATAACAGTCTGTGCTCTAATAGCTGAAGCGAGCTCAAGATCAATCACCCGAGAAGTCTGACCAACTTTCAGATAGGACAGAGAATCAGGACCGAGTCTTCTCTGACGAGATTTAAGGTCAGGGTGGCGACTTTTAGTAGAAATGAGGTAGAAGAAAGATGGATAGGTCCATATGTAGAGGAACATCTCCTCGAACTATTCAGACCAAAAAATCAAAATTTGCCCGTTTCGTTTTTTAGCTATAAACGTCCATTTTTGGCCTATTTTAACATTTTTGTCTTAGAGAATACCACATCGTAACTTTACATACCTCTGCAATGCATGAAATTTCAAAAAATCATATATATCCTCAATTTTCGAGATTCTCATAGCTTGTGCATGAACTAAAGGCTCTTTTGAGAAATTCTGATAAAATAATCAGTTCCAAGGAGAGTATTTTCTTATAAATACTATGTTGCTGGTTGCCATGACAACAACTCGTTATTTTTTATTAATAGCTAGAGCGTCGCAAGTCGCACAATTTTTTTTCTATGTACATGTATATATCTATGGTATTGCTTTATACTAAAGCAGTCAAATCAATATGTACCTGAATTAGATTTTGAGCAAAATGACTGTTTCTATAAATAGCACAATAATTTATGCAAAAAATCAACATTTTGGCCCCGAAACATAGAGTTTAACTTGAAGTTCGAATTTCTAATTATATTACTTTTAAAGAGCATAATGGATAGTAAATAGTTTGATGTTTGAATCTTTGGTAGCAGAACTCATGCAAAAATGACAATTTTTTTTTTTGCAACTTTCAGTGTTTTTACATTGAAAAATACGCATTTTTCCCAAAATATCCATTAAGCAATGAAAATTTCAGAGTATAATTTTTTTCTAAAATAATGTAACAATCTGAGCTTATACCGTATACTGTTTATGTCGGTTTTAAATATTATGTGATATAAAAAAAGAGTTATCTCCCTGTAGTCGCAACCCTAACCTTAAACAAGGCCCGTCATCACGGGTGGCCAGTGTGCAACATTGGGAAAGACTCCGGTACAAAACTGTAGATTGGTCCAGTACCATGCACAGTGATTTTTATGACTTTAGGATCATATCCTCGGTAAAGCAGGCGACTGACTATTATCTTACATTTTTGGTTGAAGTTTTATCTGCCTTTGATCCTTCTGATTCTGTTATTAATCACCGTAAAATGGAGGCAATGAAATTCCCAATGATACATACTCTGATGCTGGAGTTGTCCCAAATTTTGAAAGAAGTTCAGAATAGTTATTGTAAAATTTCCAAAAAGATTTTACAAGTTTATGATATCATTTATCTGCTCTAAAATGATGCTAATGAATTTGAAGACGTTAAACATCTAATTGCTTGACAAATAAGTTTTTTTTTAAATTTGATAATTTATATCATGAAAGTCCGAAATATGGGAGCAAGCAATAGCGTAACTGATGAGCTGAGAGATGTAAATGCCGTAGGATGGCAATCTTGGAACAGAACATTGCATCAAGCCTAGGAAAATTAGCTATGTTGAAGCCAAAGTCTTCTCTTTTGTCGTATATCTTTGTCTGATTTTCTCCATTGTTGATGTTGCTATGTCACTTGTGTTTGCTTTATTCAATGTTAACTCTGTCGGATAAATTTGATTTTTGTAATGCTCAAAATGTGGGTTATCAGTATTCAAAATATCATCAAAATACCTAGAGTTGCCGTTCAGACGTTTCAAGTCGTCAAATTTCATGATTTTTTGCAGATTTTGAATGAATTCTTTTTCGTATATATATTAAAACAAATCTATGTACAACCAGAGGCACACAATAAGTACCCATAGGAATTACAGTAGCTTGCGGGACTTTGACTCATGGTTTTGTATGTGAATGTAAATCAAACATAAAACCCAAAACAAGATCAAAAAGTCAAATTCAATGAGCATACAAAGAAAAGATGCAAACCTAAAAAAAATGGGGGGGGGGGCTGCTTTAAGACCTTTTTCATTTGACTTTCACACAGTGATTGAATACGAGTAAACGTATCATACTTTTTGAAGCCTCATTTCACCAGACATAAAAGTATACAGGATGTTAATCAGTGAAATGTTAAAGCTTCTAATATTTATGCAGGCTTGCTCAAGACGAGAAACATGAGAAGAATGGGTATGCAAATACTGCTTACGGAATGTCAAAGGTTGGAGTATCAGCACTTAGTCAGATTCAGGGTAGGGTGATGGCCAAAGACAAGAGAGAAGATATCCTTGTTATGGCTGTAAGTAATAATACTGCATGTACATCAATAACGAACATGTCAGAAAATTAATACATGTAAGTAAGTTGGAGGATGTTCGACTAATTTTAAAATAAAATACATATATGTTGGTCTGCAGATCTGTGACTTGAATGTCAAGTATATGATGGTAGATGTTTATGTATTTAATTTAGTGTTTCCCGTCTTATTGCAGGCTGATCCTGGAAGCGTTAACACGGACATGTCGTCTCATCGTGGAAATAAAAATTTAGATGATGGTAAGAAAGTTGAAAAAGTTGAAAGTTGAATTATTCAACAAAAATGATATGTTTAAAATTCTCAGAATGCTATCTTAATTTCTTGACCAAAGTATGTTTCATCATAGTTAAACAACAATGATCTATCATCCTTTTAAAATGTTCTTGAAGGCATTCACACTTATACTGTAAAACGAGAATATTTAGCGCTCAATTTATTTTAGCGCCATTAGCGCAGATGCATGGTTGCGCTAAATTAAGTAGTGCGCTAAAATTTTCAGATGCAACTTCAAATTCCAATAAGAAAGTATTCGACATTTCAAAGTGCATTACACCGTGTTACTGTCCACGGCATGGTCTATCCGGCAACGCTTGTTGTTTTTATAGCTAATTAGATAATTGGATTAACGCTAGCGCTTGGGTAGATAATGATAGTACACGGGCCGTGATTTACATGTACATTTGTACTGGGTAGATCAGGATTGTCTACGTGTCGTAATAACCAATCATGAAATACAAATAATCTTGAGTCGGACGAGATTATTCTTTAACAAAAAAAAAAAAAAAAAAAGCTGAAGTTGCATTTTTAAAATCGGAACAAATTTTCATTCCAACCAATTACACAAAAAATTGTAGTCGTACCTAAATGCAGGAAAGGACGTTCATATGTATTATTTCTAACGAGAAGACTTCTCTCTCGCTTATATTTAGATGGCGTAACATTTGTGTGAAAACACAGTACTTTATAACACAAGGTACATATACGGTAAAAAAAAAAAAGAGATCGATAAAGAAAAGTTTACAAATATTAATTCACATGTAGTCAATACCTCTGTGTATATCGCTGTGAACTTGTACATTAGATACGCAGTCTTTAAAAGGATTTATTTACACAACGTGAATAAAATCGGGATGTTTACGTAAAATGATTCGTTACACCAAGATGAAAAATTGGGACGATATATATTCATTCATGTTACAGAACAACATTATTTTCTTTCATCACTTTTAATAGAATTGATAATTATTTCGTATTACCAACGATCGTCCGAACATGAGACACGACGGATATTTTTTTGTCTGACGTTACAAAAAAAATACGATTCATCAACGGCAAATTGCTACCGACGATGTATGAGAAACAAAGTCCTAAATCACTGTGCGCTAATTTTACTGACCAGATGGTGTCAATGCGCTAAATTAAGGAGGTATTGAACACTTTGACGCCAAATTCAATTTTTCTCAAAATTTCTGAAATTATTCATTTCTTGTCTGTCCTTCATCATACAAACTTACATTTGATTCTACCCACAGGAAAAATTTCTATGAGACTTTGAAATGTGCATTTTTCAACGTATCCGTGAATTTCTTGATGACGTCATAATATTAAAAGTGTCATTCCGGTTCTCTTAATGCTATTGGTAATTAATTTTGATTTAACTTCTAAAATATTCATAAATGTATTGCTCTCACATAAGGAAAAGATTAAATGAATTGTGTCATAAACAAAGGCAGGATACTAGAATAATAGATGACACAGTCGCTCAAAAAATTGCAATTTCGAGCCAATTGACTTTAGTTGATAGGTGATTATTACGAATCCTGTGGATCAATCCTTGTCAAAAACTAAAAGAATGATCAACAATGTACAGAGATAATTTCATGATTAAACGAGAAAAATTAAATTTGGGATAAAAATTTTACGAAGCTTTTTATTTTCCAATTTTTCTTCCAAATTCGTCCATTTTCAATGAAGTAACATCCGCTTCCTTGTTATGTAAATTGGTCAACGAATACAATAAAATAAGAATTGAATTTTCTATTTTATACATGTAAAGTTTCAATGCAATACGTTTTGTATTAATGTTTTAATGGCATTTTGAATGCGATCGTTTGTGACGCCATTTTCCCCCGATAACGTCGAAATGACGTCGTGGTTGGCTCATGGATAAAACTCCCAAAATCCACAATTTTGAAAATCGCTATAATTTCTTCAAATAGACCATTTTCGAGTTACAACTAATGACCGTTATAAAACTTCAGTTTAGTCACTGCTATGACGCACCTGCTTAGTTACGTCAAGTAGGGTTACTTCCGGTCTACCTTAGCAACGTCACATATTGTGACATCAACGGTGTAAACTCGATCTAATCTACTCAAAATTGAAAAACTACTTTTCTTTGAAATGGAAATTATAATAATCGCTGCTTTTGTTTGTATTGACCATTAATTTGTTTACGTCATCAATGACAATGTAAATTATAAGTCATCGGATTTTTATCATTTTACTTTTTTTCAGTAATATCATATAGAGACAATTATTCTAATAAATATTGAAAAAGTGAAAAACAGGAAATTCTTTGAACGAAAAATTTAAAAGTCTTACATAAAAAAATTAGAAAATGGTAATCCAACTGAATTTCTTCTTTAAAACATAACAATAATTGTGATTTACCCCCCACCCCCCATTTTAACGCCATTGCCTTTTTGTGCAAATATATCCCTAAGAAATTGTCAGTAAATAAAAGTTTCTAAAATTTAAATGACACTAAGTATTTCTGAAGTAATATAAGCCGCTTTCTCTTCTGAATGCATCAATTCAGTATGAAAATCGGCCGGTATTAACAGGGTTTTTTTTTGGGGGGGGGGGGGGGGGAGGTTAAAACTATTTTGATAAATGGTAGCGTGTGCTATTGGTAACTTGAGAAAATAAGAAAGATACGAAAGATATGTTCCTGTACACGTTACGAAGGCATTAAAAAAAAGATGTTCAAAATTGAAAAAAAAATCTGAAAAACGGTACTTTGGAATAATGAAAAAACAAATTGTATATAGACAAAAAATAATGCGTGGATCTAAAACATTTTTCCAATGATGGGGTTCATCCTGGCTCTGAAGTTGTGAAATTGGGAGCGTAGAAATAGAATAATGACATCTTGAGGGGGAGGGGAGTTCAGAGCCTCAATACCCGCGCGGGTGTAAACTTCACGCAAAATAAAATGTAAATCTTATGAGACTCAAAGTTCGAGTAAACGTTTTATTTGCCGTATTCACAGATAGACCTTCTTGTATCTATTTAGTCATGATCCTTGAACATACATTTCAACTTACATCTGCCCTGCAAACTTTAAAATGAAAATTGTTCTCGTGAATCTCTAGGGGACGGAGTTCACTCCAGTCACGCCCAAGGCCTGATCAATATTTTACAAACGAGGAATGGAAAGCCGATAGAAGGAAAGGGGGGGGGGGGGTCAGCCAGGTAAGGAAAATATATCAGTCCTGAGTCCGAGAAGATAATTATTTCAGACATTTTTTTTTCATTCTTCATTCTTTTAGATTCTGCATGATCTTTTTCCGATTACAGAGTCACAGATACAATGTCACTGTGTATATCAATACTATCATGATATTTGATCGTCAGCAGGGTAAACCCTTCGGGGGAGGGGGTATCTCTCTCCCCCCTCCCACCCCTTACCTCCCCCTCCCCTCCTTTTCACCCTTCCCTTACCTCCCCTCCCGCCCCTTTCTCCCTCCTCCCGCCCCTTTCCTCCCTCCCCCTCCCGTTCACCTTGTCCACCCTCTCACCTTCATAGAGAGCGCAGCTCGAACGGCCGCGAAGCGGCCGTTCGCGAAGCGAACTCATAGATAGAAATGTCTCCGAAAAGGATAAACAAATGAAAACCCCGTATCTACCCCTTTTACCTATCGCCATTTCTACACACTATGGTACATAAATTCTTTCTCGCACGGAAGAAGGAAGTGCGCATGTGCGCAGAAGAGGAAGCGGAAGTAAATGGATAACACATAACATACCCGTCATTTTTTTTTATTTAATGAAAGAAGATAATCGATATCTCTTTTCTCAAGCGTATTATATCATTTAAAAAGAATTATGTGATTGAACTCACAAATATTATTTCAGTATATATCTAGATTTATTTATTTGTAAATAAAAGTATTTGTTTTTAAAATTCGAATGACGTAACTTGCAACGTAAGCGCGCGTGAAGTTTTGTGTTCTGCTCTTTAAACGAGCGAAAAACAGAAAGACCCCCCCCCCCATTTTTTTAACGATGATTTTAACATTAAATGAAATTATTTCATCATCGCGAGGTTAGATCTAGATTTCTGAATTGACACAAAAATCGTGGTGCCACAACAGCACGCAGCAGATCAATTTCAAACGAAACTACAGAATATTCAGTAGGCCTAGCTTTGATAATCAAGTCAGAAGTCAGAAGACTTACCTCAAACTGGGCAAATGGTAGCGTGCCATAAGATTGCACTGTGAAGATGAATGACAAAAGTAGATCATACCTTCATCCTAAATTTTGAATAAGTCTGATCCACTAATACCCGAACTAACATCCTAAATTAGGCTAAAAGCTAAGAACAGTTGAGAGTGTACACACTGCATGTGCACAGTCCTTGAACTTCGTCTGCCACATGTCATAGTGCGTCATTGACTACGTCACATTGTAAATCTAGGCCACTCTCACAGCGCACACATGTACATAATATTGTACATTATAGATAAGTGACATGCAACTACATAGAGGAGCGGGAGGATCACAAAATGCATAGTACTTACTAAACATAGTAGATAATTTGATGATCATATGGATAATATTTAGTCCTTGGTGGATCTAGCTTTTTCAAACTCAAAGATAAGCAACGGGGATCTAGAGGGGATTGGTGGTTTGGTGGGGGAGGAAAGACCATAGTGGTCTGGTGGCTCAATTATATCGCTGTAAATTTCTTCATCTAAAGATATTGATTGAAAATATTTTTTGAATGACAAGTCGTAATCCATTTTAGGCTGATTTTTTTTTTTTTAGGGGGGGGGGGGGGGGGGGTCTTTTGGAAAGTTGAGAGATATTTCTGAGCCCTTTGGTATGGATTTTTTTTTCTATTTTGGAAAGAAATGTTAAGCCATGCAGCCAAATTTTTGCCCCTTGACTCACCCCCTCCGCTCTCCCCTGTTTAAAACTTCCTCACAATACTGAGTTCAATGCGCTGCACTGAACTTAATGTCTTATACATAAGATTTTCATGAAAACTTTGCTGTGTTGAAAGGACAGTGCTCACTGTTTTTTGTACATTCTTCAACCTTTTTATTAATTCAAGCCAGTTATTCTTTATTTTCTCAATATACGAGGTTATGAAATTAATAACTTGATCAATATGAGCAACAGTCAATCAGTTTCGATATATACAGCGATGATTCGTTAGTCCGGACAAATTGGTCCCCGAGGAAATTTTTAGCGCAAAATTCCGAGCGGGGGGGGGGGGGGGGGGGAGGGGGGGGGAGGATTTTTATGTGTGCTTGTGTCGTTATATTGTAAACATATCTTAATTTGATCAAATGTTTATTTCTTGAAAATAATAATTTTCTATATCTTTAGATTTTTCTTTAAAACATGAGAGCTACAAGAAAGGTGGAGGCACTGATGTCGGAATTTGTCTCCGCTCTGTTGTATTGGTAAAATCGTCTAGAATGCAATAATTTTCTTATCATTGAAAATGAAGGTAGTTTCATTTCTTTGTAAATCTAATTGAATTAATAGAAATGAATAAAAATAAAATAAAAATAAAGATTTTAAAATCGAAATTTGGAAGGGAGGGGTGTTCCGTTTTATTTGGCTCACTGAATCAATGATTTTCTATATAAAATATACGTTACTTCACTGTTTAAAATAGTAATGAAATTCTATCTTAACAGAGAACTTTATAAGTTTAGATAAATATTTGAATTTCGAATGAATGTAAGACGTACAAAGAATATACTTCAGCTGCGCTCTCCTATAGGCTTTGCCTATGTTCATATTAAGCTTTACCCGGCATCACGTCGTTGGCCGGCTGTCGGGGTACTGGGTAGATGTACAGGTCAAAATCAAACATTTAAACACCTGTCGTGTCAAATGCCTATCCCAATCTAACTGTCACAAACAATAAATTCTGTCACATACACCTGGACACGTGTCCAGAGTCTCTTGTTATGATCTTATGTCTCCTCGTAACCCCCCCCCCCCCCCTTTTCTGCCCATTCAACTTCTACATAGAGCATCCCCTTTGACTGATACCTTTTGCTTGAATTTTTCCAACCCCAAATCATGTAAATGGTGCACATTTATGACGCTACAATGCCATTTGGTTGCGTAAATAGTTTATTTCTTAATCGTGATCACGTTATTTTTAGACTCAAATGTAAACCGGAAGTAGGGCATCTTGACAAAACGTCGAAGCGGAGTATAATATCCGAACGTGATCGGTAACTCGAAAATGGTCTATTACGTCGGAAATTATTCAAACTTCATCAGAATACTCAAATATGTATATCAATCAGTGTATCAAATGTTTTAAGGAAGTAAGGACTGTACTTTTCCTAGGAAGTGAGAAAAACAAATAATGCCGCCGCCATCTTGGTGTTGAATCCCTCCTTAAGTTTGCGCCAAAAGGTTTTCAGCCCTCATTGCGCTAAAATATGTTTGCGCTAAATATTATCGTTTTACAGTATTGGAAAATCTGTCTTGAAGTTTTAGATATTACATGGTGAAAGTGTCGAAAATGAAATCATCTGACTATATGAAGGTTACAACATGAAATTTAGGGTTTTAAAAGATTTTATGTAGTTGTTAATTAAACAATACATATAATTTGTCAAGGTCTTGAACTGTTTCACAGTTTACCCAATGCAATATTTCATTCTGCATGTATGAGAGCGATACAGATCCGGAAAGTTCTTTAAAGATCCAGGTTGAAAGCATTGCAAGGGTTTCTATTACATAAAAAGAAGAAAACATTTTTAAAATATCGAAGCTAAAAGTTTGTTAGAGATAAAACCAACGTTTTATTGTGAATGAATTCAGAACAGGATATGAATATCCAGAAATACTTTCAAATTTCTAAACTTGAAGATTAAAAAAAATATCTCAGTATTAGTTTTAATTTTATTTAGTGTTCTTGAATTTCGTAAAAATTCCAATATGTCATAACCAGAACTTGACCACACCGAAAGAAATAAAACATATAGTCTTATTTCTTTAAGTACAGGTCCACATAAGGATCAGGCTGTTGAAAAACCTTAAAATTTTTAATTGCTGAACTTTTTGTCTTTTGAAATATGTCCAGATCAGCCTCCATATGGATGTTCTTAAGGAATTTTCCTCATACTTGGATGGTAAAGAAATTTAAGTTATAGGGGTAGCAAATTGGTTGAATTATATAAGGATAATTTTCCCGCCATTTCTTTCTCTTCATAATCCTTTATATATTATGAGGTGAATATCTCGCTTCACCATCCGAACATTGAGAAATGAATTTCATTCTGTTTGTTTATACCAACCATATGTCTCGAAACAGGAATAAAAAGTTCTGCAAAAATTTTCATTTATCACTCCTGCCTGATTCTTGAGTGGATCTGTACTAAATGTTGAAAAGTATCTGTCACATATAGCAGCTTGAGATCCCCTTTCTTTGATTGTTTGTTTGGACATTCTGTGTGGGTGTTGCTAATGTGCCTCGTTGTCCGTGGTGTATGTTGAAGTTTTATGAAGTTGAATGTCTGTTGTAGCATGTGGGCGTGTTTCGCTGTTGCTAGTGCAGAGTGGTCTTGCTGGAGATCTCTTCCATATTCTTTGAAAAAAAAATCATGTAATGATTTTATATGTTTATAGCTTGTATTACTAGTAATACATTGAAATATTATATATGTCTTCACATTTATCAGGAGCCGATACCTTGGTTTACTTAGCATTGCTGAAACCTGGATGCGGAATACCAAACGGTTCTTTTGTGTCCGAGAGGAAAGTCAGGGACTGGTTGAACGACAAAATCGAGAATTATAGATATGTATAAACTATAAGTAGGAATAGTATGAAGTTACAGTTGAGGTCAAATTGTCCCTCTCTTCAGTGTACTATTCAGTGTACTCGTAATATGCTCTTTTCATTTTGGTAGATCGATATATGACTTTACTCAAATTCATCTTGCATTTAATGTTTTGTGACATTTTTTTATTGAACAAAGACGTTTTACAATGTACCAATTATATGTTTCAAATCTTTCGTATATTTTAATGTTGAGTATTTATGTAATTGCAAGATAACCGATCACAGATTTTATGAATATTGTTCATTTCGAATATATTATATTTGATATACATGTACGTACATAATTAGACCATCTTTATTATCATAACGTGATTTAGATACTTTTTATCTTTTCTTTGAGATATAATATGATATGGAATATAGTTTACAACCACACTTGTATATCTAATTTATCATTTTCACATATTTAAAAGCCGAACAATCAATTGACACCTACCTTTAATGCGACTAATGATATTGACACCAGGATCAAATTAGGAGAAACGTACCACTTAAGGTTACATTTTGTTAACATTAGGATCCTAAATGAAAGTTGAGGATGCAAACCTATCGATGATTATATCCAATGAGTTAAAGAAGATCCTGACGATAATCTCAACAGCACTCACAATAGAGCACCAAATGGAGCATCGACGGACCCCTAGCAAGCTAGAGGTGGGACCAGGTGCCCGGGAGGAGTAAGCATCCCCTGTTGGCTAGCCGCACCAAACAAAGAATATTGGCTATCGGTATGCAGTGATTCTAAAAGATGTTTACTCTGATACATGTACTGGTATTGTACAACATTAAATATAGCGCAGCGTAATTCCATGTACATGTACAAGTTTTAGAACGCTTTTACATATTTATGATAACAAAAACCTTGGCAAAAATTCCTTTAGATAATCATGTATAAAATTTACTTTGAAAGACAGAAATATAAATGCAAGCTGTAAATAACGTATCCGATAATTTGCGAAAAGTAAACAAAAAGAAAAAAATCTCAAGGAAGACTTCAAAGCCTCCAATAACTACACATTTACCTGCAAAAAGTACTATTTCGACAGCCTTGTTAAAGTGTTGGATTTGAAATCGACACCTGGAAATTCTACTTACACTCCGATAAACCTTTCTGCCTCGGAAATAATAGATAACCACAAATCAGCTCTTACTTCATTTGGCTTTGACCAATTTATATTTAGATTAGCCATACTTATATATATTGCATACCTAAATTGCATAAAAATCCGAACAAACAACGTTTCATCGCTGGTTCCAGATGTGGATTTTAAAGAATTCCAAGGAACTTTTAGAACATCTGAAATTTACTCATTTCAATAGAGTCCATTCGATCAAAGCTTTTGATTTTTCGAAAATTTAACCCAACACTCCCACGTGCACATTCTAAATTGAAAGAAAGACTCGCCAAAATCATAAGTAATGCGTTTACAAGCAAGAACGGCAGTCGCAAATATAAATTCATTGTTGTTAATAATGACAAAACCTACTTTGTTAAAGAAAAGTCCGATTCTAATAATAAGTACACTGACGCAGATATTATTCAGATTTTAAACTTCCTGATCGACAACATTTTTGTGGTGTTTGGAGGAAAGGTCTTCCAGAAAATTGTCGGAATACCAATGGTAACCAATTGTGTCCCACCCCTTGCCGACATTTTCCTTTTCTCGTACGAAGCTGAATTCATTCAATCTTTGGTCTCTGGAGGTAACATATAGCTTCTGACTTTAACTTCACTTTTAGACGATTTGCTGTCCATCAGTAATCCAAAATTTGCGGATTACCACAGCAGAATCTATCCGTCGGAGCTTGAAGTCAAAGAAACCACAGAGACAAATAATTCATCATCCTTTCTGGACATAATGTTGTCCTAGGACACTGATGGTCACTTGAACACCTCACTCAATGACAAACGTGATGACTTCAATTTCAACATCACAAACTTTCCTTTTCTGAGTAGCAACATCCCTGCATCGCCTGCTTATGGCGTGTTCATATCTCAGTTAATACGCTATGCCAGAGCAAGTACCAAATATACAGATTTTGTTCTGAGAGCTTGGCGTCTTTCAAATAAGATTCTCGGTCAGGGATACGTTTGTTGCCGACTAACCTCGTCACTGAGGAAGTTCTACGGTCGATATGGGGAACTCGTCATACATTATGATGTTCCAGTCTCCAGAATGGCGGACGATATTCTGTCTTAGACCATTTGAACCATCCAACCACCGAATATACTTGTATCTTCCGAAATTGAAGTAACCGGATGTGGCAATTCAACCGAATGAAGTGACCGGTGTTGCATGCAAGCAGGAGCTGCTGACTCTTCCTGGGCACTTGGTCTCACTCCCATGTTTGGAGTTCGATTCTTTTCATATGGTGAAAGTTTTTCTTTGTTTGTTTCTATTCTTGTATTTTTTCCTGGTTTTGTATGCCTTTGGTTTATGATTTTCTGAATTATCGATTTTGTACCATGTATTGGGATATGGTCATTATCCATATTTGTCAATTAGACCATATCAATACCGTATGTTAGCAGTCTGTGGACATCATCATCTAGACAAGGTAACATAACATTGTTTCAAAGTAATCGTTTGTCAAATGAATGTCTCCATGGAAACGATTTGATATTGAAGTTTTAATATAGAGTTTTGAAGTATTTTACATTTGTTAAATAGAAATTAGGAAAAAGATCCTCAACATGAAGACGTTGTGGTGATCACCGCGGAACACACACACAAACACACACACGAGGCGAGACAAGGGGAGTAAGTATGTAACTGCAATTAAATTAATGAAAAATGGGGAGACAACGAGGATGGTAACAACAAAGAGACCAACAAATAAGGCATACTGTCATTGTATTATGACATACAACACATAAAAGGGAGATAAATGTCTACATTATGAATAAATAGTTTGCAATTGAAAACGTACGTAATTTATTGTAGATATTACCATTGACACAGAAAAAAAAAGTTATTGCAGAAGCAGAAGGGGAACGACATCCTCGGGTACTAACAGACAATCAGCAGAGATACCAACCTAGTGATTGAAATTAAATTGAAATATATGTTCTTCCGTAATAATTTAATGCACCATATGCTCATTCTAAAAATGTATCATCGGTGATGTTTGCATGACACCGAAAGAAAGGAATTCGAATTCTGTTTAAAAAATTATGTGCACCATATGCTCATTATGTTGTCTCATCAGTGATGCTCAAAATCGAAAAAGAGGAAATCCACATTTTAATTTTGAAATTATTTAGAGCAAAAGTTTAAACTTGACCTAAATATTCTGCCAAAGAACCTGCTAATGACAGAGCTATGTCATCAGGGAGATCCCCTTAGTTTTATGACAGAGAATTAACAAATATATTTCAAGTCAGATGCCGAGCACTAAGAATCAGTGTATGAAAGTCAAACACAAAAATCGAAACAAGATTAAAAAAAAAACCAAAATCGAAAGGCTTACCAATTTTGGAAGAAAAAATACAAAACATAACACGCGAGAAGAAAAATTTGACAAACAGACAGAGACAATGACACAGCTCCAGAGAAACTCGAAAGACAACTAAGCAACGAAGGACGAACGATATCCTCGGGGACTAAACAATCCAACAACTGAGATACCAGATGGTAACAATTTTCAATATTGAAATATATGTTATAACAATTTCAGTGCACCATATGCGCATTTCAACAAGCTAAATTTCATCAGTGCTTTTCGAGGCCGAAAAAGAAGAAATCCAAATAAGATCTTACTATGAAGAACACATTTGTATGAATAAATGAAAATCTGAATTATAAACATGTTTTGAAATGTATGGCATAGCGCCAGATAAGGACAGAGGTGTGCGATGAGGGAGATACTTTCAAAATTTAGTATCAGAAAATTTACAAATATATTTCAGGTCAGTTCAGAAGCGCAATAAAAGTAGGTGAACGATATCCACGTAGATTAACAGTCCTCCAGCAGAGATACCAACCTAGTGATTGAAATATTCGGAATGAAAGACATGTTCTATCGTAACAGTTAAAGTACACCATGTGCATATTTCAACAAACTATGTATGATCAGTGATGTTTGGTGACGTAAAGGAGGAAATCCATGATAGTGAAAATATGAAGAGCGAATTCTAAACATGACCTAAAATGTATGACAAAGAGCCAGCCAAGGACAGAGGATAAAAAAAGTCGTTATAAGAATTTTTGTTGCTTTTGAAATAATTATATTGAGATTGCTAATCAAATCTTCGGATTCTGATTGACAAAGTATAAGTCATCATATTAAAATTAATATAGTTTCACAGAATTTTAAGTGCGCATTTTTACAACAGTATTTTAGTACAGGCCCACCTAAGGATCAGGCAGTTGAAAAACATTAAAATTTTTGCAAAACTTTTTTCTCTTGAAAATTGTTCAGATCAGTCTCCATATGAGTGTTCTGAAGGAATTTTCCTCATACTTGAATGGTGAAGAAAGTTATGAGGTAGCAAATTTGGTTAAATTATATAGAGAAAAATTTCCCGCCATTTTTACCATTCATAATCCTTTATAAATTATGAAATGAATAGAAATGAGTATATTACATTGTTTAGATTAAGGATCACTGACGCGGGTTGAGTACCCGAAACGTGCATTTCTGGTCCATGCTGCAAATTAATCCGTTTATAAATGATGCTATTGAATTTGAAGACGTTTAAACATTTGAACTACTTGGTGAGTGTCATTGCTGGTGGACCAGGAGTCCCCGAGGGCACATGTAGCAAAGTTCGTTCAACTTCGGTTTATCGTTTGTCTCTTCAACATATTCAAAATTTTCCGGTACTAAAATTCTTGAAATTTCTAAAACATGGGTCCTGTAGCATCATATCCCACCCACCCTGCTACATCTTTTGGTACATTTTTTGACATAATAATTTTCATCCTCTTTGGCCATATTACATTGTTTAAATTAAGGATCACTGACGAGGGTTGAGTACCCGAAGCGTGCATGTCTGGTCCATGCTGCTAATTCATCCGTTTATAAATGATGCTATTGAAACATCATACATGAATGCTTGATT
Organism: Pinctada fucata; assembly: GCA_028142955.1. NCBI lineage: Eukaryota > Metazoa > Mollusca > Bivalvia > Pterioida > Pteriidae > Pinctada > Pinctada fucata. The sequence goes on along the minus strand of AP027111.1, from coordinate 21,135,206 downwards.
TGAACCTCATATATGACTCAAAACAGAAATAAAAGTTTTGCAAAAACATTTGAAGTATTATCCCTGCCTGATTCTTACTTAGACCTATACTTGAACACTAAAAAGTTATAGCTAGGTATCGAATGTGTATGAAGAATGTAGTTTGAGTAATCTATAACCAGTTGACAGATATGATTTACTTGATATGAATTTCATATAAAAAATATTTTCCTTTGGTGTTTCCATGAAATGAAAGTCATCAAGTAAAACTGAGTTTCCCACACACTAGCTTCGTTGCTTTGGAAATAAGATGTTTGTGTTAGAAAGTTCCGAAAGAACTTGTTCATTGCTAAAACCCCTTTCTTTTCTTCAAAATTAATTATTATACTATGGTATTTGCGGAATTTTCTACAACCCAATATGTTTCTGGCGCGTCATGATATCAGTAGCGTTTAAATGTTGCTACATATGCACATAAAAGGAAAATACCTCAAAATCGGCCTTTTTAGAGGGTGACCATTCTCTTCGGGAGTTCTTTCATCCCTGTTTCATGTCTACTTGTTGCACCTTTTCAGTTGATATGCAAGTCCGTACTTGTGGATGATGGCCTTGCTGTGTGAGCATTGAGCATTGAGCTAAGTACTGTCTTACTGCAGTTTTTTGCCTTCCTTTTGTAGATTTGAAATCCACGTTCTAAACATATATTTTAGATCGTATGTAAAATCTTAAATGTTATAAATAGCTTTAAAAAATTCCAGTCACGTGATGCACCTATTTATTATACATTTAAATGCTATGTACTTTCACATTAGACCATAATCATGTCAGCAAGAAAGGTGGCAGTGGTAAGTACTACGTAAATCAATAGTATTTCCATCAAAATTTTCATGTATGTGTTTCATATTTTTCATGTACTTTAAATCATTTGTTCTTCAATTTGATTTCTTTCTTTAAATGCAATATGTAAACCGTAGGTGAAAATTGCAACTCACTTAAGTATAACTGACATTTATATTATAGAGCTATATATATTGGATGGTTTTACATAAATCAGGCTTACTTTTTTTATAATGTTGAAATTGTCTTGTTCAGTAACGCAAATAGCTTTGATAAATACAAAGTGTATTAATTAGGTAACTTGTGTCCTATATGGTGACCTTTTGTAAGCGAGAATAGGACATTTAAAATTTTCGTGTGTTATTTCAGAATCTTTACATAAATTCAATTTTAAGGTGACCGGTGGGAATAAAGGTATTGGATTTGCTGTGGTTCGAGGTATATGTAAAGATTTCAAAGGAGATATTGACGTGTTTTTAACAGGTACATTTATAATACTTCAAGATTATGATTTTGATCATTTGATAAACGCGTCGATATTTTGTTTGAACTATAAGTATTTGAGAGATATATCAGTCAAGAATTGATTCTTTCATAGTAAATCGGACTAATTTTAGTTCAGTACAAGTATCCTAATTTTAAAACGGTAAAATAGTGTCAATCGGGAATTGGGATTACCAAAATTGATACTTTAAGTTACACTAGTTATAAAGTCCCTAATTGAATCCAAAAATAAAGTTATATTAAAGACGGAGGTTCTATAAGCAATATGAAACAAAAAAGAGCAGTACAAACTCTGCAATTCGCCGCCTTTTTTTTTTTTTTGCCTTGTACATGTGTTTTTTCTTCTAGCTATATCATTCTCGGAATATCTATTTGAAAGTACCAACGAATGTAAAAAAATATCATACCATATGTTTTAGCCAGAGATGAAGGTCGTGGAAAAGAAGCAGTACAGAATCTTACTGCCGAGTTATCAATGACCAAAAATAAACCAAAGTTCCATCAGCTGGACATTACTGACCAATCCAGTATTGACCGACTTAGAGATTTTCTTCAAAAGGAATATGGAGGACTTGACATTTTGGTGAATAATGCTGCAATAGCATTCAAGGTAATGTACCAAACATATTTTAAAGCTATTTCGTGGAACTTTAGAAATGAGTTACTGCACGTGTCTGGTGTATTAAAATTGGATTGAAATTTTCTTCAAGAAGATGAAGAGTTGAAAACTTCCATAGTATTACTAGTATGTTCTGAAATATGTAAAAGAAAAGAGTTAGAGATGTTGTTTTTTTTTTACAATGTAATTTTAAAGATTTCAAAAGATAAAACTATTTCTTCCATTTGATAAGGCTTTCTACCTGTATTATTTAAGGGTTCCTCAGATGTTCCATTCCCCCAACAAGCAAAAGATACCATAGAAACTAACTACACTGCTACAGTTAATATCTGCAATGCTTTATTTCCTCTCCTTCGAGAACATGCAAGGTAATATGTTTCTATAAACATTCGGAGAATTTTCTTATTCTTCAGTATATCGCAACTCAATGCAACAGAGAAAGGAATTAGATCATAAATCGATTGCTTCAAATGACAAATATGGATTATGACCATATCCCTATATACATCACAAAATCGATAATTCAGAGAATCATTAAACCGAAGGCATACACAATCAGGATAAAACAGGAACCAAAGCAAACAAACAAAAACCACCACATGAAAAGAAGCGAGCTCCCAATATGGGAGTGAGACCAGGTACCCAGGAAGAGTCAGCATCTCTTGCTTGCATGCAACACCCGTCGCTTCAATATGTTTACTTCTATTTTGGAAGATATAAACTTAAGTATAATCTTTGGTTGGATGGTACAAATGGTCTATGACAGAATATCATCCACCATTCTGGAGAGTGGGACATCATAGTGTATGACGAGTTTCCAATATCGACCGTAGAACTTCCTCAGTGACGATGGTCCCTGACTGAGAAGCTTATCTAAAAGACGCCTAGCTCGTAGAATAAAATCTGTATATTTGGTACTTGCTCTGGCATAACGTATCAACTGAGATATAACCACGCCATAATCAGGCGATAAAGGGATGTTGCTACCTAGAAAAGGAAAGTTTGTAATGCTGAAATTGAAGTCGTCACGTTTGTAATAGAGTGAGGTGTTCATGTGACCATCAGTGTCGTAGGACAACATTATGTCCAAAAAGGATGCTGAATTATTTGTCTCTGTAGTTTCTTTGACTTCAAGCTCCGAAGGATAGATTCTGCTGAGATAATTTGCGAATTTTGGATCATTGATGAACAACACATCCTCTGTGTATCTGAAAGTGAAATTGAAGTCAGAAGCTAAGTATCTTTTCCCTTCAGAGACCAAAGATTGAATGAATTCAGCTTCGTACGAGAAAAGAAATATGTCAGCAAGGAGTAGGGCACAGATGGTCCCCATTGGAATTCCGACAATTTGCTGGAAGACCTTAAGCTTTCCTCCAAACACCACAAAAATGTTGTCGATCAGGAAGTTTAACATCTGAATAATATCTGTTTCAGTGTACTAAAAAAAAAAGAATTTTCAGAATCGGACTTTTCTTTTACAAAGTTGAATACTGAAAAGACACTCAATTATCCTTATCTTACGGTGGCATAGAGGTGACATGTAGTTTTCCTTTTTCAACTCGTTCCCTCGAATTATTATGTCGTGGAAACGAATTATACTTGTTTTTGGCATTCTTTTTCTCAAAGAAAGCAGAAAACATATATTTTTAAAAATAAGAATGCAAAAACAACATAGCTTGTTCCCACGACATAATGATTCGAGGGAACGAGTTAAAAAAAGAAAGCAAAAACAATTTATTTACTGCTTTCTATTTTTATAAAAATAAGAATGCTAAAAACAAACATAACTCGTTCGCACGGCATTAAAGTTCGAGGGAACGAGCTGAAAAAAAAGAAGAAAACTACATGTCACCTCTATGCCACCGTATTTTATTCACTTTTATACCAATAATACGGAAGTGTTCCAACTCTATACCTTCAAGTATAAAATGAAATCATATCAATGGTTGAAAATAGATTGTAAAATTATTTGACCATTTGCAAACCGATCGATGTAACCAAGGTTAAATTTAACAAATTAGAATGATATTTATAAAATGAACACTATGATGTCCCACTCTCAAGAATGGTGGAAGTACTACGGTCGATATGGGGAACTCGTCATACATTATGATGTTCCAGTCTCCAGAATGGTGGACGATATTCTGTCTTAGACCATTTGTACCATCCAACCAAAGATATCTTTATATCTTCCAAAATGGAAGTGACCGGATGTGACAATTCTACCGAATTGAAGCGACGGATGTTGCATGCAAACAGGAGATGCTGACTCTTCCTGGGCACCTGGTCTCACTCCCATATCCGGAGTTCGCTTCTTTTCATATGGTGGAGGTTTTTGTTTGTTTGCTTTGGTTTCTGTTTCATCCTGATTTTGTATGCCTTCGGTTTATGATTTTCTGAATTTTAATTTATCGATTTTATGCTGTATATTGGGATATGGTCATTATCCATATTTGTCATTGAAAGCAAAGAATGTGCCACACTACTATAACAAACTGCTCGATTACATTTTCAGAGTGGTTAATGTCTCCAGTTTCGTCAGCACAATGACATTCAGTAAATGTAGTGACGAACTGAAAGCCAAATTTTCTTCTCCGTCCCTGGATGAGGCGCAGTGTACGACATTAATGAACGAATTTGTAAAGTAAGTAATCCAATTAGCAAGGGGAGATAGATAGTATTTAAATGCTGTCAATATTAAATATTCAGTAGAAATAGCAATCAATGTAAACGTCTTCAAATTGAAAAGCATCTTTTAAGAACAGATAAATTGGCAACATGGACCAGACATGCACGTTTCGGGTATTCAACCCTCGTCAGTGATCCTCAAATCTAAAAAAAGATGTAATATGCCAAAAAGTATGAAAGTTACTTTGTCGAAAAAGCGTACCGAAAGACGTAGCAGGATGAGTGGGATATGAAATTACTTTTAAAGAAATCGTACGGTATTTCTTCCATTAGTATTTATCTGTTTTTAATATTAGATCAAACGAAACAACGATATTGTTTAATGATCACATCTATACTGGCAATATAGAATTGAATCAAATTGTAAAATAAACTGCAAAGTTTGCTTACATCATCTATTATTTCTAATTCTATAACCATCCGCCCATAGGAAAATAAAAAGAAAGTAAAGTTGTTTTAGAAGTATTTAGACTTTGCCAAAGTGTCAGGACTTTAATTCTTCGTAATTCGTACTATTGTTTATTGAAAGACTGGCCCAGGATGAGAAACATGGTGATAAAGGATATCCAACTAGCGCCTATGGTATGTCTAAGGTAGGCATGTCCGCGCTGACCAACGCCCAGGGTCGGATGATGTCCGGTGACAAAAGACAGGATATCCTTGTTATGGCTGTAAGTTATATTGCTTCATCTTCTGTCTTTTATACATGCAATATTTTGAAAAAGAACAAAAGTTGCTAAATTAAATCTTGAATTGTACTCACAAATATTTTTACTCTTTGTGGCATAATGGTATATAGGCTGATCCAGGTTACGTAAAAACAGACATGACATCTCAGAGCGGACCTAAGAGCGTAGATGAAGGTATGCAAAACTTTTTGATACTCGGAAAGAACGAGAAAATAATAAGCTTGCTTATGTTAGCAGGTATTACTTTCTATGACTGCTACTAAATCATTCAATCATTATTAGTCAGTCATTCAGAAAACCGATACAGATCCAGTCGTCGATACTTATGGTACTATTTATCAATTATTTGTCATCGCGAAAGTGGACACGTTTGCTAGGGGATAATGTTCGCGTATTTTAGGAATCGAGGTACTTCGCGAAAATTCCCCCACGCGAAAATTACCCTGCTGTATTCTTGTATAGACACAGACGTTAATGTCGCAAATATTTCCGTCAAGTGTAACATCTCTGATTTATAACTAAGGAAATTCTTAGAATTTAGTTTTCATTTTTTTTCTTATTTTTAATTTTTTATATTTCGTGCGCGAGTGTCTGCGATGAAACATTCTTTTCTGAAATGTGCGTATGGATCAATTCATTATTACAAGGAAAATATATTTTAACATTTCATTCAACCATTACGTTGTTATTTCTTCTAGTGGACTGTAAGTTTCAAAGGATATCGTTCGACTACTTTCGCAATGTTTTAATTTTATGTAAGGAATTGGTTGATATTAATAATAATATCAAGGGTATACCCTTCAATGATAGCTTGTCCTTAACTGGCCTCTTGGTTTCTGATTTTTTAAATGTTGTTTTAGAGTATACTATCAATATAACTCTGCATATATTTTCCATTTGAATTTCCTCTTTTTTTCTGTAGTAAATGTGCACAAATTGCAATAAATTTTTCGCCATAGAACATTTATTTCAACATTCTATAAGAATGTTTTTGCATTTGGGGTTTTGCTGTGGGTGCTGCAACCGAGTGTTGTTGGAGATCCCCTCCTTTCTTTTAAGATGAAATTCACCATGACTCAACATTATATATTGTTATCGGTTTGTTTTCTCTTACCAGGAGCCGACACTTTGGTTTATTTGGCCTTGTTGCCGTCGGGATGTGGGATTCAAAATGGCTCCTTTGTATCAGAAAGGACAGTCAGGGACTGGACGAAAGCCAAACTAAATGGAACCAGATATCAATAAACCTTCGTTCGACATTTCGAAATTTTTATATGTTGTACTCAGGGATGGCATGTAGCTTTCCCTATATATTACATTTCTTAATTTTGTTAATAAAAAGTAAAATTACAATGTCTTATGATTAATATGATGTTTTATGAAGATTAATTATTCTCTGAATAAATTATGACAAAAATACACTGCTTTCATTTGACGTACAAGACATGTATCTGAGATAGAGGAAGTTTTACTGTCGGAGTTAGTCTTTTCAAATTTGGAGACCAGACTGGGCTCCGATGGTTTACCATGGAGTTTATGAAAATGCATTTGGATTTTGTAAGGCATGTCGTGGATTTAAGTTAAGCTATATGTCAAATTTGCTTATTTTGATTTGGATGTTGTGTTGGAGACTAGTTAAAATGTGTGTTTTGATTACCATAACGAACCCTCATCAGAGACCGCATATCTCAAACGAAGTACTTAAAGAACCCGAAATGGTATATCTTGTCCATGCTGCAAATATCAATTTAAAAGCTTAAATATATATATGCACACCTACATAAAAATGTATTATAAAATTCTACCAGAAGTCTTACGCGATGAGTTCACCGACTCCATAAGAAAATTATCTCCGACAAGACAACGCTGCAGCAAAAACAGGGAAACACACACGGATGGTGCTAAGATGTTAACCTCCTTGAATTTCGATATTTGTCAAAGAAATGGCAAGTTTCCGAAATAGCAAAAAATATAGATATGATGTCACATTGATAAAGAATAAAGCATGGAAATAAAACGTGCAAATTGGTTGATAACACAAAAACGGAAGGTGAACGATCGGAGCTTTGGAGAGATGTCATATCAATAAGTGAAGTTGTAGTTATCAGACTAACCTTTTCATGTACACGTACATGTACTGGCGTCAAGAGCGAAGAACAACAATACCAAAATGACCAACAAACATACATACGAACAATCCAGGCAAATACAATATTTAAATATGAATGTAAAAAGAGGGAGACGAAGCTGACTTTGGACGGCCATATCTGCTGTTTCAATAAAAGAATTGTGACGACCAACATAAACACATTTTTCCCATTTCATGCCTTTCATAAGATGTGAATTAAGTATGAAAGACAATCAGTGTATATCATACCTTCCTCCATTAGCATTTCTTAATAGTTCGGTGGAACATATGTCGATTATTTTACATATGGCAGAAGTACATCTCTTAAACCGTTCTTCCTTGTTACAGAAAATATCATAAAGATTTACTTTGAAATATGAAAATATGGACACTGACCTTTTGATTACTTTTAATTACAAGATGAAATGCTATTTAATTTGAAAATGTTTAACGTCAAATTGTTAAAAGATATTGCATTTATACATCTATTATAAAAATGAAACAACAAATGGAAAGTAAACAAGGCTACAAAAATGAAAAATAATAATCAAATTGAAAAAAAGATCTATTAAAATTGAACTTGTTGACAATTATTGTGTCCAGTCTACGACATTTCTATCGGAGACAAAACAGCCTTTTGGATTCTTTGTTCCTGGCGGAAGCAGTCCCAAATACAACGGAGTATCAGCACCTAAAATGTATGATTATTTGTAAGTACACTCAAGTAGACAAGCTGATGAACATGTTCTATGTGATGGTCTCAAGGTAGATTATTTTATCTAACAACAACTGCTTCTATTGTGCAATTCTTAAAAAAATTGCATTCAATCTTAACAGGACAGGGTTAATTGTTTTTACTCTTGTTTTCAAATTACCCGAATATATCGTAAAGAACTGGTAACAGATTCCAAATTACTGTGCACGAGACATTCCTGATGTCAACATATTTTAATGCGGTGTTCAAAAATTCAACACAACGTTTAACAATTATATTACACACCCTGATCGATGGTTTTTCTGCCTTTATGGGAAGTCATATCTGTATCCACGTAACCAGGGCAACACTGAAAATAGAATTATACGATAATTTTAATAATGCTCTATCATTTGTTCATTATCCAGTTTTCTCTGATAACACTCCGAATATAAAACTTTCTAAAATTGTATTCGCACGCTTCTATTTGATATGAGTCTTATCTGACATTTTGTAACTCACTCATGTACTAAGTACTTACAGCATTTATGACAATATCCTCTCTGGAATCCTTGTTCATTTCCCTGGCCTGTATCATTGACATTACGGACACACCTACTTTGGACATACCATACGCACTGTTGGAATATCCCTTCTTTTCATGATTACCTTGTTTTGTAGCCCTGTAATAGAATTTTAGAATTAACAAATCGCAACATGAGTCGCATCGGAAGTTAATTTCAATTTGAACTCTATTTTTTAATTTATTCAAATCAAAGAATTTTTCAGGGTATGCTATGTCAGCTGATTCATTAGACGTTAGTAGTGTAAATTCTTACTGCAGTATATCGCTTTGAGAAAAAAAAATTGAAAACATGAGCATATTCATTTGAATTTGATGATGGTATACTTGTTTACCAAAGCTAAGCGTTGAAAGGGTTGTGCGTACGTACTTCGGATAGCGATACCTTTTGCTACTAAAGTGGCAGATGGCCTCCTTAGTCGGTGCCGATTGCCTGTTGGTCTCGTTCGTTTAATATATGGGTTGCCATCTGCGTTTAGCGTTTGATGTTGTATTTGGTATAATTCCTTTTCCTTTTCACGTCTATTTTGTACTTCTCTACTCTTTGGTGTGGCAATTATATATTTGGATGTTTCGAGTTTTTGATGTGGGTACTGTAACCTAGCCTTTTTGGAGATCCTTTCATGTTAAACGTCTTCAAATTCAATAGCATCATTTAAAACAGATAGAATTTCATCATGAACCAGACATGCTCGTCAGTAATCCTCAATCTAAACAATGTAATATAATGGCCAAAGAGTATGAAAAACATGTCCAAAAATGTACCGGAAAAGTAGCAAGATGGGTTGGATATGATGCTACAGGACCCACGTTTTAGAAATTTCAAGATGTTTTGATAACATAAATTTTCGAATGCGTTGAAGAGACAGACGATCAACCGAAGTTGATCGAACTTGGCTACATGTGCCCTCGGGGACTCCTGGTCCACCAGCAGTAACACTCACCAAGTGGTTCAAATGTTAAACGTCTTCAAATTCAATAGCATCATTTAAAAACAGAATTCTTTCATAGTATGAAATGTTGGAACGGGTCAATATTTCATTAATTTTATACGTCTTATTGACAGATGACTGAATGATACTTTTATAAGACAAAAAGAAGCAAACGACGAATAAGGAAGACGACAATAGGTGAACGCAAGGCAATGAAAGTTATTAAACATACACATTGCTGAGTGAAACATACAACTCGCAAAACAATCATAAAAACAGCCGGAGAGAACGATACAAACTTTGAGAGCATACATACAAAGAAGGCAAACAAATCAAGTAAAGATTACATAGAATTAAGGAACAGATAGCACAACACATAAATTGAGGAGATAAACGGATATTGATTCCTCCTACTTTTCCGAATCCAGAAGCCTTAAACGGAAACAATTGTTGTACAAAATCGCATAAACAAAACACTCTTTTGGACGGTGCATGTATCGTCTCACTCTCATATCGGGAGTTCGCTTCTTTTCATATGGTGGAGGTTTTTGTTTTTGTTTGCATTGGTTCCTGTTTTATCCTGATTTTGTATGCCTTCGGTTTCTGATTGTCTGAATTATCGATTTTGTACTGTAGACAGGGATATGGTCATTATCCATATTTGTCATATAAACATTAAAACATGATGCAACGCGCTCTTGTAAATGGATAGATCAGAAGTACATGTATATGCATACCAAAATCATGTCCTTCTAATGTGCCTTGAGCGATCCATTGGTCAATCATCTGAGAAAGACAGATGTTTGACATAAAAATAGAATTGAGCTCTTCTTCCCTTCGAATTAAAATATTAGGAATACTCACGCTATGAAATCATCTAGATAAGTCGTGCATTGTTCTATGGTGACATCTGGAGCAGTGAACTTGGCCTTGACCTCCGGACTGCACTTTTTAATAGACATACGAGATCCTAAGCTGGACACATTGACAACCCTGTTAAGTAAATGAAAAATAAAATACTGTACCAATTTGGAGCCTCGCCACTGGATGTAAAAATGAAATTTTCGAACGAAAAGAAGTTGTTTGCCAATATAATTAATATTGCATGAAAATCATAGTTCTTCCGGTTTTCGAGGAATGGTTTGTTTTATTTTATTCTTTTATTACTTTGCAAACAAGGCAATATTACAGATCACCAAACTTCAATACCTTGCATGAGGCCTGAGTAAAGGAAACAGTGCAGTACAGACGTCCAGTGTACCAGTGTAGTTTGTCCTGATAGAAACTTCCGCCTGCTCACTAAACGGTGCAGTAGTGTCTTGCTACAGAAATACAAAATTTCCGCTTACTATACTCCCATCAAAATACTGGTGAAACATTGTCCCATGCAATCTTTTGTAAGAAAAAATTACCATTTGAACGAACATCGGAATCTTTATCCAGGCTTATCATTTATCTATCTTAATTTCTACTATTCATTGCTTTCAGCCGTTCCATAGGAATTCTCAAGATTTGGCCTTGTCTTCTCGACTTTGAGACTGAATAATTGTTAGGTACTTCTTTGATGTTTATTTCAGCTCCCCGTGGGTTACACACGATGGGTACAATAGATTCGTTCGTTTTTAATAGTTTTTAATATGCATCCTTAGAATATAAGGAATATTCCATTTTTATCGATAAAGAGCTTTCGTCGAATTTTCTTCATACCTTGAAGGCTATGCCAGCATTGTTGATTAGAACATCCAGCCCACCATATTTAGACTTCAAGAACGCCCTTAGTCTCTCTATACTGGCTTTATCAGTAATGTCTAGCTGATGGAACTGTGGTTTTCTACGTAATCCCTCGTCTGATAACGCCATCACGGCCTGATGTCCCAAATCTTCATTCCTGGCTATGGGAAGGACCATATAACGTCAAATAGATACATTGTGGTAGTAATTAGATACGATGGATCAAAATTGTGATTGCAGAATTTTTAAAAATGGGATATTTATTATCGACATGTAGTGTGCATGCAATCCGTATAGTCAGATCATTTTACCCTTTATAACATATAGTGTCCGCGAGCTCAGGTGACCGTTCAGTTTATCTGTTGACATCAGTTTTGTTTCAAGTTTCGAATAAGATTTTTCGAATGCTGTCACTCTACTGGTGTCAGAACAGTTTCCGGACAGTAACAGTTTCCGGACAGTCGCCCTTTTCAAGCACTTTGAAAGAAATTATTTTCAAATTTTGTGACAATTTTGTAGTTTTTAAAATGCAAAATTCAAATCACGAATCATATAAACAAAATTTTGCATCTAAGATGCTTTTATCACACCACCTTTCTACCTCTTTCTGTCCCGTTTAATATCGCGCACTAATGGGGAAGTCGCCGAGAAACATACTATTTTAATCTACGTGGTTTGAGAAGTTTTGGTTCTATTTTCAAAATTATTTTAACACAGTCATTTGTAGAAAAGATTGAAGAAAACAATATCCAAAACTCATCCAGTTTGGGCTGAAATTGATTGAGATTGACAGATTTAAAACCAGGTGTCCGGAAACTGTTCCAGTGATTTGCGAAAAATGGCAAAAATATAGGTTCATAAAATCGGTCTAGAAACCATATTTCTTGAGAGATTTAATATTTTCTTTCAACATGAGTATCTGTGGGAAGGGCATAGCATTATTTGAGAGAAATTTGATTTTTTTTCCATTGATGGACGGAGAGTTATCCCCGAAAAACCTTCAATATCGTCCGGAAACTGTTCCGACACCAGTAGTATCTTTTCTGATTGTATTTCTTTTTATTTTATAAATTACATTTAGGACAACATTTCCATGTTTTCTGTCCTCAAAAGGGAATCCCCATAGGAATCTGGTGACTAAGGAAGCCAGGCACATAGTAGTACGGAAAGAGTTTTCCGAATACCCCTCCTTGACTTTCATTGCCTCATATAGGACAACAAATTTGCTCCCAACAAATTTTTTCACACACAGAAAGTATCATTTTCTTGGAAATTTGCTAAATCTGAGTCTTCTAGAAGCTTTAAAATTTAACGAAATCATATATTTTTTTAGCCAGAAATTTAGTGGCGCGGGAGAGCAAATTATTTCTAAAATATCATTTTTTGAATTTTGAAAAAAATATGATGCGGGAAATCCAAAGAACGTTTAATTAATTTGGTATGGCCTTATCATTTGATTCATTTTTTTATGGATCTATAAGTACATACGTGTGTACATTCTAGCTTGGTGGAAATACAAACAAGAGGTTTGTACGTGTGCATGTAATCCTGACAACTACACAATTGCTGTATGAATACATGTAAATCCGATGGTCGTCGAAAGACGGTGGCTTTGCTATGTTTGTTTGGTTTTGTTTTACAAATGTAGGGGACGGTTCTCGTTTGTCTCATTTAGGTCTTGCTTTGTGTTCTTCGTGATTTTTTTTTCAAATACACCACTATACGAGTACATATACTAATCATTATAAGTATATCTATGTCATCTTATTTTACAATTTTCTTTATCATCTCCAGTTTACAAGACAGTTTGTTCCTACCTGTTAAAAATACATCTCCGTCGAATTGATTACATAAACCGCGTACAATAGCATATCCTATACCCTTGTTACCTCCTGTAACCTGTGTAGGAGAGAGGAAAATGATAATTGAATTAAGGAATATTCTTAATTTGATTTAACATTTTCAAAATATCCCGAACTTGTATCTCTCAAAACCATCTTCTTCGGATTGTTTAAATTCACCTAGTTTAGTATTTACTAGTATTTCATGAATGTATTAATTGATGACTCAATAAATCAATGAAATAAAAGAACATAAAGAAATAACATTTTTTTAAAGTTTTTCTAATGATAATGTAATGTAAAATTTTATAATGTAAATGTAAAATTTTAAAATAAAGAAATAATTTTATTACTGCAGTGTCTACTACATCACCCGGTACGTGTAGTGCACATGCAGATAAAAATGTAGTATAGACATTGCAGTAATAAAATTATGTAACGCTTTATTTTAAAATGAAAACTTGGTATTGAATTTCATTGATTAAGAGGAAAGCATTGCAACTTTATAGATTTTTCTCTTTCGGACTTGACTTAAAATCAACCCTGTAAGGTCAGCATTCAGGACATGTTATATGACCTATGTACACGGATCTTACCTGTTTGGATCTTTAGTCTCAAGAGCATTTTGACTTTTTTGTATCAAATTCTATAGATCACAATTTGAAAAATAAAAAATAAATCGAAAAAAAAAACTTTTATCAAGCAATATGAATTAACTTACCACGGCTACTTTCGTGGTGGACATCTTTAGATCTCACTGGAAGTAAAATATCAATGTTTCGCAATCCCCTGGCCTCGGCTAAGCCAGCGATAGTTAAACAAATACGAACTTATTGATATTTCAGTTACCAGCCTGCACTATTTTGAATATCGGGGATTACGTTCAATTGCAAACTAGAGAACGATAATATTCTGATTCTTTTCAAATTCTCTGATGCATTTAAAATATATTACATAATGATTCAGAATATTGCATTATTTACAATGATAAAGGAGAGACGAGATGACGAAAAATGATTGAAACGAATGATAGAGTATATATTGAATGCTCCGAACAGTCACATGTAGTTAAGTACTGCAAGGTTTACATAAAAGCATGTATATTACAAAAATAACTAAACCGGTAATCCGAAAAGTCATTTTTGATAAACGGTAGAGCATACAAAAAAGAGGCTAAAACTGAAAATCAAGCAAGCTTGAAACACCCACCACTTCTTATCGTCAGAAAATAGTAAAATCGTTAATAAAAAAAAAGTTCAGTGGTGAGACCAGGAAAAGTAAACATCTCCTGCCGGGATGTAAAATATGTCATTTCTCATAGGTAAAATCTGGTATTAATTAATATGATGTTGAGGGAAAATCCGTCAGAGTTCTAACAATGAAACTGATAAATTCTCACTATTTTGATCATGAACGTCCTTGCCACAGTGTACAAATTTGACACAGTTCTAGAGAAAAAAAGGAAGAGTACGTGAGCAACGTTAAGTTCAGGATAGGTGACGAAGAAATACTAACCGTAGAGGAGAATCCAATGGAAAGTTTATAGCAAAGTGGTTTGACAGCAGTTGGAAGGACATAGGAAGTATAGAGTAGATGTGTTTACCAGATGTGGATTTTAAAGAATTCGAAGGAACTTTTAGAACATCTGAAATCCACTCATTTTAGTAAAGTTCATTCGATCAAAGCTTTTGATTTTTCGACACTTTACACTACAATTCCACATTCTAAATTGAAAGAAAGACTCGCAAAAATTATAAGTAATGCGTTTACAAGTAAGAACGGTAATCGCAAATACAAATTTATTGTTGTGAACTATGACAAAACCTACTTTGTAAAAGAAAAGTCCGATTCTGAAAATAAGTACACTGAAACAGATATTATTCGGATGTTAAACTTTTTGATCGACAACATTTTTGTGGTGTTTGGAGGAAAGGTCTTACAGCAAATTGTCGGAATTCCAATGGGGACCAATTGTGCCCCACTCCTTGCCGACATTTTCCTTTACTCGTACGAAGCTGAATTCATTCAATCTTTGGTCTCTGAAGGGAAAAGATACTTAGCTTCTGACTTCAACTTCACTTATAGATACATAGACGATGTTTTGTCCATCAATAATCCGAAATTCGCAGATTACCTGAGCAGAATCTATCCTTCAGAGCTTGAAGTCAAAGAAACTACAGAGACAAATAATTCAGCATCCTATTTGGACATAATGTTGTCCTACGACACTGATTGTCACATGAACACCTCACTCTACGACAAACGTGACGACTTCAATTTCAGCATTACAAACTTTCCTTTTCTGAGTAGCAACATCCCTTCATCGCCTGCTTATGGCGTGTTCATATCTCAGTTGATACGCTATGCCAGAGCAAGTAAGAAATATACGGATTTTGTTCTGAGAGCTAGGCGTCTTTCAGATAAGCTTCTCAGTCAGGGATATGTTTGTGACCGACTAACATCGTCACTGAGGAAGTTCTACGGTCGATACGGGGAACTCGTCATACACTATGATGTCCCACATTCCAGAATGGTGGGTGATATTCTGTCATAGACCATTTGAACCATCCAACCCAAGATTGTAATCTATGTCTTCCGAAATGGAAGTTACCGGATGTGACAGTTCTACCGAATTGAAAAGGCGGGTGTTGCATGCAAGCAGGAGATGCTTACTCTTCCTGGGCACCTGATCTCAATCCCATATCGGGAGTTCGCTTCTTTTCATGTGGTGGAGGTTTTTGTTTGTTTGCTTTGGTCCTGTTTTGTCCTGATTTTGTATGCCTTCGGTTTCTGATTTTCTGAATTATCGATTTTGTGCTGTATACAGGGATATGGTCATTATCCATATTTGTCATTACAACTGGAGAGATGGATGGAAAGTATTGATAGATCTGGACTACCAGGAAAGTTTAAAGCATGGTGCAATCTGATCTGCCAGGTATAACGTGGCCGTTGATGATGTATGAAGTTCTATTAACTACAGTAGTGAAAATGGAAAGACTTTGTGGTAGACCTGTACATGAGGAGATGGTTGGGAGTGCTAAAGAGTTTCTGCAGTATAGGACTCTATAGCAAAAGCTCCAAGTTACAGATCTCGATCAGTTCTATCACAGAGGAATACAATGTCACAAAGGCAAGGCAGCTGATGATGTAAAGAAGCAGCAAAGACAGGAAAGTGTCAGAGACGGAAATTAAAGTCATAACTGGTAGGAAGTGGTCAGCAAAAGAAGCAGTGAGAGCAGAAGGCAAACTTGTATAAGGACATATTGGTAACAACAGGGAGGATGTGATTAGGAAATCAGTCCCAACCACTATGAAGGAGTAGAAACAGCAGAGAATGAAGGGAGTTGGTACATGAAGAAGTACGACAGATGGAAGAAGAGGTGCGACAGGCAAAAGCAATAAGCATGAAACAGCAAGATGAGAGTCACTTCTAAAGATCAGAAGTCCTCTCATGGAACGATATGTGGAAAATGGATGGAAGATAGATAATCAATTTAGTTTCCTACTTTGTTCAGTATATGACGTGTTGCGCCAATGAACCTTAAACACTGGGGAGTAACGGAAGACCCGAATGTACACGTGGCGACACGAGCAGGTCCTGAGAGAAATTGCTGCAGTTTAACGTTTGATGATCCTATGATAATCCCTTTGTCTTCTACGCTGTTTACAAGGGTTTAAAGACTAAGTCCAAAGCGACCTTGACCTTGGAAATCAGTAGTGTTCACTCTCTCCATAGATGGAACATTAATGCATTGTTTGCTGATCATGTGATGGTTGCCATGTCATATCTATTCTATTCACCAGGATTTTATGCTTTTAAGAACGGTCCACTTTGACCTTGATCTTGAAAATCAAGTTAGTTCACCCTTTTCCTACGAGGACCATTTATGCAAGTTTTGGTGATCCTATTACGATTATTATGTCTGCTTTTAAAAATCTGTTCTCAAGGGTTTAAAGTCTAGGTCTGCTGTGACCTTTGACCCTTGACTTTGAAAATCAAGAAGGTTCATCCTCTTCCAAGGAGGAACATATATGTAATGCTTGCTGGTCCTATAACGATTATCTTCTTTGCTGTTTACAAGAATTTTAAGCCTGTCCACTGTGACCTTGACAATTGACCTTGAAAATCAAGAGGATTCATCCTTTCTCCAAGGGGTACATTTATGCAGGTTTGGTAATATGACGATTGCTATGTATTCTATGCTGTTCACAAAGATCTTAAGCCCAAATCCACGGTAACCTTGACCTTGAAAATCAATAGGGTTCATCATCTTCCTATGGGGAACATTTTTTAAAGGTTGATGTTTCTAATATCCAGACAAACTGTTGCCCTTGACCTAAAACACATAAACGGACACACCAAAGGCACAATCAATCTTTCTTTTTGCCTTGTGGTGTACATCAGGGATGCTATATCCCCTCCGCTACAGAGTTATGAAGGAATAATTATGTGTACAAGAAAGTGTGAAACAGGAATGGAAGCTTCCCTTAATCCCCTGGAAAGATGATGCAAGTTAGTTTAGTAACTTCTTTCTGGATTCAAGTTATTTATCTATGGAAAGAGTATATGATAGTGATTTACTCTCTGAGTTTTTAGAAGGCCAATCTATTGCTAAACAAAATCATAATGCCCTTGCTGTAGAAATGTCTGTACTCTCTGCTACTTTTGATAATGTACATCGTTATGAAGAATTTTTTCTTCTTTCTTTTTATTCTGCTGTATCAATTCTCAATTAGTATAAACTTCATGAAAATAAAAAAAAATCAAAATTTCTTTCCATACCTTTATAAAATACGTTTTTTTCTAGCAAGATATATGAAAGATAAATTCATCTCACAACAGGTTGACTTTTAAGGTTCAAATAAAACAGTTCAAATGTCTTTATACTATTTCAAAATACAGGAAAAAAGTCAAGATGTGACGGTGGCTTTATATACTTAAGTTCTGTCCCATGAGGTAGAAATGGAATGAGATTTGTATTCTTCAAAAGGAAGAAAATCCCTGTAACAAACACATTCATGAAAAACATTATTGTGATAGATAAAAATAAATATGTAAAAATGTCGCAAATCCAAATCTTCAGTTCTGAACATAGATCTTTTTTTGTAGAATGTTTGAATGCCAAACTTCTAGTTACAATCATACATGTGTATATATTACATTTAACATACTTTTTTGTGTTATATAACATTAATCTCTATCAAAAATCAAATATGTAGAAAATATTTCAGGGCACAATAATAATCTGAATAACCTCAAATATTAATGAGATCATTGTTCAAGCAATACCATCCTTTTAGGTTAAAGCTATCATCTAAAACAGTTTGACTAGACGCACGACATTGTGACATAAAAAACAGGTGAAATGTAAGTCAAATTGAATGCAAATGCAAGCAACAAAACTTTGACTAAATAGGAATGTAATATTCAACCAAAAGCAATATGTATGTAACACAGAATATAAATTTTGACATTGAACAAGTTTGCAAGCACATAAAGATTTACATGTATGTGCTTTGAAATTTCAAATTATACTTTTAAATTGAAACATACAAAAAAACCCAAGAAGATATTTGTTATTCCATAATATTAAAAAAAAAACAAAAAACTTTTGATGTCAGTACATAACAAATGGAAGTACTGAGTCTGAAAAAAACTTCCTTGATTTTTCGGTAACATAACTATATAAACAGAGAGAGAGAGAGGGAGAGAGAGAGATACAAAATTGTTTTTCATGTTTACTCTCAAACAGTTATAAACTGAGCATGCTGAGGTAGATTGTGATTTGTTAGTAAGAGCTAAAATTACAGACAACTGTATCAAATAAACAAATGTCGTACATTTCATCTACAAAGAGGGACTTCAAGATGTAAATAAAAATTGGGAACTTTGTTTTTCTTTAGTCATTTACACACAGATTACTAGTAATTTACATTGTTCCATCAATAATTTCTGAAAGTCTAACAATACAGTATAGTGATATCAAAAGTGTCTAAATTGTACGTATATATTTCAGGCGGCCCAATTTTTGACTTTACGGTCAGACAGGAAACAACCTTTAGGATTTTTGGTATTACTGGGAGGAAGCAGAGCCAGGAAGAGGGGAGTGTCAGCACCTGTAAGTCATCAAAATTACACAAAATTATTCATTCAAAACGCTTGACAATGAAATGTAACTGTAACTTTTTATGATGCTATGGTCAATAAGGCAAATTTTAAATATAAATGACACATCACTCATAAAGTGAAAATGTGCATATTATGACCAATCCATTATAAATGACTACAAGTAAGAGAAACTTCTTAGCATCAGAGCTAGAATTGTTCAGTACTATCCCATAGATAAGAATCATCAAAAAAAGTTCATAGGAAAGGACATTTCTAGGTCGGCCACATGTTATATAAGGCTGTCAAATCGACTAAGTGCTAAACATTTATGGACATTGAGTGTTAATATGTACTAAGCATTTTGTCCCATGAAAATGCATTGATGTATCATAAGACATACAAAAATGGTGTTATGTAATTGAATATAGGGGCTATCATGTGATAAATGCAGAGAAGGGTTTATAAGTTGTTCATGTGATTTTCCTGTGTCTGTAATTATCAGATGCTGTTTGGACACAAACTTTGAACTGAATATTTTTTCATCACAAGTTCTGTCCACTACAAGCTGGAGCATGTAAAAAACTTCTTGACAGCTTAGTGTAGAAAAAAGGATATGTTGGCACATCATTCATAAGGAATTACAACCTATACCATGTGACAAATTGAATTCCAAAGGATGTTTTTGTTTCTTACAGTATTGAGGAACTCATGATGAGACCTTTAATGCTCTCCCCATGGCTCAGGGAACTTGTATCACAGATGCCAACGGATGAAATGGGAAATCATTCACGATCCTCTATGTTTTTTATGGAAATAATATGAATCATTGCTAATGCCTAGTACAGTAATACTCATGTAAATATTTACCTTGATCAATGGTTTTATGTCCTTTATGAGACGTCATATCTGTATCCACATAACCTGGGCAACACTTTAAAAAAATGGAAATTTTCATTTAATATCATACATGTGAACCTTTTGCCTCCACAAATCTGGAGGATTTTCAATTTTTATCTGGAGATTTGGCCTCTCGTCGGGAGGTTTTTAATTTTTCATCGGGGGGATTTATCGGTATTCGAAGCCCCCCCCCCCATTTTTTTTTTTTAATCTACGGACGAATTTTCTCAACTCGCTTTTCAACAAGGACAGATTCCGCTCTCAAATAACAACAAAAACAATTCCGAGAGTTGTCTCATTTCTTTTACCTTGCTTCTGCTATTTGAGTACACCTGTACAGAAAATCAGTAACTGCTCTTCATGGGGTTTAAACTGACCACTCATCAGATTTAAATCCCATTGTTAGGAGAATAATAAACGAGACGGCCATTATCCGCCTCAGGTTATACACGCTTATACAGAGTACGTGAATTACATGACGTCGTTTTTCCTACGCATTTATTTATTTATTTATCAGCGAACTTTTACTGCCTTTCCTAACTTTTTCGTGCTATATATAAATATAATATGATTTTACGGCATCAAGAAGATAACCCAATTAACCTTGTACATCAATTTGGTACGTGAATTTGACGACCGGTGACCCGTGTTAAGATGTACTGGGTATAACGTCCCCCGGGGAAGTCGAGTACCCGTGACGGTGAAGAGAACGCGACGCTAATTGCTTTGTTTTTCGAGCAATATACCTGTCACCTGTATAATTAGCACTTATTAAATTGATTGTCTGGTAACTACAGACGGCGTAATGCGTAACGTAATACACAAATGGGGATTTTGCATTTCATCTGGAGAAATCTGGAGGATTTTTCGTTTTCGTCGGGAGGATTCTGTTTCGTCGGGAGGAATCGGGAGGACTATTTTTCATCGGGAGGGTCCTCGTTTCGTCGGGAGATTTCGTCCTCCCGCCGGGAGGTTCACATGTATGTAATATGCAGTTATCTCTACACAGTTATGACCTCAAAACATCCTGTACGACATACTGTACGTCAAATACATGTAATTCTTATACATATCTTCATATTGTCTGTCACGTAAAACCTGTATAAATCTCTGTTTGTCTTTGCATGTACACAAGATATTCTTGTACTTACAGAGTTAATGATGATGTCATCTCTAGGATCCTTGTCCATTTCTCTGGCCTGTACCGTTGTAATAGCAGACACGCCCACCTTGGACATACCATAGGCACTGTCAGCATATCCCTTCTTCTTATGATCTCCCTTTTTTGCTGCTCTATGATAATAGACTTCACATGAGAAATATTTCATTCCTACTTATTTTTTCAATTATTCTTTTTTATTTCATGATGATGACCTCCTTTTACTGGATAAATGTAAATTCCATCTGAGTCTTACATACAAATTTTACATACTATAATCAAGCTTACTGAAAATTTTTCGTCAGGAACATTAAACTCAATTAAAGATAAATATGCTAACTCGTAAATGTAACTTGGTCAACATGTTGTGATTCCTTCTGAATGGTTCAATGTAAAAAAAATTTCACTCTCTTTCTTAAATTCTGCAGATTTAAAGATTTTACAAGAAAAGTTTAATTTTGTTCAATGCAGATGAATAATTATCATTTAATTTAATAATTATCATTATTATAACCAAGAGAGGAGAGACTTTGTCTTAGTAAAAAAAAGTCAATCAAAAGCATAATAAGATTACTATGGAAACCCTGAACCAACATGCATTAAATAAACTGACAATATTAATTTAAAGGGGGAAATGTCTGTCCGTTTATCATTTTTTCACTCTTTGGTTATCCATTTTTTAAATTTCTGAATTTGACTCAAGAAAAAAGGAAGGGGGTCTCTGCAGTGCAGAAGGTTTGGTAATCTGGTTTATCAGTTCAGTAAACCCTCCCACTTGGATTAAATGTACATGTATCTGAATTTCACAAAAGTGGTGTTCCTTCTCCTTGTAAGGAGTTGACACAAAAACAAAGATCAAACAGCAAAGAGCAAAAAGCAATAAAGAAAGAGCAAAATGCAAAGAGCAAAATGCATGTCGGTTCAGGGTTTCCATCAGTTCAGGGTTTCCATATACATGTATTACATTTAATCTCTTTTCTGTTTCTTAAACTTTTCTCTTTTACAAAAGTCAAACACTACTTTCTAATGACAAATACCGTACTACTTTCTAATGACAAACACTACTTTCTAATGACAAATACCGTACTACTTTCTAATGACAAACACTACTTTCTAATGACAAATACCGTACTACTTTCTAATGACAAATACTACTTTCAAATGACAGATACTACTCACTCTATGAAATCATTCAGGTACCCTGTACATTGATCTATATTTAGATTCGGTGAGAGGAATTTGGCCTTGATTTCAGAACTGCACTTTTTAATGGAATAAGTACTGGACATGCTCGATACATTCACAACTCTGTTGAAAAGAAAAATAAGAATTTATTGAATTTTTTTTAAACATGTACTATTAGTCTAGAAAATATTTCATTCACAAAAAAAAGATCTTTCAACTTTTGAACTCCCTATCATTTAAAAGCATGACATCATTTTAAAAGAATTTGATAAAAATTCTTATTTGTTCAAAATGACGGGACATATAAAACTAGTATGTCAAAGTTTAACCGTAAACAGTTCAAATTTTCTGACATAACCTGATTATACCTGTGAAATTTTAATTCTAATTAAATGGAATACATGTACAAACGAATTCCCATTTCCTCTTGACCCCTGCCAGAAGATGAATGTTTTTTTTAACCATATTTGGGAACTTGCTCTGGCCATCCAGACATCTCAAGTGATGCTGATGAAACAAAAAATTTTCTTTTTTGGGAACATTTGAATTTCATAGGTATGATATTTAATATTTCCATTGCAGAAAGATCTCCATGTTCAGAACATGTTACTGGCAAAGGAATTTCTATTCTGTAACTCCGATTGTCTATTGTGACGTCACACTTTAGTTTTGAAATTCAAAGAATTTAACAACGTTCAGATACTTTTTGTTAGAACATTTAATATGCGCATAATTGATGCCAAACGGGCTGTCTGATATTGAGTACAAATGGAAATTTAAGAAATGACTGTCTTACTTTAGGTGTTCATGGTAGTATATTAATTCTGGTTGGACATGTGCAAATTTTCCAAATTTGCACATTTGCATGTGACCAACCAGAATTATAGACATTTCTTAATAAAAGGAACTGGAATAAAGATTTTGGTCAATATACCTGGCATGAGGCCTCAATAGGTCAAATAGATAATTACAAACAGCCAGAGTCCCGAAGTAATTAGTTGCTATGGTAACCTCCGCTTGCTCACCAAATGGTGCTGTAGAACTTTGCTGTAATTTAATGTTGAGACATAATGGATCAAAAATCACAAGAGAATCAGTTAACGTGTATCATGTGTATATAACATCTTGAAAATTTTCATGTAAATTATGATTGGTTAATTTTTGGAATTGGTGCTACAAAATGTTTCTGTGTCATTTCCATTGGACAAGATTGTGCATGCAAGTTTGATCTGGTACTTTGTAAACCCCAAGTCTTCTAAAGACTTCTTACTGGTCAGACTGAAATTATTTTGGTCCTATGAAAAGTTAATCTTCTTATCTATCAATTCAACAGAAATTATATATTCTCACAGAATTTCAAACATCTATATATGTAGGCCACAGAAGTTAGGTTTACTGAGGATGTATCATTTACAGACGGGTCTTGTTAAACATCAGAATTATAAATACATATAATGCTCTCATGACCATTACATTGCATGTTTGTCTATATACATAAAGGAAGCATTACAGGTCTTCTTAAATTTGCTCTTACTGCATTGTGCCAAATATTAAAAGCAAAGCTTAGATAACTAAGATAATTATTTCAACAATTTCTTTGCTTTACTGGAACCTATTGTGATTCAATGCATGAAACAAATTAGTGTTTTGGAAAAACAGTGTTTCTCATTTAACTTATGGATAGTTTATCAACAAATGTTTTCACACGAAGAAAAAACCTACTTACAAATAAAAATGTGTATGTGAAACATGAATGCCCCTATTGGCATCATTGTCAGTAAAACAGCTGAAAAGTAGTTCACATTTTGAGTATCCATGGAAAGGTATTGTCACAAGGAATACGCATGTGAAATATGAAAGCCCTATCACTTAGCATTCAAAATTTATGGCCAAGGTTAAAGTTTTTCAAAAGTAGGTCAAACTCCAAGGTCAAGATCACAAAGTCAATAAAGCCTACGCTCACGCAGCAAGATACGCCCGTTGGGATTTTTTTCACAACACCAAAATATCTAAGTCCCATAACTCCATAAGGACAAATTGGATGAACCTTAAAATCGAAAGGCGGCTTCCTCTTCAAAGTCTGATCAAAATGTACAAATATCATGAAAATCTGTTGACACATATTCAAGTTATTGCGTTCCATGCACCTATATTTTGCCCTTAGCTTAACATGTATGTGTATATACCCCCCCCCCCCCCCATTACACATAATTTCTGGATTATGTGACAAAAAATTCAAGAACCCGTTATATATGTGAAAGAATATCCTTTCTACTTGAAGTATACAAAATTTCAAAACATTTCGACCAGAAATAGATTTTTAAATAATTTTTAACTATTTTAGTATATTTTCACTGTATTTTAAAATATCTAAGTCCCATAACTCTGTAACGACATATCCAATGAACCTGAAAATCGAAAGGCGACTTCTCTCCACAGTCCAATCAAAATGTATGAATATCATGAAAATCCGTTGACGCATATTCAAGTTATTGCGTTCCATGCGCCTATATTTTGCCCATAGCTTAACATGCATGTGCATATAACCCCCCCCCCTTCCTATTACACACAATATCTCACTTATGCGACCAAAAAATTAAAAACCCGTTACATATGTCAAAGAGCATCCTTTCTACCTTAAGTATACAAAATTTCAAAACATTTCGACCAGAAATAGATTTTTAAATAATTTTTAACTATTTTAGTATATTTTCACTGTATTTTAAAATGTCTAAGTCCTATAACTCTGTAACGACATATCGAATGAACCTGAAAATCGAAAGGCGGCTTTCTCTCCACAGTCTTATAAAAATGTATGAATATCATGAAAATCCGTTGATGCATATTCAAGTTATTGCGTTCCATGCGCCTATATTTTGCCCTTAGCTTAACATGTATGTGCATATAACCCACCCCTCCCCCCTTCCTATTACACACAATATCTCGGTTATGCGACAAAAAAATTAAAAACCCGTTACATATGTCAAAGAACATCCTTCCTACATGAAGTATACAAAATTTCAAAACATTTCGACCAGAAATAGATTTTTAAATAATTTTTAAATATTTTAGTATATTTTCACTGTATCTTAAAAATCTAAGTCCCATAACTCTGTAACGACATATCGAATAAACCTGAAAATCGAAAGGCGGCTTCCTCTCCACAGTCCAATCATAATGTATGAATATCATGAAAATCCGTTGACGCATATTCAAGTTATCGCGTTCCATGCGCCTATATTTTGCCCTTAGCTTAAAATGTATGTGCATATAACCCATCCCCCCCTTCCTATTACACACAATGTCTCGGTTATGCAACAAAAAAATTAAAAACCCGTTACATATGTCAAAGAACATCCTTTCTACTTGAAGTATACAAAATTTCAAAACATTTCGACCAGAAATAGATTTTTAAATAATTTTTAAATATTTAAGTATATTTTCACTGTATTTTAAAAATCTAAGTCCCATAACTCTGTAACGACAAATCGGATGAACCTGAAAATCGAAAGGCGGCTTCCTCTCCACAGTCTGATCACTATGTATAAATTTCATAAAAATCCGCTGATGCGTATTCAAGTTATTGCGTTCCATAGGCGGACGGACAGACGGACGGACGGACAGACGGATGGACAGACGGACAGACGGACGGACTTCGCCATACCATAATACGTCCCGTCAAATGACGGGCGTATAAAAATTTTAGTATCCATGGAAAGGTCTTGTCACAAGGAATATGAAAGTCCTATCACTTATCATTCAGAAGTTATGGTCAAGCTTAAAGTTTTTGCTGACAAACAGACAGACAGACAGACCAAAAACTATATGCCCCTGAATCTCAGATTACAGAGGCATAAAAAGGGGAATTTCCTAAGGAAATTCATACCATAGTGGTCCTAATTAGTTTTCTTTCTCAACATAACTGATGAGCTTAGGATATCATCAACTACAAGAGAAACCCGAATTTTCGTCTGGCTTGTACAATTTTCTAAAACCTTATTACTTTATAATGATCTGAGCTGAGTTATGATCTTTTTTATTCACACTTGAACAAATTAAGGAAAAAGAAATTGTTTTAATTTTTACTCATTGTACTATAACATGTTTGATATACTGACAACTGACGTGTCTTGAATAGCTTAATTTCCTCTGAAAATGAACTGATACATGTAATAATGGATGTTTGGTACCAATAAGAAGAAACTTTTTGTACTTAACATTGACACTACCACCTCCATTAGAACATTAGAAGATACTAGGAATGAAGCTGAAGATAAAATCGTTTTATTTAAACATATTTATTGCTTATATATCGCAAGGGATAGGCAACAAGTAAAGCATACTTAGAGTTTGCCTGTACAAATGGTATGACCTTTACTACTTACCCATATTGAAAGTAATTTCCTGTAAACACAAAGAATGTATGATATGGCTATATATATTCTAATACTATTAACTTTAGGCCATTCTAAATAAATTCTATGTTTAACATCCACTGCATGCATAGGTTTTGGAAAATTTCTTTAAAAAAAAAAAATAATTTTTTTTTAAAGTCCTGATGGACTTATCAGATCCAGATTTTCCTAACCGTCACAATTTTATATGTAACAGAATCATGCCCTGTTCACAAGAATGCATATTAAATCCCATTAAATTTGATGTGCATTATTTTATTGTAAATTAGATTCGCATTGCATTCATATGACAAATTCTAGTGTGCATTAGATTTTGGTATATTTGTACCATCGTAGCCATAATAACTGTCTCTCATTAGGAGATAAAATGATTTCATAGTATGTTTCTCTGGGTAAGTCAAGAGATGCAGTACAGTGCTCATAATGAATGAAATCAAGTATTCTGGCCTCTTATTAAATGATTTAAGGTTCAAGGGATGTTAAAAGTGCCCTGTTGTGGTATATATGTACTGTAGAATTCATTGACAAGTACATCATATACGCATGCGCTAGATTTAAGGCAAATTAGAATCTCTTTGCATTTACAGGACAAAATCTAATTAAAGTAATGCACATTAAATTTGTAGAGTGAATGCAGCCAAAATCTAATGCACATTAAATTCAATTTAATTTCCCCACGCAAAAATAGCCCCCTTGCATTTTTACAATGGGAAATACATTTTTAACACGAATATTTCCCCCATGCGAAAAGTCTTGATTTCATCATCATGAAATTTCCTCCCCCCCCCCCCCCCTGGGAAATTAACCACGTTTACAGTATGTGTCTGTCTGAGCCTTACTCCGCATAATTATCTTTATATATTGACTATGGGTTTTCATCTCATTTCACGAAAGAGATCACAAGGAAATTTTCAATCAATTTAATACCCCTGTATCTAATTATTAATTTTCTATTGAATCAATTTGTTTGAAAATTGTGTTTGTTCATTATTTTCCTCCCTCCCTAGTATGTTTGAAGAAATTGTGTATTCCTTGTGACAAGACCTATTCATTCATACAAAAATTTATCTTTGACCTTTACCTTGGACTAATTGAACCTGGATGTTAAACGTAGAACTTATTAAGGGCGCCCCTAGTTTCCTCAACCAACCAGTCTTCAAATCGTTCTCAAAAAGCTTAGGGTTTGACAAAAATTTCCATGTTACCTTTTACTTTAGGGCAACTTAGTTTTGAAAAAAATAAAATGTAATATTAGTAGGAAATGATAGGGTAACATTGTGAATAAAAACTAATGATTATAACTACTTCTAAAAGCGTACAGTATTAAATAAAGATACAATGCAATGTCACAATATCATATAACATCTACTGTAACATGTGTAAAACAATGAAGAATTGTATATATTACCTTGTAAGCAATTCCAGCGTTGTTGACTAGTACATCCAGTCCTCCGTAGTTTTCTTTAAGGAAATCCCGCAGCCTCTTTACACTACCGTCATCTGTGATGTCAAGCTGATGAAACTTTGGATTTTTCGGTAATCCCTCTTTGGACAAGGATTCAACAGCATCCATCCCTCGCTTCTCATCTCTTGCTGAAATTGGGGAACAAAATTATTTCATGTGATCCTTATAGATATTCTTTTTAACAGTATTATACTTACACAAATTGTTCACATTATGATCATGTATACAGATATGGGTAATTTATCCCACATATGACACCTTGTACTACTATGACCTATTTTCATAAATTCGACCATCAAATCATGCAAGGAATCAAGATGAAACATGAGTAATACCATAATTTACATATTATACAAGTCTGTCAGAGATTAATATTCTAGTGCTATGACCTTGACCTTTGACATTTATCATTAAGAATTTTTCCACTTGCAAACTTGTGTTTCATTGTTACATGTCTGTCCTAAAACGAGTTTATAATGGTATGTTCATATCAAATCATAAGGATAAAACTTACAGGATAAAAATGAACAGAAGAGAGTGAGAAATGGAAAATTTAACATTGTGTTGTGGCAATTTATAGTAATTTAATCATGGAAAGATTTGAGAAAAGGTCAATTAAAATAGAAGATATCTTTATATTTATTAAATTTAATATTATAACTCATACTCACCTGTAAGATATACATCTCCAGTGAAACTTTTACATAATCCTCTGACTACGGCATATCCTATACCCTTGTTACCTCCAGTCACCTACAAAACGTAACACAATATATTTGCATACATTGTTATATAAACTCCAGAGTGGCACAGGAGGACTATGGCATATCCTATGCCCTTGTTACCTCCAGTTACCTACAAAATGTAACATAATATATTTACATACATTGTCACATAAACTCCAGAGTGGCACAGGAGGACTACGGCATATCCTATACCCTTGTTATCTCCAGTCACCTACAAAACGCAAACACAATATATTTACATACATAGTTATATAAACTCTACAGTGGCACAGAAGGACTATGGCATATCCTATACAATTGTTATCTCCAGTCATCTACAAAACGTAACACAATATATTTACATACATTGTTACATAAACTTCAGAGTGGCACAGGAGGACTATGGCATATCCTATACCCTTGTTACCTCCAGTTACCTACAAAATGTAACATAATATATTCACATACATTGTCACATAAACTCCAGAGTGGCACAGGAGGACTACAGCATATCCTATACCCTTGTTACCTCCAGTAATCTACAAAACGTAACACAATATATTTACATACATTGTTACATAAACTCCAGAGTGGCACAGGAGGACTATGGCATATCCTATACCCTTGTTACATTGTACCTCCAGTCACCTACAAAACATAACACAATATATTTACATACATAGTTATATAAACTCTACAGTGGCACAGGAGGACTATGGCATATCCTATACCCTTGTTACCTCCAGTTACCTACAAAATGTAACATAATATATTTACATACATTGTTACATAAACTCCAGAGTGGCACAGGAGGACTACGGCATATCCTATACCCTTGTTACCTCCAGTAACCTACAAAATGTAACACAATATATTTACATACATAGTTATATAAACTCCACAGTGGCACAGGAGGACTATGGCATATCCTATACCCTTGTTACCTCCAGTCACCTACAAAATGCAAACACAATATATTTACATACATAGTTATATAAACTCCAGAGTGGCACAGGAGGACTATGGGATATCCTATACCCTTATTACCTCCAGTCACCTACAAAATGCAAACACAATATATTTACATACATAGTTATATAAACTCCACAGTGGCACAGGAGGACTTTGGCATATCCTATACCCTTGTTACCTCCAGTCACCTACAAAATGCAAACACAATATATTTACATACATAGTTGCATAAACTCCACAGTGGCACAGGAGGACTATGGCATATCCTATACCCTTGTTACCCTTGTTACCTCCAGTCACCTACAAAATGTAACACAATATATTTACATACATAGCTATATAAACTCCACAGTGGCACAGGATGACTACGGCATACCCTTGTTACTAAAGTCACCTACAAAACTTAACACAATATATTTACATACATAGTTATATAAACTCCACAGTGGCACAGGAGGACTATGGCATATCCTATACCCTTGTTACCTCCAGTGACCTACAAAACGCAAACACAATATATTTACATACATAGTTATATAAACTCCACAGTGGCACAGGAGGACTTTGGCATATCCTATACCCTTGTTACCTCCAGTCACCTACAAAACGCAATTAGGCCAAGAAAAAAAATATGTGTGTTTCCCATAACATGCTGAAAAAAAAATAGGGTAGGTCGGTCGGATTTTTTTTTTTTTTTGGAATTTTTTTTTTTTAATTATTTATTTTTCTAGCCATGTTTATAATTATATTTCAAAAGAGATCTTAAGGGATTAAAAATGGAATCATGACCTTCAAACATGTGTAGTCTGTTTCATTCAAGACACTCAGCGGTATGAGCGGCCTGCTCTGTATGCTAGGCGAAGCCGCCGTACGGAGTTTACCGACTATTTAGAAAAGGGGGAAAGGAGGTAATTTTGTGCCTGCAACCTTTGGGAAATAGTACATGTTTTTAAATGATTTTACTATTCTTAAAACTGGCCTCCCAAGCATGGTGACCTTGAATCTGGATTTTTTATGATCTATCTAGAGCTCATTGTTTTTTTTCCTAACAATGACAATGACCTTTGACCTAATTACACCAAATCAAAAGGCTTCTCCTCCTGATAAAAACGTATTTCTAGTCCGAAATACCTCAATACCAAATCCAGCCTTTGACGATTATTTTGGAGAATGGAAGCTGGCCTGCCAACCCAACCCAGCCTCATACCACCCAAATAGTCACCAAAGGCTCGCTTTGGCCGGGTATTTCTGACTAGCAGATCCCCACAGATTTGGTTTGGCTAGATGAAAAGGATCTTGAGTTTTTACTTGGATACCAATATTTCAAATGAATATTTCTACACCAAGGACGTAGACCTTTGACCTCACCCAAAAAATCAATAGGCCTACTTCCATATTGATCCCTATATTGAAATGCAACGTCACAATAACGCCAAATTTCATTGTGTACGGCCATAAAACGAGAACATAATCGCCGTTAAAAGTAAACGTCACCATAAATTGTCCTAAATTTTGGAAAATAGAGATAGCATCAGAATGGGAGTAACTTGCTTCTGACGTTATGTTTGCAACCTATTAGTATAAGTGCTGATTTCACGGGGCAAACATCCGTTTTACGTGTTGCCAGAAAAAAAAAGCATTTACTGGTCGCAAACATATGGTAACGTCAGAAGCAAGTAATCAGTTTGGATCTCGAGTTTTAGACGAGTTATCATGAGGAAAACTGTGACGGAAGGACGGGAATGACGCTCACTAATACGTTGCAAGGGGGGGGGTTAAAATTATTGAAGAAGTCGGTTGGTTTGAAATACTTAATTATCAAGGCTTTGGTTTGTCAGAGTGAGACGTTTGATCCGTTGTCAAGGCATAGAAACATAATACGGTTAGATCCGCTCGAACAAAGATATTGAAGGTTTATCTCGTTGACGCGTACAAAAAATATTCTATGAATAAAATATCAAACCATCCGCTGTCTAAGGACTAATTTGCTAAAACTTATCCTGTATGCGGCATAATGCCTTTTTTTCGTCTTAGCGTTATTCGAACACAAAAACGTTGTTTTACAATATAAATGACAACAAGATGGGTCTTTTAAATTATCGACAAGCGCGTAGTCGCGCTCAGATATAAAATTGCTGCACTATTTGCGAATTTGTTCTCACCAAGCTTATTGATGATCTTTTATTTGAATCTTCGATTTTTCAGTTTATAGGTAATTTCATAAACCGTAGGAAGCATCGTTACATGTTTTGCAAGAGACGTTTGCGTGAAATGAAATGACCGGCACGTGCATGACCTCAAATATTTACTTAGGTTATACTAGGTAAATCAATAATTACTACCAAATCATCAAAACCCTAGTAATGCGTTTTTATAACAATCAGTACGCCTTTTTTGAAAAAAAAAATAATAAAGCCTGTCCGAAAGGGCCGTACAATAAGTAACTTTCAAGAGAGAATTATATATTATTTTTACAATTTCTAGGAGTGTATAATTATGGAATAATATTAAACGGTAGATGATAGATAATGTTAAAAAGCAGAAGATTTCGCCAAAATCGATAGATTTAAAATTTATGGCACACATTTCGTAAGGCGCGACGGTCGTTAATATTGGTGAAGAAATACCTAAATGCAGCTAAAAATCGGGAAAAAAACGTTAGGGTCGGCGGGTTTGAACAGGGTCGGTCGGGCCACAATTAAAAAATTGTTTGTTTCCCCTCCCCCCGGGTCTGTTTTTTTCAAGTGACCCGGCAGGCAGGTACTTTTTTTTTTTTTTTTTTTTTTTTTTGCTACCAGAATCACATGTATCAAATATGTTTAAAGTCGTTTGAATCCAAATTGCACATTACTGGACAACTGCGCAGTCACACTCTGTTTTTCTAATTGATATGATAAAGACCAATTAAGAGCTGGCAGCCGGCGATTTCTCGTCTTTTACTTCGGGAAAATCGCCGCCTTCTTTCTGTAAAAAATATCCGTTGTGTTTCTATTTTCATCGCTGCTTAAGTATGAAATGTCTATTTATTTTATTGAACATGTTCAAAAGAAAATTATGTTGTCTTACAAGTACAAACAAAATTGTCCCAAGATACCCGATAAATATTTCCGCAACAAGTGCATCAAGTGTTTCAGTGCGGCGTAACGGGTCATTTTACGGCAACGTCAAATCTGCGAGAATAATATGCACTATAGAACGATTACATCTCGACTTTTTTTACGACTTGTTTAATATGTAAATATTGAATTTGTATAGATTGACCACGCGCAACAACGAGTCACGGACTATAAATGGCCGGCGTTTTCCAGTGCATTACAAAGATGAAATAAGTTTGTATACTTTTCTTTCTCGGTCCGTATATTGTATGTGAACAGCGTAAGTGAAAAATAATTATATGAACAACATCAAGAATTCATTGTAATATATTGAGTCTATTGATAATGACGTTCACGATGCAAGAAGTTAGCACGGACCGCCGACAACCGCTAGAGAAACGTACAATGTAGGTTCATCATAATAACGGAGTACGCACAGTACTATGACCAGGTAGTAGTTTTCTAATTCACTCGATTTTATGCATTTAGATAATATGCCTGAATTTTGGTCCACTCAGCGGACCCTTCCAAATAAGCGATGGGTCTTTATAGCTTTCAAGCGCCTATCCGTGAAACGAGATTTCATAAATTGAGGAACTAGATTGGGCACATGCGTATACATGTATAGATGGGAGCCCACAATACCTGCCGCACTCGCAGAATTCTTGCACATTCTTGTTTAAAATTTTACATCCGTAGACCGAGCGCTCGTCTATCATGTTTCACAAACTTTGGGAGGATATTTACAAGAGAGAGACATAGTTATCAATGTTCCAGTAATACGCAATTTATGACTGACGGTTCAAAGCCAACGGGAATGGGAAGACGTGGGGGGGGGGGGGGGGGGGGGGGCTACGGCAAGATTTCTTATGATAATGTTATTGTAGGAATGAGAAAGCTAGTGAGTTGATTTACAATTCTATTTTGATAGAATATTGTAACATTGAAACTGAAAATGGACGTGGCCGTGATTCGATTTCTGGAAAAAAAAAAATATCGGATTTTTTGGCTATAAAAAAATCTGACTCGGCGGCGTTTTTCCTGACCCGGTCGGGGCGAGGGGAAACAAACAATTTTTTAATTATGGCCTCGGGTGATGGGAAACAAAGGTATTTTTTCTTTTGGCCTTACAATATATTTACATACATAGTTATATAAACTCCACAGTGACACAGGAGGACTATGGCATATCCTATACCCTTGTTACCTCCAGTAACCTACAAAAAGTAAGACTATTGTCTCTCTCTCTCTTTCGATTTATTGATGAATTTCAATTATCTTTTTTTAGCTTAATATATGTATCAGTGCATGCCATAAACTTAATTGGTTAAAATGGGTGTATCTAATTCTAATACATCAGCAGATTTTTCATTTCACTAGGCGCCTGATCTTTTTTTACAGTTGCTACTTTGCGAGTTGATTTAAATTATGGTCGCAAAACCAATTTTTATGTCGCAAATACGACCAATTTAGTAACAACTTGGAGCACTGTCAAGGCATGACTTTATTGGGACATCATACAATGACTTTATGTGGGTGAGCCATGATTCCAATAATGCAATGAAAACTGAACTCAAAAGGCAGGAATCAGCTAATGAATATTTCGCACTATTGATATGAAAACAAATATATATTTGTATTTGAATGATTTTCAGACATTAATTGTACAAATTTCGATAGTAAAATATTTAGTTTTCTTATGTCATGTCAGTTTATCAATAAAGTTACATAAACATGTATGATATTGTATGAAAAATTGTGTATAAAATCATTCTATAATTAATGTAAACCATAAATGTCACATTAATCATTAATAAAATTAATTAAAGCATCTAACTAGTGACAATTATATACACAGTGTTGCTAACTTATATATGTGACAATATCATTTTCTATCAATTATTGCAATGGGAAAATGAAATCCCATTTTACACACAACATTACTAAGGAATATTTATTTTTGTTGTGAGCATGGTAAGTGCATGACATGATCACTAATTGCACGAGTTTATGAAGCATAATTAGAGCGTCAGATATTTGACCAACTTGATTTGTCAAACAGAAATATGGCATTCCAATATTTGATATTGGCAAACTCACTTGACTTGTCTATCTCAGTGACCCAGCAGACATATATGAAATACCAGTAGACAATCAGATAACAGCTTTCTGTGCCGGACGAAATCAAACAAGACAGATTTCAACACTTTCATTTGATTTGTAAGATGAGGATTGTTTCATGCGCTGTGCAATTAATGAGTTCCAAAAGGCAATATCTAGTCCCCCCCCCCCCCTTTTTGTTTTTTGTTTTTTTAGGTGCATGACTTTTGCCATTTTTATTTTATATTCTCACACGAGCACATCTGCACGTTGGTAGGTAGTTGGTTTACTGTTACTGTAATGATTGTATCACTCGCAGATTAGACACAGATAAATTTCATCTAAAAACGACTAGTTTGCAACAAGATTACTTACAACTGCCACTTTTTGGGCCATGATCTATCGAGCTAATCTATCTCGGTCTTGTGATACAAATCGAAAGTAGAAAGTGTCTTTAGAATATATTCTTCAAACTGATACGGGTTTTGAAAATCCGGATTCTAGAAATAATAAAATTTGCTAAAAGAAAAACAAAAAAATGCTGATTATTCATATAGACTGATTGATTTATTACGGATCAGCAGGGAGGAAAGTAAGAGGTTGATCATTTTGTGGCGCAAGGGCGGATTATTTAGGGGGGGGGGGGGGGTTCGGGAACACCCCCCCCCCCGGTTTCCTAATTTAAATTTTTTTTTTTTGTAACACTAAAAAACCTGCAAAAGTAGTAAAAATAAATATTCTTGCTCCTTTGTGTTCATGTACATAATCTCAGTTTGAAAAATTACTATGAAATTAATCTTTATATACCTTGAAAATTTTCCGCTATTTTTATACACTGTCAGATTATTTTCTGCCGATATTTCAATAAACATTTTGTGTAATTGATCGGTTATTGCCATCAACAATAATAAGGATCACATTGTCTAAGTAAAAGCAAAAAAAAAAAAAAAAATAAATAAATAAATAAAAACACTATACGACGTTTATACCTGCAACGTACATCTACTGTGACGTATACGTTTTACAGATAGATGTCCGACGTTTGATTTCTTTTATCATATTCTTTTATTAAATGAAAAAAAAAATTGAAAGTCAGCAATCAACGAAATTAAATGTCAACGAAAACAGTTTCAGTCCCAAAACAACGAAATTTTAAACACACATATATATTTGATTTTCCAGTATGTTATGCTTATGGGCCGCATGGTATATAAAGAATCTGAATCTGAATAAAGTTCAAAATGTTGGTAGATATTTATAAAAGATGTTAGCTAGGGATCTATACACTCCCAGTCTTCGTGAAAACTCACTAGCCCGACCGCCCTGGCTACCAAATATTTCCTCGGGCTACCAAAATTTGATGCTGAACTAGCCCGACTGGCTAGTGACTTTGCCGACGGCTGGCGATTTCTCGTCTTATATTTGGGGTAAAATCGCCGCCTTCTTTCCGTAAAAAGTACACGTTGCGTCTCAACTTTTATCGCTGGTTAAGTATGAAATGTTTCTTTTATTAAGCATGTTTCAAATGAAATATTATGACGTTTTCCTGTAAAATCTGTTTATTAAAATATTGTCCTAAGATACAAGATAAATATTTCCGTAACAACAGTGCATTGTTTTTAGTGCGGCGTGACGGCTTATTTTAAGTTACTGACTAATATGCAAGTATAACATGTTCATTTAAATATCTAACAATTTCAAAAATCTTGACTGAACACTGAAATGAAAATTCTTTATACGAAAATTTTATAACTATTGGCCAAGTGCCGCAAGCAACGGCCGGCCTTTTAGCGAGTATGATTCAAATAAGTTCTTTTTTTTTCTCCGTTTAACTTCGTTCGATTTTTATGTATACTCTATATATGTGTGAATTTTTGCCAACTCAACGGACCTTGTTGAGGAAACATCGATGGTTCTTTATAGGGTTTTGATTTTTCTTCAATGGCTAGTGAAAATTTTGGGTGGCTAGTAGATTTTGGCACTCAACTAGCCCGGCTGGCTAGTGGTCAAAAAAAGTTTTCATGAAGACTGCACTCCTATAAATATTAAGTAATATACATACAACTGATGACCAATTTCGATCAGATAAAAAAAAGGCTTGATGATCAGATGTACCTTATCCCTTACACATATATTATACTAGTTACATGGATTGCTTACATACACGCACCATGTGCACTGTCTAAATTACCTTAACTCCCTAAATGTCCGAGATAACTTAATGAATTTGAAGACGTTTAACATTTGTACCACTTGGTGAGTGTCACTGCTGGTGGACCAGGAGTCCCCGAGGGCACATGTAGCCAAGTTCGATCAATTTCGGTTGATCGTTTCTTCAAACGCATTTGAAAATTTCTGTTTACAAAATTCTCTCAAATTTCTGAAACCTGGGTCCTGTGGCATCATATCCCAGCCATCTTGCTGCGTCTTTCGGTATATTTAGGACATAATTTTCACAGATTTAGGCCATATTTCATTGTTTAGATTGAGGATCACTGAAGAGGGTTAAATACCCGAAACGTACATGTCTGGTCCATGCTGTAAATTTATCTGCTCTAAAATGATGCTAAAGAATTTGAAGACGTTAAACATTATAAGTCGATACATAATGTGCAAATCAAAAATGTAATGCCTTTAGTCTTGCCTTCATCTTCACAATTGAAGTGTCATT
The DNA here is from genome assembly GCA_028142955.1 of Pinctada fucata. Lineage (NCBI taxonomy): Eukaryota > Metazoa > Mollusca > Bivalvia > Pterioida > Pteriidae > Pinctada > Pinctada fucata. The sequence continues at coordinate 21,097,185 of AP027111.1, read as the reverse complement.
GCTAGATTTGCACTTTCATAAAGCCTTAAATGAATGCTGATTCTAACAGATCGCACATTGATGGCAGATCATATTTTCCAGCATAGTTTTGAGCATATAATTATAAGCTGTTTTCTGTGAGAGGTGCATGATATGTGGTATTAGAGAGGTTTAGTTACAAGTGTTTTCAACGTGTACGTATGACTTACATGTACACGTCACTTTTTGACGTCACAATTCGAAGATGTCGTTTAGTTACACGTACGAACCGGAGAAGGTCTAAGTATAGCTTTGTAGGAAGGTGTACGTGTAGCTAGCTTGTTTTCAATCAATTTAATCTGCGCGAAATGTACATCGAGATTCTTAAAATCTCGACGTAAGGAAAGTTAGAATCCTTAAGGTTAGGGTTGCGACTACAGGGAGATAACTCTATTTTCATATTACGTAATATTTGAAACCGACATGGACGATAAATGCTATAAGCTCAGTTTGTTGCATTATCTCAGAAAAAAATAATACTCCTTGAAATTTTCATTGCTGAATGGGTATTTTGAGGAAAAATGCATATTTTTCAATGAAAAATTGCCAAAAATAGGATTTTTTTTTTCATTTTCCCATGAGTTCTGCTTCTAAAGATTCAAACATCAGAATATACACTATTCATCATACATTTTAAAAATGAGAGAATTAGAAATTCGAACTTCGAGTAAATCTCAAAGTTTTAGGGTCAAAATGTTTATCTTTTGCGCAAATTATTGTGCTATTTATAGAAACAGTCATTTTGCTCAAAAACGAATTCGGGTACATATTGGTTTGACTGCTTTAAGATAAAGCAATATCATAGCTCTATACATAGAAAAAAATTTGTGTACCTAGCGACCTTCTATAGCTATTAATAAAAACAATGTTTTGTTACCATGGCAACTAGCAAAATCATATTTTTAAGAAAATTTGTTCCTTAGAACTGTTTATTTTATCAGAATTTTTCAAAATAGACTTAAATTCATACATAAGCTATAAGAATCCACAAAAACAAGGGTATATGTGACTTTTTGAAATTTCATGCATTGCAGAGGCATGTAAAGTTATGATGTGGTATTCTCTAAAATGACGAAAATGTTAAAATAGGCCAAAAATGGACGTTTATAGCCAAAAAACGAGACGGGCAAATTTTGATTTTTTGGTGTGAATAGTTCGAGGAGATGTTCCTCCACATGTGGACATATCCATTTTTTTTCTACCTCATTTCTATTAAAAGTCGCCACCCTGACCTTAATGTGCTAAATAACACCGAAAACTGGATGTTCGATGAATGATAAGTGTTGAAAATTTCAAAGAAGTTACCCGTTCGGTCATTACGTGTAAAGCGTCGGTTATACGTCCATAACGTGTAGCTATACGTCACGTCATGACGTCATTTGATCAAATATAGCAGGAAGTGATGACGTCATACGTACACGTCGCGCTAAAACTTGTAACTAAATCTCTCTAATTGCACATATCATGCACCTCTCACAGAAAACAGCTTATAATTATATGGTTAATTACATCTACATGTACGTGTACAATGTTATCCTTCTGAATATGTTATCCTTCTGAATCAAAATTTTATATTCAAGCCAATACGTACTTTTACATATAGATAGCACTTATCTCTAGACTGACCATTGGCTTCATATCAATACAGCCATGAAGACCTGCAATCATAAAAAGGATCATAGCTTAAACCGTTACTGTGTATACAAATGTCAGTTAGTATAAATACGTTGGTCATGTATTTGTAAAACCACGTATTGTTCGGATGTCAAATTCGTTGCCTGAGAACCAGACTGTTCAATCAGAAAATCTTCCTGTTTCAGAAAATCGATCTCAAAGTTCAACATCTTTAATATTTTATGACTATTTGTAACAATGGCTAACCAATGCACTCTGCCTCAGGTATTGATTTTTAATGTAAACTTTCTTTTGAAAAATACATGAATATCGGGGAATAAGAAATTCAGAAGATGCGAAATGGAGATAGAACATTCTTGCCTAAACTTATCTTCATATCTTCTGGTTATATCTTCAAGGTTATCAGGTATATTCTAGGTACCTGGATGATATTCTTACTATAGACAATCTTGTTTTTTGAAAAGTATAAAATGTTATTTACCCACAAGAATTGACTCTAATCAAGGTAAACGTTACAAACGTTATGGGGATTTCGTCATACACTATGATGTCCCACTCTCCAGAATGATGGATATATTCTGTCATAGACCATTTGAACTATCCAACCAAAGATTGTACTCTATGTCTTCCAAAATGGAAGTTACCGGAAGTGACAGTTCTACCGAATTGAAGCGGCGGGTGTTGCATGCAAGCATGAGATGCTTACTCTTCCTGGGCACCTGGTCTCACTCCCATATCGGGAGTTCGCTTCTTTTCATATGGTGGAGGTTTTTGTTTGTTTGCTTTGGTTCCTGTTTTATCCTGATTTTGTATGCCTTCGGTTTCTGATTTTCTGAATTATCGATTTTGTTCTGTATACAGGGATATGGTCGTTATCTATATTTGTCACAGAAACACCATTTTTGACCTAAATATCAAAATTGTTAATGGAGAGATTCATACAAGTGTGTATGACAAACGAGATGATTTTGGATTCAACAAAGTAAATTTTCCCTGGTTTGACGGTGATGTTCCTTAGTTACAGTCATACCGTATCGCAATTCACAGCTCATCCTGTATGCCGGCTGGAGCATGCATTGATGTTTTGGATTTTCATAGTAGAAATTTAAGAACTACCAAGAAACTTTTAGGTGTAAAGGATTTTGCTTTCACAAACTAGTAAAGACTTTCTGGAAATTGTCAACTTCTTTTGAAATTCGGATCCATACAAGCAACAGAGTATATTACCTTGGGTATTTCACAACCTGTATGTATGGTGACATAATTAACATAATAAGAAGGATGAAAGGTACACAGAATTGCAATCGAAATTGTGTTAGAATCATTAAACGCCCATTATACCGTGGATGTGATCCTTCTGCCACCATGCATACGGACACTTGGCAAAAAACAAAGAAATTTCCTTTATAATCACTTCGTTAAATACAATCATTCCATTTCGGATATAACTATTACACCGGTTCAGTCTTTTTCTAAACTTAAAAATCTTAGTAAAACGGAAATTAAAAAACGCCGACTACAAGCTGAACTTGCCTGGATCACAAAACTCCAAACTGCGTACCCCCTTGGTCTAAACGATCAAATTTATGGACAAGGAAACATTTCCTCGACGTCAACTAATATTAATGTATTTTCAATCCGCCCAAACACTAAATGGAAGCATAGGTCTCACGGAAGACGAAGAAATCGAAAACTCAGAATAAGATCTAGATTACACCGTACCCTCAACGATCTTCTGATCATTGCTCGCAACGGCGGCAGACATGAACTGCTTCATGCTCTCTCATCAGTTCCAGCAGTTCAATTGAAATCTATCTTGGATGAAGCACTGGTTGCATTCTTAAGAAATACTGATTGATTCAGACTTAATATCATTGTTGCATTCGCACAGAATAAACTTTATCCAGTTGTTAAAAACATCCCACCTAAAAAACGATTCTTAACAATTTCATTTATTAACAAAGGATTCGATCTTCTTAACATCTCTAATATTTTTCGGGATCATCGTGTACAAAGTGTTATTCCTCAATATTTTGAAAATTTAGAACCTCCTCTTATTTGTTACAAATATAAGAGACCTATTCGAAATTTCGTTTTTAACTACAACAAAGTTACATCAGATCCTAAAATACTTGAATCATGTCCTGCTTCTTGAGAATGTGCAACATCTGAATATCTATATAAACCAGCTGGTCATATTATTACAGGTGACTTTTCAATTATCCAAGACAGGCAGCTCCGTGGTCTTCTCAAAAAAGGACTAAGTATAGAATCCCATCCAAGATAGATTTTATTAAATGTCGCGAAGTACTAAAGGAAGCCTTAGATAACTATACCAAACGATGGTGTAAATCGGAAGGAGTGGAATCGCATTCTCTGAATGACTGGAAAAACCTCATTTTGGACATTACTGACATTCGAATAGACAACTTCCACAAAAATCCTCATCTTTTTGAAAATCCAAGTTCTAGATCCGAAAGATATTTTAAATCCAAATTACGTAATTTACATGAAAAATTTGTCTTTGCTCCTGCAGATAAAGCAGCCAACAACACCATAATCATATGAAAACTTTACTATATATCAACTTTAGTTTCGGAACTTTCGTCTACAAATACTTATATCAAAAGCAATGAAAGTGTCCCTAACATTTTGAGCAAACATAGCAGTGAAATTTCTTCATTCAACATCCCTATTTCTAAATTGGATCTTCCTACAATATACTGCATACCAAAACTGCACAAATCTCCTTACAAATTTAGATACATTGCTAATTCTAGCAACTGCTCAACTACAAGTTTGTCTAGACATCTGACGTCAGCCCTCACGGCGGTAAAGGAACACGTTGCAAAATATTGTGAAACTGTTCTTAACAGGAATGATGTAAATTTATTTTGGTCTATAAAAAATTCCGGGGATGTGATTGACAAGATAAAATCTAGAAATTTTCAAGCCAATACGATTGCTTCATACGATTTTTCAAATATGTACACCACGCTTCCTCACGACAAGATCAATGATCGATTGTCCAAACTCATTAAATGGTGCTATAATCGAGAGGGGAAAATTTATATTTGTACATCTGAATCAAAGGGTTTCTTTTCCGCTACAGAATACAAATCATACAAATCATGGACATGTAGCGACCTTGTAGTGCCTTGTCCTTCCTCTTGGACAACATTTATGTAAGATTTGGTGAGAATCTCTACAAGCAGGTTGTAGGGATTCCTATGGGTACAAATTGTGCACCTCTTGTTGCAGATTTATTTTTATACACATATGAAAAGGAATTTATTCAAAATCTTCAAACGCAAAGAAAACATGATGATGTGAAATGCTTCACTGGTACTTCTAGGTACCTGGATGATATTCTTACTATCGATAATCCTGTTTTTGAAAAGTATAAAGATGTTATTTATCCACAAGAATTGACTCTAAACAAGGCAAACTTTACAGACACTGAAACACCATTTTTGGACCTAAATATCAAAATTGTCAATGGAGAAATTCATACAAGTGTATATGACAAACGAGATGATTTTGGATTCAACATAGTAAATTTTCCCTGGCTTGACGGTGATGTCCCTAGATTACCGTCATACGGTATCTACATTTCACAGCTCATCCGGTATGCTAGAGCATGTACTGATGTTTTGGATTTTCATAATAGAAATCTACAAATTACAAAGAAACTTTTAGGTCAAGGTTTTCGCTTTCACAAACTAGTAAAGACTTTCTGGAAATTTTACAAAAATTATGATCAACTTCTTTTGAAATTCGGACCCATACAAGCAACGGAGTATATTACTTTGGGTATTTCACAACCTGCATTTTATGGTGACATAATTAACAAAATAAGAAGGATCAAAGGTAGACAGCATATGTATCGAAAATGCGTCAGAGTCATCAAACGCCTTTTATACCGTGGATATGATCCTAATGTCACCAGACGGACACTAAGCTTGGTACTTGACCAATATACAGTCTTGTACGAGCGCATTCTTAAGACTTGCACTCTGACTGACTGTGGCGACGGGACTCCATGACGGGCCCTGTCCAAACCTCTTTAGAGAAGACATGGCCCCGACCACCTGTCCTCTCTGAATGTCAGTCGGACTCCTCGGGTGATAACATATATGAGCTCGCTACAGCCGGCAGAGCACGGACTGTTTTACGCACGTCCTCTTTTTATATCAATTTACATATTCATCTGTGTTGCTTGGACCCCTGTGTTTTACGGTCTTGTTTGTGTGTGGTCACCTAACAGTGAGGAGGTTGTTTTACACCATAATTGTGCGTTCTTCGAGACCTCTGGGAAATCGGAATAGTGGGAGGGTTGTGCGCACGTAATCCAGGATAACCACACCGTCTGCTATTTATGTGGCAGATGGCCGTCCTAAGTCGGCACCGGTTGCCCATTGGTCTCGTTGGTTTATGTGTAGTCTTTTATGTTTCATGTTTCTATGTTGTGAGTTGGTGTTCCTTGTCCCTTTTGCGTCTCTTTCTGTGGGTATCTGTTCTGTGTTTTTTGCATGGGTGTTTTGGGATTTTGCTGTGGGTGCTGCAACCTAGTGTTGTTGGAGATCCCCTCCTTTCTTGTAGATATTATAACTTGCATTATGTATGTAACATGATTCATGTGATAATTGAATATGCTCAAACTTTACTCATCAGCACGGAGGAACGTTTTTAAAAGCGCCATCTATAATGCTCTCCATACTTGACTGAACTCTGGAGATTGTTCATTAAATGAGTTATCCTTCATGTTTCTATGGAGCTGATATCCAATACTACAGCCTAGCGTGCGTCTAATTCATAGATATCGCTGTACTCTTTGCTTACATGGATTAAGTTAATTCTTCACGATCGTACTTCATCCTATTGACTCATCAGATACACTTAAAGACCATGCCCTGATAATATCTTATTGTTTATTTATCTGTCCATATTAAGCTACGTTTTCTCTATTCCCTGCTGTATTTTTTTTTTTTTTTTTCGTTTTTTACGGTCATAATAGTATTCATATATAATAGTATTAAATTCTTAATTCATGTGTATTGACTTCAAATGTATTTACAAGTGAATTAAAAACATGTGAATTGACAAAAAATCTATCTGTCAATTGTTCCTTAAAACTTAAGGTTATTTAACTGAAGGCATAGTCCATAATTGTATAATATGCACGTATTTCAATATTGATAATGTACTGAATTTAAGTGATTATTCATCTATTAAATTTTTAAACTGTTAAACATTGCCGCTTGTTTTCCATTTGACGCATACAAATTAAAGTCACAGGTGTGCTTGCTAAACGTTTTTATTCTACAATGACCCAACTTAGTACAGTGTTATAATTTTGCCATAGATATAATAAAGCCATATGGCACAAAGGGTCTTTCTCAATTGTTTATAAAACTCCATCAAAAATTCACTTTTGGTTGAAAATGTTTCTATTTTTCATTATCAGCCTATACTGCATGTTTTCCAAGATCATAAATTCAATACTAGGAGAATTCCAAACAGTCGAGAGATACCCTTATGAATATGAAATTGGATATAAATCAACGTACATATCATAAAGAAGCCAAAAACAATTGCAATTATATTGCTTACACATATGTAATCTCAAAAATGAATGAAATGCACAAATCATTAGTCAAATTAGTTAACAAAATTATCTGTGAAGATAAAAATTGTTATCAGGATCAGTTGTGTAGGAGTAGGCATCTCCTGCACCATGTTACACACTCCACAATAGTTCTGCAAACTCCCCAGTCGAGCTCCCTTCTTGGTTTTTAAGTAACCGATCGATGGTAGAAGTTTGAATAATTCTGTAGAATATCTCATAAAAAATTATAGATTGACAAGTTATATGTTAAACGTCTTTAAATTCAATAGCATCATTTAAAACCCGATAAATTTACAGCATGGACCAGACATGCACGTTTCGGGTACAAAACCCTCGTCAGTGATATTTTTAATAGTTAATATATTTATATATATCAACTACAAGAATATTCTACATAAATAATGTATTAATTTAGAACTACTTTGAAAGCAGAATAGCATCTCCATAAAAAGCGCATTTAGAATAATTATTATCTTTATCTTTATCGTGATGCCGTGCTACGTACGACCAACTTCACAAGGATGGGACAAAAGCACTGTTCTTACACGGCTAAACTGGTTACTGATTTAAAAGATGACTATTAAAAAGCACCAACTACTATACTCAGGATAAGCAAGATAAGCAAATTGTTCCACAAGGGTCGACCATGATACAGGTGTATTAATTATGGTTATAGATAAATGTACCCTCTAATCGAATATAGAGTTCAGATCCATCAGTCGCTGCTCGATGAAAGCAATAAGTTCTTTCAATACAGCTGGATCTTTACCTTCCAAGATATTAATACTCGGGTTGAAGTAGTCGTGGATGTCACGCCTCAGCAGTCTCCCACGAAGGTCAGAGAGCATGTCCATGTAACATGTTGCAAGGTTGCCCTGGCACCAATAGTCAGGGATCTGACTCTTCTCCTCGTTCATCCAAAACAACTGATGCTAGTCAATTAAATTGTTTTTTCAAATTCTGTTTGTCTTTATATTAGTTGTAAAGATCAATATAATGACAAAGAAATCAAAGTGTCTCAACTCTGCAGCCACTGCACATTTTTTTTCTGGACAAAGATTCCGAATGCTGTGGACCAGACATGCATGTTCCTCATCAGTGGTACATTATGTCCAAATAATTCAGAGAAGCCAAAATATGAAGAGATGATGGACTGGTGTCCCCGTTTTGATTCTGAAATTGCCTGGAACCTAGTTTCCTCTACCTAACTTTTTTCTATAAAGTCGATATTTTCCTTGCAATGAAATGAAATGCAATGAAAATATACTTCTAAATTTTTACCTTAAACAGGTATGTAGATATCCCTTTAAGACCATTCCTACATCGTGATTGCCATGTCCGGACATCAGATTTTAGTAGTTTGTGGCACATGCGCCGACATTCATTTCCGCTATCTATACCATGCATTAAAGCTTTCTCAGCTTTGGAGAATGATATGTTCCAGAATTCTCCCCCTTTTGGTGTAACATGGATTCCAGCAGCAATGACTCTCTGAATATGATCCTTACCAAGGGCTCTCATAGATCCATGCCTAGGCCAACCGTATCTAGTGACTTGCAGTATGGGAGCGTTAACTGCAGGCGTGATGTCAATACTGATATTGTGCTGACCAGGCTTGTTCATTGTAAGAGTGATGGCAGGACCATGGGATTCCCTTGACAAATCCAAATCTAGAAATTGTTCATTACTACACATTTGAGAGACTTAATTGATTCTTTTAAATATGACTGCACTATATACGGTCGGCCAATTAGAACAAATATAGGAATATAAAATCACGATAAATAGGCTTACAAAACCTTGAAAAATGTCAAACGAAAAAGAAATAAGGACGAGATCCCAAATATGACAATTGTGAAGTAACAACAGTGGAACACACTCTCACGAAACGAGAAACAAAGGTTCAAACACACGGTGACAACATATCATTAAAACATGCAGGATTGTCACAACAATATCTTTAAAACACATTTTCCACAGCATCAAATCAAAAAGGAAAATTTAATTCATTAATATAGGTCGCACTACACAAATGAATCAGATGCGTTCACAACATCGTTCACATAAATGTAAAATAAACAAATTAAATGTTGTCATTTATATATATATGCACAACCAATGTAATTCCCTGAGATGTTACTATTGAAAGAAACGTGCTGCAATTCGTGTATTAACACTCGTGACGTCACAATGCATAAGATCTAAAGAAACATGCCGCGACGGCTGTTCTAACCTGCAAACTGAGCCCGCGGTGACCTGAATTTTAACGTCACCCTTTTACATAGAAAACGCGATTTCAGAAAACAAGAATGAAATAGACAACTATGGTGCATATATATAGAATAAATGTCATAATTTGTGTTTTGTTACGGGTATACAACACACAGCAAGTGCATTTATCGCATGAAATGCGCTAACGCGCATTACATGTACGATAAATGCACTTGCTGTGTGTTGTACACCCGTAACAAAACACAAATTAAGACACTTATTCTCTATATGGTGATGGAATCAACCAACTTCCAAAAAATATTCTGCCTACATGAATTGATGAAATCCATCTACAGATTGTATTTCATCGCAGAAATACAACTGAGTATATCTATGTGAAAAATGTTTGAGACTTTAGCATGGCTTGAAAAAGTAGAAGTTAATTGGACTCGGTTAACATTTTTTAAAGACTTGTGAATATCAACTGACTCTCCTCTCCCCAGGCATCTGGTCTCACTTTGGAATATTTATTTCTGAGTTCGCAACTGTTCCAATGGACATTCTAATAATTTGCCTGGCCTTCTTGACATTGAGACCGATTGGGTAATTCCTCGATAGGGAGTTTGCTATGTTAATTTTAGCGCGTCTATGGAGAACGCTAAAATTAACATAGAAATCTCCCTATCTAAAATTATTTTCTTTCACTGTGAGCGTAGTATTGGTCGTACAGATATGTATATATATCATACACCGTTTGTTATGAGAGTTTGATATCTATCCCCCTATATAAATTTGAACTGGAAAACTTCAATCTTCCGATTTCTGAAGTGCGCGGACAGTATAGGTAAATCAACATGTTGAGACACCCAGAAAGATGATGTAAAAAAATTCAACTGTGCATCTAGATACATATTTGTAAGGAAACAAATTATGATCCAACATTTGAAATAAGACACGTACTTGGACTATTGATTCCCCCGAGCTTAGAAGCCGGGGCTGCGTTTGATTTGAATAACACTAGAGTCACGAGTGTTGGAGAAGCGCATGCGTACTCCATGCAACTGACTGTTTATAATCGAATGACACGAGTAGTATTCGAGTCGTATCCAATGTAAACAAACGACCCCCTAACTTAGCTAAAGCCCTTGAAGTCACATAAGCCAACTTTTTTTTAATTGAAATTGAATATTTCAGAAATTTAATTATTCCCAATACTTTGGTGTTAGAATGTATTTGATCCATACTAGTTGTCTTTTCTAATACTTCAAAATCGATTGCTTGTCCTTGTCCGCCATCTAAACACTCGATTACTCCCGGTAAACTGGGGAGTATACTCGTGTCACTCGTGTTCAACACTCGGGCCGCGACACTTGTTATTCGTTTTGACTAGAGTCAAACACGTGTAATACGAGTCGTCTAATCGAACGCAGCCCGGGTGTATCATGTCAGCAGGTGATGTTCCAACCTTATATCTGACCATTTTGGATGTACACTTCTGCTTACACGGTATCCTAGCTGTTTCGTTTTGTTTGCATTTTTTGTAATTTTTGGTGTGTTATTTTCATATGTGCAATTTGAATTGTTTATCAAATATACTTAGCATTTCTTCAATTTTATATTTATAAATTCTTTGAATCATTGTATATTTGTAAATTGTATAATATATGACTATTCACATCTTAGCAAAGGATCAGATAATTCTACTTATATCTTTATACTTCACAACATTAATGTTTTTACCGTTAATATTGAGAGACAGTATAGCCATCTTTATCTTTTCATATAGATCCTCTTGAACTTTTCTTGCGATGACGTCACCCTCAAAGGAAGCAGCAGCTGTTAAGGATAACGGTGACGAAATAACAAAATAATTTTTTGGTATTTCCTGAAATCCCTGTGGATGTCTTATCAGTTTCCTGGGAACATTGAGGTTGGAGACGCTTGGTTCCTGTAAATAAATCGTATATCAAATATCATGAATTTCAATTAATTCTATGTTTTTTTGGGTCATCTCTTTTCCTCTAATTAACAAATATGTTTGTTCTCTAAATGATCAAATGTTTTACGACTTCAAACTCATTAGCATCATTTTAGAGCAGATAAATTTACAGCATGGTTACAGCTAGGTTGACAAGAATAAAAAGATAAAAAGTTAACTCACCGATTCCTGTCTTTGGAATAATTTATCCTCGTATATATATGGTACATGTGATCTTTGAACGAACGAATCAACAAAAAAGCTTAAAGGCACAATGAAGTCGAATTCATCTGCCAGTTGTACTTTTGTTTTGCTTGAATGACTCCCGGCTTTAATGATTTCATTTCCATACAGATTTCCGCCATGCTGTGCTCTAACGTGTTCCATTATTCTTTTCAGAACGGAAGTGACGTACTGCACAGATTTATCTCTGTCTGCTTTTTCCACCAGTACTTTGTTTTTATAGAGAGCATCTAGGTAAGCCTGTCGGGCCTTGCTCTTGTCAGGTTTCAGTGAAGGACGAGTTACGTGATTGCTGTCAACTTCGTGTTGATGTAAGCTTACAACAGAGTTGAATTCCTCTGCACATATCAGACAAGGGTAAAAACCGGAGCTCATATTTCTTTTCCTATAAGAGTAGAAGTAGCACCATGATACTGTAATTTGAATTCAAAATCAAACCACAGGGCGCTTCTGAAATGAATTTGGTGGCTAATGAAACGCACTTTGGCTTGAAGCATCCCTGATGAGGATTTAAGATCCGAAACACGTGTCTGGTGCATAGCAATTGGTATGGAATTTTCTTCAAATAGGACACCTCCGTATCATTATTATAAACACTTATAGGAACAGTTAAACTCGTTCTCCGTGACTTGATTGTGAGTGCTGTTGACATTATCGTCAGGATCTTCTTTAACTCATTGATGTTTTGAAGTGTATTATTTTTTTCTTTCCAGCTCTGTCACCTGAAAGAAGCTTTAATTTGGCTCTTTATCAATTTGACATTATATATATTAATTAATATCGGTTAAAGGAAGTTCACATCTTAGCACCATTCCTCCTATGCTGTTTTGAACATTAATATTATTTGGATTTGCTACTGAATCGACCCTACAGGAAATTTGGAGTCGCACACTCTCTGTAAATGCACAAATTTAGATTCAAAAAATAAATCAGAGGGCACTACTTAAATGAATTGAGGCAGCTTGTGAAAAGCACCTTGGCTGCAAGCATCAGTGATGAGGATTTAAGATCTGAAACATGTTTGTGGTGCATAAAAATTTTCCTCAAGAATGTATAGAGTTCGAAAACTTACGTGAAATGCATATAGCCTGATTTCTCGCCATTAAATTTGGCTTAAAATTTACATAGAAAGTTTTGTGCTTATTTATTTGATAGGTACTAAATGTGCAATATAATGTTTACCATCGACAGCCTTTTGTTACTTTTAACAGCGGAATCCATTCTTAGATCCTGTGTCTAAATTGAAAAGGTAATTGTACCAAAAAGACGGACATCCGAAAACTTTTTGAATATGTCCATAACTACAACTGGTGATCAAGGCCAAATAATAACAAACACCAAAGAAGTATCTAACAGTTATTCAGTCTCAAAGTGGAGAAGGCAAAGCGAAATCGTGAGAATTCCCATCGGAACGTGTTGCGAATCCCGGAATGAACAACGTTCCGAAGTGAGACCAGTAGCCCGGGGAGAGTCAGCGTCTCCTGATTGCACGCAACACTCCTTGGAAACCTGTCGAATTCGGTGATTGTGTCGATGTACATTTTGATGTACATATCAGGTTTACAAGTATGTCTTGCATGGTGATGATGACAGCCATTCAATTAACAATGCATAATTACACTGATCATTCTGGAAAGGGGGTCTGATATGCTTTTATTACATCCCCGTAGCGACCGAAGAACTTCCTCAATGATGACTTCAGCCGTTGTGTAATATTAATCTGAACAAGTAGCTTATTTGCTAGCCGTCTGGCTCTAATAAAGAAATCTTCATATTTGGAACATGGTATCAGCTAAGAAAAACAACGCCAAAGAAATGAATAATAAAATTCTAAATCTAGAGCAAGAAAAAATGTGCATAGAAATTTTTTAATTATTTAATCAAGAAATACCTATAAATCTCAGGAATTCAAGACCTCGGGTACAATCTCTGGATAAATATTACTCTCACGTGCAGTATAAGTCATAAGGACCGAACAGAAGATAACATTTAAAGCAGGTTCCTTTTTATCATTATCAAATCGAAACTAAAACTACACTAATTCCTCGAATATAAAGCATTTTTGAAAATTACCTTTAACGCTATACACATGTATAAATGTATTAATTACTGAGATATCGAAACCAAACCTGCGTTCATGTATTACCATACGCCAGCCAATCTCATCTTGTTCTTCTAAACACGTAATATCATATGGCTACTACGGATGGACGGACATCATATATACCCGACCAAAAAAAGAAACGCATATCATATTATATGGTGATTTTTTTCAATTGATCATAAAAATTTCTTTTTTCTTTTTCCAGCACTCGAATTACCGAGGGTAATGACAAATATGGATAATGACCATATCCCTGTATACAGCACAAAATCGATAATTCAGAAAATCAGAAACCGAAGGCATACAAAATCAGGTTAAAACAGGAACCAAAGTAAACAAACAAAAACCATCACCACATGAAAAGAAGCGATCCCCCGATATGGGAGTGAGACCAGGTGCCCAGGAAGAGTAAGCACCTCCTGCTTGCATGCAACACCCGCCGCTTCAATTCGGTAGAACTGTCACATCCGGTTTCTTCCATTTCGGAAGTCATAGAGTACAATCTTTGGTTGGATGGTTCAAATGGTCTATGACAGAATATTATCCACCATTCTGGAGAGTGGGACATCATAGTGTATGACGAGTTCCCCATATCGACATATCGACCGTAGAACTTCCTCAGTGACGATTTTAGTCGGTCACAAACATATCCCTGACTGAGAAGCTTATCTGAAAGACGCCTAGCTCTCAGAACAAAATCCGTATATTTGGTACTTGCTCTGACATAGCGTATCAACTGAGATATGAACACGCCATAAGCAGGCGATGAAGGGATGTTGCTACTCAGAAAAGGGAAGTTTGTAATGCTGAAATTGAAGTCGTCACGTTTGTCATAGACTGAGGTGTTCAAGTGACCATCAGTGTCGTAGGACAATATTATTTTCAAATAAGTTGCTGAATTATTTGTCTCTGTAGTTTCTTTGACTTCAAGCTCCAAAGGATAAATACTGCTCAGGTAATCCACGAATTTTGGATTATTGAGGGACAACACATCGTCTATGTATATGTAAGTGAAGTTGAAGTCAGAAGCTAAGTATCTTTTCCCTTCAGAGACCAAAGATTGAATGAATTCAGCTTCGTATGAGTAAAGGAAAATGTCGGCAAGGAGTGGGGCACAATTGCTCCCCACTGGAATTCCGACAATTTGCTGGAAGACCTTTCCTCCAAACACCACAAAAATGTTGTCGATCAGAAAATTAAACATCTGAATAATTTCTGTTTCAGTGTACTTATTGTCAGAATCGGACTTTTCTTTTACAAAGTAGGTTTTGTCATAGTTAACAACAATAAATTTGTATTTGCGATTACCGTTCTTACTTGTAAACGCATTACTTATAATTTTTGCGAGTCTTTCTTTCAATTTAGAATGTGGAATTGTAGTGTAAAGTGTCGAAAAATCAAAGGCTTTGATCGAATGGACTCTACTAAAATGAGTGGAACACGTTTCGATCATTTTTCGCAACATATCACAATGATAGTGCTGAGTAAAGCGCGTTGTTTCTAGCTCCTGTTGCATGGCCGCAGATTTGGTATCCTTCTGAAATTTTGTTGTTTGACCACTTTCAGCAAATGTTCAGTAAAAACATAGATGAATACTGGTTTCTCCATTAAAATGTAGTCAAAATATGCCAATAAATCTGAAAATTCAATGTCTTAATTGAAATATCCGTATATTGGGGTATGTTTTACAATGAAGGATATCAATATTTGGTAATTCTGATCCCAAAAGAACACTTATTTTGTCTTCAGCCATTTTATTTATCTGTTGCAGATTTATCTTTAACATCGCATTGAAATAATCAAATGAAATACCAGAAAAGCTTAAAACTAACGTCCAAAACCATTGCAAATGCTCGTAAAAATGACCTGTCAAGATCGAGGTATTGTTTCTGAAAACTGTGGTTGCGAAAAAGGGTCAGATTCTAGCTGTAGGAGGGTAATTTTGTGCTTTGGGACACATTTAAGGGCGAAAAATATCACACCACGGACTTCATTTTCAAAAGAGTTTATGTTTGGGATGTTTTTCTCAAATTTAGATAGTCTCTTCTTTGACGTCATTTGAAGCAATTAAATGAATTTGTATTCAGTGAAAATTGTTTATCATTATTTAAAAAACAAATCTCGATGCCTGATATATCAGTTTTGATAGGTTAAACAGCTTTTATCATTTCTAAAAAGTGAACGGAATTCTTAAAAGCCATTTTGTGGCATTGCGTTTTGAACCAAGTGTCTTTTTTCATTGTGCTGTGTCTGGTGATGAAGACGGATTTGTTTGGCGTTTGACAGAATAAGTCACTCGTATACCTACTATTTATGATGGAAAAGGAATGAATACCTATAGATTACATGATTCATTTTATAGAAAAAAAGATTAAGTGGTGCGTTTCTTTTTGTGTTGGGTATATATAAAAGTTAAACTTTACTTATTCTACAACAAACAAGTTACACAGCTTATATAAATGTCTCACGTTGGCTCAGATGTTGGCGTGAGGGGGTCTAAGGAGCAGGAGGAAACCGGAGTACCCGAAGAAAAACCCCTGCACAGGCCTGGGAGGGGGACCACCTACCCTCCCACATAAGATCCTTCGCCAAATCTGGGATTCGAACCCGGACCTTAGAGGTGAGAAGCGAGCGCGCTACCACTTCGCTAACCCGGCCTTGGTAGATCTATGATCTGCGATTCAGTGTAACGTACGGTCCGTTTGATATCGGGTGGGGAAGGGCTTGGGTTTTTTCTGATTAGGATAATTTGTATCACCCCGGACCGGAGCAAAATTATTATGTTTTCTTTCAAAGTTGGAGATTTTTTCCCTAATTACAAGTGGTGTTTGTGTTTTATCGATAGTTCTTAATTTTGTGCTCTATTGTGAGTGCTGTTGAGATTATCGTCAGGATCTTCTTTAACTCATAAGAGATGAGAAGCGAGCGCGCTACCACTTCGCTAACCCGGCCTTGGTAGATCTATGATCTGCGATTCAGTGTAACGTACGGTCCGTTTGATATCGGGTGGGGAAGGGCTTGGGTTTTTTTCTGATTAGGATAATTTGTATCACCCCGGACCGGAGCAAAATTATTATGTTTTCTTTCAAAGTTGGAGATTTTTTCCCTAATTACAAGTGGTGTTTGTGTTTTATCGATAGTTCTTAATTTTGTGCTCTATTGTGAGTGCTGTTGAGATTATCGTCAGGATCTTCTTTAACTCATAAGAGATGAGAAGCGAGCGCGCTACCACTTCGCTAACCCGGCCTTGGTAGATCTATGATCTGCGGTTCAGTGTAACGTACGGTCCGTTTGATATCGGGTGGGGGAGGGCTTGGGTTTTTTTCGGATCAAGATAATTTTTATTACCCCGGACCGGAGCAAAATTATTACGTTTTCTTTCGAAGTTGGAGATTTTTTTTCCTAATTACAAGTGGTGTTTGTGTTTTATCGATAGTTCTTAACTTTTACTCAAAACTTTGAATATTACTTGAGTTTTATGCAAACATTCAATTCATTTCTAAATAGAGAGATAGAAGATTTTTACGATATAATTCTTATTAAACAAAATCTATATTTATAAGAGGGTCTGAGGGGAGGGTCCTCTAGACATTGTTACTTACTAATAGCGAAAAACTGAAGTTCTCCTTCAAAGCTTGCACATAAAATAAGACTCTATGGAGATACATGCAACATGTATTAACATTATACATGTATTGATAATATATTTAAGCTTTTAAGGAAACCCTTTTTCATTTACATGTATAGTTTTGATATCTTCAAATATAAAGTTTGCTATTAAAGATATACTTTTTGATAGAAAACTATTGCGAGCGAAGCGAGTTTAAAATGTTTGATATAAATTGAAAGCTGCGGCGAGCGAAGCGAGCCTGAAATTTTTCAGGAATTTGAAATTTTTAAGGTACATGTAATTCTTTAAATTCAGATTACTTGTTTAAGCAAGATAATTGTTTAAAAGCAATAAAAAAAAATTCGTCAAAATTCAGAGCAAAATTATTTTTTTCGAACCCCCCCCTTCTCCTCCCAGAATATAAAATTGACCGTGTCTAAATTAAAGATTCATGATGCTATGAAAATATATAGTTTCAAATGTTAGTATTTGATTTCAAAATTACACAATGAGTAACAAATGAACGTGTTGTTTAATATTATTCTACTCGGCCGTTCAGAGCCAAACGTATTTGTAGCAGTGATCAGACACATCACCATCATGAAGACCCTTAGGAGTCAAAAGTAAAGTGTCATATGCACAGGGGGAGAGGTAGCATAGCTTGGTCACAAACCCTTTCCTTGGCACTAACCCTTTCCTCTACAAGTATATACAAAAACCATGTATTAAAAACCCAAAGGGCGGACACTCTCTTTATACATGACCATGGGTTTTTTATCCTTCCTCTAGGCTGATCCTACTGCCTGATCATATTGATACGATTTTTGGGTGGAGGGGGAGGGTGTTACTTGTAACCAATTTCGATCAATTTCGGTTGATCGTCTGTCTCTTCAGCACATTCGAAAATTTCGGTTACAAAATTTCTTGATATTTCTAAAACGTGGATCCTGTAGCATCATATCCCACCCACCCTGCTACGTCTTTCGGTACTATACTATTTTTTACACTCTTTGGTCATATTACATTGTTTAGATTGAGGATCACTGATAAGGCATGGTCCATTTGATATTCAGGGGGGGGGAGGCTTGGGTTTTTTGTCGGAGCAAGATTATTTTTTTCGCCCCGGACCGGGGCAAAATTTTTTTTTTCTGGCAAAGTTGGAGCAAGGAAATTTTTTTTAACAAAGTGATGCGCATATTAAGAATTTTTGTGTTTTATCAATAAAAATTATTAATATTTTTACTCAAAACTCTAAATATGAATAAATTAGTTTATTTTTATGCAAGTATTCAATTCACTTTTAAACAGAGAGATAAAAGATTTTTACAATACAATTCTCAATATTTCATATAAGATACATGTATATAACATGTATAAGAGGGTATGAGGGGAAGGTCTCCTAGACAATTTTTTAAATGTTGCTAAGAATTGTAAATTGGTGAATAACTGAAGTTCTTCTTCTAAGCTTACAAGAACATGACTCTATGGGATACATGCAACATGTATTAATAGCAATACATAAATATTGATAATTTGGTAATATATTTAAGCTTTTAAGGAAGCCCTTTTTCATTCACATACATGTATAACTTTTGATATCTTCATATATCTGAACATAAAAAAATGTTATTTGTAAATAATGTTTTGTTAGAAAACTATGGTGAGCGAAGCGAGCCAAAAATTTTTAGGGCTGTCATGATTCACCGCGGTTCTCGATTCACCGCGGTTCTTGACGACGGTTCGATACACGATACGAGAAGAGGCCGTATCGTTGATTTACGGTTCGTTTTCAGCATTAAGTTTCATCTTTAAAAAATCAACATGGCGACGCTGGACGCCGGGTCGTCAAAGATAACTTTAAAAGACGCTCCCTTATATCGTTATATCAGCGATTGAGAAGGCCTGCGACATAGTCTCATTCCAATTAAAAATGGCCCATAAAATCGGCAACTCGCTTCGCCCTGGTGCGCAATATTCTACGATGTCCATGTTTGGTCTCCAAATCATATAGATCTACACCAGTAGCAGTAACGTGTGGATCACAGCTTACTTAACATGGCCAGTCATTTCTGCTCCATTCACCCGAATTATAATACAATATTGATTTTTCTCCGACATTCTTTTTTATTCTCGTTCTGCGCCTGAGATTTAAATCCCCAACGTCCACTTACGTATCTTATCGACGTAAAGGTACTTGTGCATGCAAACATTGTAAGTAAAGAAAATTGATCATTTTTGGAATGGCTCTTTCGTGAAGAAAGATGGCCCATTGATTTTGAGAATGGCCCATTGAAGTCCAAGTGGATGGGGCCATAGTCCAACCGAGCAAGTTTGCCTTCCCGATCACTGTGATATTGTTACATTTTGCTGAGTTTTGTACTTTTTTCCCAGTTTTAGCCAATACAATAATTCTCAAAGCATTCAAATTATGAATGATTTTCATTTGTTGTTGTTAAGCTTGTTTTATTAAGATATCTGACGAATTACAGAAATGGCTACATATCTACATTAATAATGATGTATCATGATACGAATCGTATCGCGAGTAAATATCGTGATACGTATCGTATCGTGAGCTTAGCGTATCGTGACAGCCCTAAAAATTTTCATATAATTTGAGAACTGCGGCGAGCGAAGCGAGCCGGAAAATTTTCAAGAATTTTAGCGAAATTTTATGGTAATTCTTCAAATTCAGATTATTTGTAAGAGCAAGATTATTTTTTTTCTGTCACACCATAAGCAAATTTATTTTTTTCATCAAAATTGAGAGCAAAATTATTTTTTTCGAAAAAAACCCAAGCCCCCCCCCCCCCCCCCCCCCCCCCAGAATATCAAATGGACCGTGCCTAACAGAAATCCAAATCGAAAATTTATCCTAAAAATTGCACCGGTCGAATCCAGATTGCTAGAAGTTGAAGCCAAGATCGCTTACAAAAGAGAAATATTTTATATATAGTAATGCATAAGTGTCGACCCTTGGGGTTTTTAATATAGACTTGTAAGGAAAGGGTTTGTGCTGAGAAAAGGGTTTGTGACTAAGCTATGACACCTCACCCTTGTGGTCATATGTGTAATTTTGAGCAATTGTCATATTCGGTAGGACTATATCAATATGATCCTTATAAATATGGTAGCTGCTCAGTTACCCATATGACATACATGTATGACAAACGTTTAGAATTGCGTTCCCCTTTATGAATTTGGTATCATGAATTTGCGTTAATAAGGTCTATAATAAGGTTATTAATGAGACATCAATACAAGTCGTGTGACTTGTTTGTTAAACGTTGTACACATAAAATAAATAAAGTTTAAATCTAAATTTAAATTTAAGGTCTTTTTAGCTCACCTAAACTTAAACCCTTTTGACACTGATATTGTTATTATGATAGCATTCCGCCCGAC
This sequence comes from Pinctada fucata, assembly GCA_028142955.1. Classification (NCBI taxonomy): domain Eukaryota; kingdom Metazoa; phylum Mollusca; class Bivalvia; order Pterioida; family Pteriidae; genus Pinctada; species Pinctada fucata. Next base: position 21,076,352 of record AP027111.1, on the reverse strand, counting down.
GACTCTGTTTATGTTTGGAATGTATTTTAAGGTAGAGCATCCCTCAGGTTTTCCTAAATAACAACTTTTACAATATTTTCATTTCGATATATTCAAAGCTCATGTTAATCCTGATAAACAAACAAAATATAATTCGTGGTTACATGATTGTACCGAGAACTTTTAAAGGCGTTTGAACTTTAACATTGGATCCTATGGGAAAAGTAAGAAAAATCCCTTTTTAGAGGTGATAAAATGTAACTATAAAAGTTTCTTTTCCCAAAACCATATTAGGTAACCTGAACCGTATTCTGAAGAGAAAAAAATTGGGGATCCAGGCGAAAAAATACCAGCAATTCTGACCTGAGGGATACTCTACCGTAACTCATTCCCAAAACCGCTGATCAATTTGAATGAACAAAATACAAGTATGTATAACACGTTTTGCTTTAGGCACAAACACAGATGCTAAGAATTTCATTTCTTAATTATTTTAGCTTCTTTCGTGAATAGATTCAGAACGGTGCAAAATCTCTCCACAATCACTTAAAGGATAGTAACGAATCTGATTTTTCGCCGAGTGTTAAAAAATGCCTTTTCAAGTTGGCTCTATCCAATAAGCAATTATTGGATGGAACAAACTTTTGATAGGGTTAGGGTTTGGTTCGGGTAATAAAGGGTTTGATTATTAGATAAAAAAAAACTCTTTTGCCTTTAATTAAAAGGAGCTGATAAGACAAGGCGTAAAATCTGCCCTGAAAAGTGGAATTTTCAAAATTAAGGGACTCCAAGAAAATTCTTTCATAAGATCAATTGATACCAGTTCTTGATTTCGTCATTATCAGCAGTTGGGTAAGATAAATTGTGCATCATTTTCCTTAATTTTGGGTCAAAGTATGTCTTTTTTCTATATAAATCAATGGAAAATGGAAAAGTTTTTGATAACATTGTTCCCCCCTAGCTACATCACAGAGGGTCCGTTCATGCTCAATTTTGTGCTCTATTGTGAATGCTGTTGAGATTATCATCAGGATCTTCTTTAACTCATTTGTGTCACACTTATGCCCTTTGCCGTGTGGAGCTCGTAAAAAGTTCCCCGCGAGGGGTTTGACAGTAAGTGTTTTGAATATTTTTCCTGACATGGTCGCCATAACACTTTCTATATAGACATAACCTCAGACAGTGCATGCATTTTATATAGTTTTCATTTTCGTGCATAAGCATCGACGGCGGGTGCGGCTAACCAACAGGGGATGCTTACTCCTCCCGGGCACCTGGTCCCAACTCTAGCTCGCCAGGAGTCCATCCATGCTCAATGTTGTGCTCTATTGCGAGTGCTGTTGAGATTACCGTCAGGATCTTCTTTAATTAACTCATTTTACAGAAGATGTATATATCACTAATACGCATCTTTTGACAAAGTGAGGTTCTGTAGCTAGGGGGACGATATGCCCCAGAAACGAAAAACCGAAAAAGGGAGGGTGGGGGCTTTTTACGAATCTGTGTTTTAGGCCATAATATCAGCAAAGTTTCATTTTTTCCCTATTAATGTTATTCATTTATTTATTCTAAAAATGTTTACACGATGTTCACACGAAATTTTAAAGCACAAGATTTTTGAATTGAATAAACAAGAGCCTGCTGTTTATTTCTACACACTGTGTATTACGCAGTAAATTGCACATTATGTAGCCAATGAATACATGGATACAATGCTGAAATTTTCACAGAAGGTTATAGAAAGAATTTTTCAAGGTCCTTCGTCTTTTGCGAATCGGCCCTGGCATCCAGTCACAACTGATAAAATTGGCTGACAATTTAGCACTGCACAGGATTTCAATATGCATACGGTAACAGGAAGGAAGGTCCTCTATAAATTAGTTTTCAACAATATTCTTTAAAATATATGATACAGTTCTCCAGTGGGGACAAGGCCGACACTTTTTCTTGTTTACTTCTCTGCTCTACTAAAACCTTTTAGATTTTTGGTTGGTCAAAGCGCACTTACTGTAATGAATGTCATGGGATACATACACGAGAAATACCATGTATAGACCCACTTGTTCCTCTTGTATTATCGTGGATAATTGTCATGTTTAGCAGTGTTGACTTGTTTTGCTGTGAAGGTGGGGGGGGGGGGGGGGGGGGGTATATTGTTATATTAATAAAGGTTCTGTAAATTGACCATTGCATTAGTTAGATCATATCATGTAATCAATATCATCATAACTAGAGCAAAGTATCCTTGCGAGGTCAATCTTGATCATACTTTCATGTTCTCTGTACTAAGCTATCAAAGACAAAGTTTTGTATCCAAATTCGATTCAATATTCATCAATCCATTGTAGAAGAATAGTGAAACAGAATGACAGACAGACAGATGGAAAAACAGAATGGAAATTAACTTATACTATTGAATAGTTCCCTTCAACTTTGCCAATAAGTCACTTATTGCTGGGGTTATAATTTGTGTACAATGACTCCTATATCATAATTCTGATGGATATGCATAACTTTAGAACCTACACACAGAGGTTTGTGAATGCATTTATTTAGCATTGTCCATTTCAACTTTTGATCTTTAGTCGATTTGACAGCCTTATATACCATGTGGCCGACCTAGAAATTTCCTTTCCTATGAACTTTTTTTGATGATTCTTATCTATGGGATAGTACTGAACGATTCTAGCTTGGTTGCCACTCTGGCAACCTTGGGCAACTCTTTTTATCGGCGGAAATTCAAAATGGCCGCCAAATGCCTTCCACCAATAAATGAAATTAAATTCTTTCTTTAAATATTAAGTGTGGCACATCAAATCAGGGGTTTTGAAGGTCAACAAACTCATTTCCGATGTCAATTTAACAATTTGGAGTTCATCCAGGACTAAAACTTCAAGATGGCCGCCAAATTTCAACCTCATTATAGTACAATGTGAATATTTCAATAAAACGTTCGTGTAATATATCTTATTTGTACTTGCAATGGTCCTAGAATACATTAAGTTTGCTGGTTTGGTTGTTATCAGCTGACATTTGCCTCTGGGACAACTCTGCTTATCGGGGGAAATTCAAAATGGCCGCCACATGCCTTCCATCAATAGGTGAAATTTTATTCTTTCTTTAAATATTAAGTGTAGCACATCAAATCAGGGGTTTTGAGGGTCAACAAACTCATTTCCAATGTCATCTTGACATTTTGAGCTCGTTCTAGACTAAAACTTCAAGATGGCCGCCAAATTTCAACCTCATTATGGTACGATGTGTAGATTTCAATAAAAAAAAAAACCGTGTTACACATCTTATTTGTAGTTGCAATGATCCTTGAATACATTTATTTTGCTGTTTTGGTTGTTTCCAGTTCAAATATACTTGTAGGACAACTTTTATCATCGGGGGAAATTCAAAATGGCCTCCAAATAGTCCCCTACCACTGAGTAAAATGTAATAACTACTATATATATCAAGTGTGGCACATCTATTCAGTGGTTTTAAGGGCCACAAAATCAATATCTTGTGTCATTATGTTAATATGGGTTTATTTAAGGCTGAAAACTCCAAATGGCAGCCAAATTTAAGCTTCAATTCAGAAACATTTATTTGAATTTATTTTTTTTTCTAAGAAAAAGTAAGGACAACTCATCGTATTAGTAATTTGAGGGTCGTAGTATTCCTTCGCTTGGATCTTGCTACGACTTGAGCTTAAACATGCTCATTTCAAGATTACCAACTTAGTTGGGAACTTAGAAAAATACAGAAGAAACAATAAGTTAACATAATAAATCAATGTGTGAATATTGTATTTTTCTAATACGAAATATCACAAGCTAGTATTTTATAAGACTTACGATATAATGAAAAATAAATAAGAGTGAAATATAAGATTGGATGGTTTCAACTTTAACAGACTAAGATTCGTCAAAATGTAATGCAAAGTTAAACATGTCATTTGTTTGACTAAAATGGTACTCAAAAGACAAAAAATAAAGTTTCCCTATTGATCATGATGATATCAGACCAATTTGTTTGACACAGGGTATTCTAGAGTAAGCAAGTACCATTTTTCGATTAAATTCTGAACCTTGCGTATTTATCCGATTTATACTTAAAATGGAACTTTGTAAAAGAATGTCTTCAAATGTTGCAAAACAACATTTATTATTTATGCTTCTTTGAATCATTTGGCTTAAAGTACCACTAATGAGCATTCATTGACCGAATCATACATGTCTGGTGCATAGAATGTATTCTTCTATGTAGAGAAGGCTGCTCAATAGTAACAGGCTTTTTATTAGTACTCTCCTTTTTCTTCATAAGGCCGAATAAGTTTGTAAATGAACAGGCCTTTCAAAATTTCTTCTGCTATTATTTCATCTAAGGATATTTTTTACATCTGGTTGGAGGTTCCCTCCGTTTTTCTCTACAGTGATTCAATATTGAATCTGAGTTAGGAGTCTTCAACTGTAGAAAGATGACATGGTACTACGTATGTTTTGGCATGTAAAACTCAAGTGGGTGAAATCTTGAAAGCAACTGTCTTGAATATCAGTGTTCCGTATAGTTTGAAGGTTGTTTCTATAACATATCTTAAACAGGTTTTCATTCCACATGTTTTCTTATAACACAGAGAATATTTGGTTGAAGAGTAAGACGTAGTCAGTGTGACCAGCTTGAAATGAATCTAGAACAGAACAAGAGCATAAGTCAAAAGAACAGTGACAGGGAAAATGATCTATGTCACGAATACAAAAATGCACAGATCATGCAGCAATCCTGGAAGAACTTTGCTCCTTTGAATTCCTTTTGCAGACTTTCAAATAAGACAATCACTTAAGTATTTCACATGATATTTTGACAATCCATAGCCCTATTATGTAGATTCTTGCTTCAGATATACTCTTATCCCCCTTCCTTAGAGCATAGACGATTTGCAATTAAAAATAGATTCTTCACTTTTACGGGTTGAGAATGTGCAATTTATGTCAAAAGAGCATGTGTTAGCTCATATCGACAAAAAGAAATTAGACATTGATTATACCACCTTTGGGATCACAAATAAGATGTACCACAGTTATTCGTAACAAAATGAGAATATTGAAGTGAGGTTAGCCTTTAATGAACAAATAAGCAAAATGACAATAGATATGGATTTCTTTGCCCTTAAAACCACTGATTAGATGTGCTACTCTTGATATATCAAATAATTATTACATTTTACACAGTAGTAGGATACTATCTGGAGGCCATTTTGAATTTTCCCCGATAAGCAGAGTTGTCCCAGAAGCATGTGTCAAATGATAACAACCAAACTCACAAACTAAATGTATTCTAGGACCATTGCAAGTACAAATAAGATGTGTTGTACGAACGTTTTATTGAACTATTCACATTGTACCATAATGAGGTTGAAATTTGGCGGCCATCTTGAATTTTTAGTCCTGAATGAACTCAAATTGTAAAAATGACATCGGAAATGGGTTTGTTGACCCTCAAAACCCCTGATTTGATGTGCCACACTTAATATTTAAAGAAAGAATTTAATTTCATTTATTGGTGGAAGGCATTTGGCGGCCATTTTGAATTTCCGCCGATAAAAAGAGTTGCCCAAGGTTGCCAGAGTGGCAACCAAGCTAGAATCGTTCAATACTATCCCATAAATAAGAATCATCAAAAAAAGTTCATAGGAAAGGACATTTCTAGGTTCTGAAATTTTCAAATCGACTACTTTGTAATTAAGGCTGAATTCACATTGCTGGTGATTGAATATCAGAGACATGAATTGGTATCAATCTATTGTTAGTCTTTTCTATTTTAGTCATGAGTTTGTGTTTCTATGTTTTCAATTAAGATGAATATATGTATTAACTAAGTTGTGACAATATTGCCTGTTTGTCTCCCACTTTCAGAATGCATTGGGCATTGAACTATCTTCTTGAATGGTGATAGATTTCTCATACTTCAATCATGAATTTCTGAATTGACAAGTCCTAAATACCTTAAATTTTAACCTAATGACCTTCACTTTGGATTTTAAAATACTTTTACTGTGAAACTTGTGATATTTTCATTTGAAGAATGAGTCTTATTCTGACCTTTCAAAGATGACTCGATGCGAAAGAAGAAATTAACCATGTGAATTAAATCTTTTTCACAATGACCTATGAAATAAAAATAATATACCATTCAAATATGAAATAATTTCAAACTTTCATATTTCACATGAAGGTCCAAGATCAAAAGCTGAATACATGTACCTCATTGACCATTATATAATTGTAGCTTATTTGAGCATCAACAAAGAAAAGATGTAAATCCAGAAAATATGCAAGTACTAAGATGATTTAATTGGCAAACTTGCATGTATTCTAAAAAGTAATTTATAATACTGAAAATTACATAGTTCTTGGACAATGGAATGTACTGCTCTACGCATGTATAAAATTTAATGTAAAACCTACCCAGATCATTAAATTCCATTACAATAACAGATCATGTACATGTATGCTAAAACATATCTGATTCAACAAAGTACCATACATGCATAATTAGCAGTTTTAACAAATGTAAATCATACACATCATGTGAAACAAGATTCTCATATATTCATTAACATTTTGAGGCTTTTGCAAATTCTTATTACATATTATTCATAAAGAATACTATATTAGTATTGAACAGTAATCTAAGTCAGTAATGAATTCAGCTGCCCCTATACGTGGAATATCCGTATGGACTTAGTAACAAAGGTACATGATAATGCTGTGTGGGATCCTCTATCCTAAAGACTACCTGTAATGTAACAATATATACATTTACTTTCCATCATTACATATCGATATTAGAGTGAAAAGTGGAATGCATTGAGAACAAGTTAACAATATTGAGTCTTTCCGTTATACAGGGTTACTTCCCATTTGAGGCGGTATCTGATGTAAAACAATTGTGACGTCATGAAAATGGTATGGTAACGTCGATTTTGTACCGTAATTTCCCAGAGTTAAGTGACTGTTTCTTTAGACTTTGATGACGTCACGATTAGTCTTTGTCAGATATCATCCCAAACAGGAGGTAATACAGAATAAATGTTCATCTTAAGACGTATTAAGATATTCTTTCTACATGTATCTATTTATTCCCCTTTCTTTGTGAGGAGGATACAGATAAAAATGTTACCCCTAGGATTTTCAAACTTCGCAAAAAGGCAAAAAAAGCCTATGGATTTCTAAGGTCAAAGGATAAAAGTTCAAGGTCAAATAAGAAAAAAAAATTGTGCCATTTATGGTACTGCCATTGTATACTAAATATATCTTGCATTAATAATTTTAAATGGTTTTCTCTGTTACAAATGTACCTCTACATATGGGTAAAACCCTTTGGTTCCTATGCTTGAGAAATATTTATCTGTTTCAAAGCGGAGTTTGTAGGTGGCATTTTTCCACTTTCCTGCAGTTGGACCTGTGCTGGACATAAAACCACCCCTCCCATCAGGATTTGTAGAACTGAAGACAGAAAGAGAAATTTAAGTTGAGTATACAATATAGCTAATGTAATTAAAGTACATGTATGATAATTGTCTTATATGCAGGCACTTATACTGAGGTTTGAAAATTCATCATTATACAATTATTGACATTTGATGAGGTCTACTCATGACTATACAGACCTGGTCAGGTATTGGTTGATCAAGGCCAAAGGCTGTGGTTAACCAATTCCTGACCATGTCTGTATCAAGTCACGAGTAGACCGAAATCAAAAGTCAATAACTGCTTTATTAAATTATCAGGATTTTTTTAACATTGGTATTATAATGATACGCCAAATACTAAAAAGATCCAACACTACAAAAATAAACACATGTACATGTGCTGATTATTACTACATCACTGAAGGGAGCGTTAGTGGTCAACTCACTCTGAGATACACTCTATTAAACTGCATCTCCACCAATCAGAAATAAGCAAAATTGGCAATAATTCATGATCATTTAATAATACTTGACATTATACATGTCACTGTTAATTTTTATCTCCGGACATTCTTTATGCATTTATATTTCATATTTTTATATTTTGAATCCATGTATGCAGGGTGCAAGTTAACAGATCATTTGACCTATCTGTGTAACACTGGTATAATTCAATTCAATATAATAAATACATGTTGTACGTGTGTACCATCAATTACCTTGTTTCCACTACCTGCCAGTTGTCTCCCTTGTCCAGCATAGAGAGTTCCATATCCATGTTACCTGCTGGCATCCCACGAGCGGTATCAAGGACGTGTGTGGTTAGAGGTGGTACCACACTCCCACCAGACATGGTGATCTGTAACCATAAGTAACCATTAATTAAATTGTTACAAGGTAAAGAGAGTACCATACTCATGCCATCTGACGGCATCCCACGAGCGGTATCCAGATGTGTGGTTAGAGGTGGTACATGTACCATACTCCAACCAGTCATGGTGATCTGTAACCATAAGGTACCCATTAATTAAATTGTTACAAGGTAAAGAGAGTACCATACTCATGCCACCTGCCGGCATCCCACGAGTGGTATCCAGGCGTGTGGTTAGAGGTGGTACTTGTACCATACTCCAACCAGACATGGTGATCTGTAACCATAAGGTAACCATTAATTAGATTGTTACAAGGTAAAGAGAGTACCATACTCATGCCATCTGACGGCATCCCACGAGCAGTATCCAGATGTGTGGTTAGAGGTGGTACATGTACCATACTCCAACCAGACATGGTGATCTGTAACCATAAGGTACCCATTAATTAAATTGTTACAAGGCAAAGAGAGTACCATACTCATGCCACCTGCCGGCATCCCACGAGTGGTATCCAGGCGTGTGGTTAGAGGTGGTACTTGTACCATACTCCAACCAGACATGGTGATCTGTAACCATAAGGTAACCATTAATTAGATTGTTACAAGGTAAAGAGAGTACCATACTCATGCCACCTGCCGGCATCCCACAATCGAACGGTATGCAGGACATGTGTGGTTAGAGGTGGTACATGTACCATACCCCACCAGACATGGTGATCTGTAACCATAAGGTAACCATTAATTAGATTGTTACAAGGTAAAGAGAGGACCATACTCATACCACCTGTTGACATACCACGAGGCCCGGTAGGTCACACCATAAATGATGATCTGATTAATACCATAAGGTATCCATTAATAAAATTGTTACAAGGAATAGAGAGTACCATTCTCATGCAACCTGCCGGCATCCCACCAGTGGTGTTCCGGACATTTGTGCGGTCAGAGGAGGCACCACAATTCGTTCAGATATGATGATCTAAAACCCTTAGGGAACCATTTGTTAGATTGTTACAAGGCATACTCATGCCACCTGCCAGCATTCTACAAGAGGTACCTAGGACACGTGTGGTTAGAGGTGGTACCACACTCCCACTCTGTAACCATAAGGTAACCATTAATTTGATTGTTACAAGGCAAAGAGAGTACCACACTAATGCCATCTGCCAGCATTCCATGAACGTTATCTAGGACATGAGTGATTAGAGATAGTTCAAGTACCATGCTCCAACCAGATATGGTGATCTGAAACCATGAGGTAAGTTAACCATTAAATCGATTGTTACAAGGTTAGGAGAGTACCATACTGATGACTCCTGTTAGCATTTCATGAGCGTTATCCAGGATGTGTGTGGTTAGAGGTGGTACATGTACCATACTCCAACCAGACACATGTTGGTGATCTGTAACCATAAGGTAACCATTAATAAGATTGTTACAAGGCAAAGAGAGTACCATACTCATGCCACCTGCCAGCATTTCATGAGCGTTATCCAGGATGTGTGTGGTTAGAGGTGGTACATGTACCATACTCCAACCAGACACATGATGGTGATCTGTAACCATAAGGTAACCATTAATAAGATTGTTACAAGGTAAAGAGAGTACCATACTCATGCCACCTGCCGGCATCCCACAATCGAACGGTATACAGGACATGTGTGGTTAGAGGTGGTACATGTACCATACCCCACCAGACATGGTGATCTGTAACCATAAGGTAACCATTAATTAGATTGTTACAAGGTAAAGAGAGTACCATACTCATACCACCTGTTGACATACCACGAGGCCCGGTAGGTCACACCATAAATGATGATCTGATTAATACCATAAGGTATCCATTAATAAAATTGTTACAAGGAATAGAGAGTACCATTCTCATGCAACCTGCCGGCATCCCACCAGTGGTGTTCCAGACATTTGTGCGGTCAGAGGTGGCACCACACTTCATTCAGATATGATGATCTAAAACCCTTAGGGAACCATTTGTTAGATTGTTACAAGGCATACTCATTCCACCTGCTGGCATTCTACGAGAGGTACCTAGGACACGTGTGGTTAGAGTTGGTACCACACTCCCACTCTGTAACCATAAGGTAACCATTAATTTGATTGTTACAATGCAAAGAGAGTACCACACTCATGCCATCTGCCAGCATTCCATGAACGTTATCTAGGACATGTGGGATTAGAGATAGTACATGTACCATGCTCCAACCACACATGGTGATCTGAAACCATGAGGTAAGTTAACCATTAAATCGATTGTTACAAGGTAAAGAGGGTACCATACTCATGCCACCTGCCAGCATTTCATGAGCGTTATCCAGGATGTGTGTGGTTAAGGGTGGTACATGTACCATACTCCAACCAGACACATGATCGTGATCTGTAACCATAAGGTAACCAATAATTAGATTGTTACAAGGCAAAGAGAGTACCATACTCATGCCAACTGCCAGCATTCCCTCAGCAATAAAGTTGAGCAAGGTTTTATAATCAGAGGCTACAGAGATCATCCAATTACAATTTTCTCAGTAATGGACATCATACAGATAAAATCAAAGGACCCATAATTAACTTCAGCATTTCAATACAAATACTATTTTAATTGATAAAATCTCAAGCATCTTTGAACTTTGAAACAAAACTTAGAGAGCAACCATTTGATTTCTATGGGAGAAAGGAAGACTTTGCAAAAAAATTTCTGGATGGACATTTGGGGGGGGGGGGGGGGATTTTCCAGCCTGAAGAGCCCAGAAATTCCCAGATCATAAAATTAGCTTAGACCCCCCCCCCCCCTTCCATCCTCTGTCTTCTGATATATATGTACATATATTAGATTATAAATCTCCATCTCTGTGACATTTGTTTTCTGATAGAGCCTTTGAATAACAAAGATGTTATATGATGATCATCACAAAGATAGCATTATATCATAATAAAGTCTTTAGCTCCATATTAGAGTAAAGATTATAGGTCATATGCCATTCCAGAAATTAAAATTAGTGATCTGCTAGCAATATATAAGATGCCTTATAATATATATAGTTTTCCTTGGTACCTGATCTCACTCTGTGTTTGGTATTTAATACATCTCATGGCCGAAATATCACGTGCATGCTGAAAAAAAAATTCCTGCTCTTAAAATTGCTGGGGAAAAAATCCAGCTGACATAGGTCCCCCCCCCCCCTAAAAATCAAATAATTGCTCCTTTACTATGGTTTGAGAAAATTCTACAACAATAATCAAAAGACAATTTTCCTAGTTCTGTTTCAATGTGATACCTGTATGTAGTACACTTTGTAAATGGTTACCAATGTTACCAATTTGTATTAGCCAAGCATAACAATATCATATGGCAAGCAAGCTGGTAAAGAATAAACCTTAATTATCTCTTCAAAAGACCATTTTAACATGCTAATCTGATGACATTAAATGCAAAATGACAATGAGAATATAATTATTAGCATGATGTCATGTGTACACAGCATTTGAAACAAAATTAATATTAATTTCTAACTACATTCTTGAAAAAGTCAAGAATTTTAGAGAAAAGACTGTTCATATCGGAATACATATGTGTAACAATATGAGTACTGTAGTAAGTTGTGTCTACTGTAGTAAGTTGTGTCTACTGTGGATAATGTCACTCCTGGGACGTTTTATTTTCAAGACAAATGCAGTCTCAGTAACATAGTTAAATGTGAGATTAACCCTATATACAAACTGGCAATTATAGATTATCAATATAAACATGTAAAAATGGTAAAAAAGAGGAGATAATACTTCAGTATTAATGCACTTACATGTACATGTACCATAGGAGGAAGAAGAAGAAAGAAGTGTGTGGCTTTGTTTCATTATCATTGCATCATATGTTTAAACCCAACTTAAAAAAGAACATGCTGTATTACCTTTTTTGGCTTTTTGATTTTTTCTCTGTCTGCAATCAGTTCTCTAAGAGATGTAGGTCCCCTTTTACATCCTATCTCTGACTTTCCTAAACACTTATCACTTAGTGTGGATTTGGGGATTTTATACTTCATGGAGGCTTTTCTTATACTTATTTTCCCACTCAAGACTTCCTTAACTGCCTCCTCCATGAGAGTGACGTCATGATCTTTATGTGGACTCTTAATTGATGCTTCATATTTCTTGGGCATTCTATGTAATGGAAAAAGGTAGGTACTTTGTTTGTAATGTATCTCAATTTCCTTATAATGTTTATTCATTTCAAAAATATATATGTAGGCTCCTCAAATTCTGACCACTGAAAATTTAATTGTACATGCATTCATATACAACACTGATGGTCACAATAACTAAATGTTGGTATGAATTTCAAAGCAGAGTAGTCCTTAGCTTGAAAAGGGGGAGCATAAATGCCGTAATGTAAACCCACTGAGAAAAGGATAACATACCTGTAAACTTTGAAATCTTAAAAAGAGGGAGATCTCCCTCCCTGGCACTTGAAAAAGTGAACCCATTTTGCTACATTTTTAATGAATCATGAAATTTCGCAAAAAAACAATTTTCAAATATTTTCATTGTGCTGACATTTCAATGCAAAAACATTTATAAACAATGAAAAATGTATCAAAAATTTATCGCATTCTTTTCTTTTCTTGCATTTTGTCATGCAATTTCTCATGAAATGCTCTGAATGTTGCTAAAAGAGTTATTCTTCTTTGGTAAATATGCCAATTGGGCCAAAAAGAGATTTTGGTCTCCCTCGGGGGAGGAATGCCAAGGAAGGAGAGAAGGTCACAAAGAGGGAGTCCCCCTCCAAAAGAGGGAGAGTTAACAGGTATGGGATATTGTATAGGTACATGTACAATGTACTTGTAACAAGACAAAGAAGATTTAATTCAAGAAGGAAAAACTTTTGAAAGCAATGAAACAGGAAGAGAAGAAACAAATTTCGACTTTCTATGTTAAAAATCACCGAATTAAGTGATTGTTTTTATCACTATGTGCAGTGGTTCCCCTGACTGACGAAGAAGAAGGAAAAATTCATGTTTCTCTTAAAGATTGATATATATTTTGGCATGACAATGATACATGTACATAGAATTTAGAAAAACAGAAAATGTGAATTGATTAAGTTCCCTAATTCATTTTAACCTGTTACATTAATTTTGTACGTGACAATCAGTTAACTTTGTATTGAGAGATATTAGACCCTTTCACACATAGTTTACATTTGTCCCTTTGTACAACATTTGTGCCCACAAAAACAATCAAATGATACAATTCCTCTCGAAAAATGACGTATATTCACTCTTATACATGAATCAATGACATATCCTTTGATTGTTTTGATGAGCATAAAGGTCACACAAAGAGAATGAGTGTAGTAATCTATCACTTGCTCTAGACTAGCCAGACCACAGGAACACCTCTTTGGCTCATTTGGTATAGCGCCAGATGAATCTGAAGATTGTGTCAGAGTTCGTGCCCAGGTGGGGGCATGCAGTTTAATTTCTACTCGAGCATTGACATAAAAGGGGTCTACCAATTTGACTCCTGACTGCTAATGCATTAAATAGGGTAAGAAAAGTTAAATCTATTGTCAAAGTCTCAATCACAACAGCAAAAACTATATAATTTAAAATGAGTTCGAATTTCCTCAGACAATTTAATTTCTTTGATAATAACATTCATTACTGAGCAAAGAAAACAAAACATGTTTATCACAAGTCTTACGTTTGTGGTAATAGATGACTTGACTGTTTGAAGATGTTTCAAAACAACAGATATTCGCTCTGAAGATGTCATTCGACACACCTGTCAACAATAAATGAAAGTGAAAGTAGAAAGAAACTATTGACATATTTTCCTTTTATTTTAGGAGTACTCGGTGGGTTTTCGCTATCATCTGATTTTGATAACTTCGTAAAAGAATAAACACTTTTGGATCCATTTCGCGGCACTTGAAAATTTGTTCTCTTCTTGTGAAGTGTAGCTCTAGTCGCTACAGGGAGCCCTCACGGTATTTACAATTAAACGCGTGCTGCCGACTTCTATGATGGTCAGCCCTTGCATCCTGGTCTTGAATGCATCCAACTTGCTGAAACTGTATGTATTCCTTGACAGCTATAGAACTGGAGTATCCTTATCAGATAAAATACATATTTAGTTATATATACGTCCCTGCATGTCCCTATTGAAGATGGAATAAAGGATTGATTTCTTGTACACAGTGGTCCGGCCATGTCCCGGGATACTCAAGTTCGGTGCCTGAATGGCAGCCAAAGTAACGTCCGATCGCTGGTAGAGGTTTGAGTAATGAACAACCCGGTAGCCGCTGGGTTTTGGTTCGCCTTTCGATAGGCTTCTCCCACCCAATCCTTTACATGTATTTCACAAAAGTGGATGCAGAATTGATCTTCTTCTTCTCCTTCCGTCAACTGGTCACCTTCAGCATGTTGAATGTTATAAACAACAGTTTAAAAATAGGATCAAAATACTGGTGCTTTAACAAACTTCGCTCAATATAATGATTTTAACTTCTCCGAAATCGACTGTAAAGTCGAGACCGATTTCAGTCGTAACTTGAACGTAAAAATGTAAATGGTTTAAGGCATGTCATAATGACAATATTATCTATCAAGGACTTATTGTTTATAAGTCCGTGTATAGATCTATCAAATCTTCCACAAAGTATTGAAGTACATCAGCAAATGATCAGAGATGGGGATTGGAAGTGCAGAAACTTACATCGTCTAAAGGAATACAGCATGTTCTTTCATCAAGTTTATTATTATGATATCTTAGTAATTTCATCGGGTCCATATAGTAACATATGGACCTCAGTCATCAAAAGTCCATAACTGTATAATATTCACATTGAAATCTATGATTGTCGAATCTACTATCTTCCAAACAATTTTTTTACATAATGTTGCATTTATAAATCTTCGTCCGATCACGTGGCTGTAAAAGTTGATTCACTTCCTGTCTTGAATTTGATTGGATGAGATAGTGCCAGGGTTGTATCACATATCACAACAGACGGAGAGCTTTGTTTATCTGAACCATGTGATTTAAACTACGTGTTACAGAAATCGTTCAAGAACTTCTTTGTTTATATGTCTGTGGAGTATTTCAGTGTAAAGATAGACACTAAAACCAGGTAAGTTTTTCAACTGACCACTTCAAAATTTGTTTTTATTAGATGTATATATTTAGTGCTTTTAGTTTTTCGATGTACTTACATAAAATTAGCAGTTAAAAACGAATCTGATCGAGTACCCTAGCATTTAAATAGAAGTAATATTATTTTATCCAAGTCAAACCCATTCCCCACTCTGGGACAACGAAGAGATAAATAAACAGAGGCAATGATAACACGAAAAGAATGCATGAATTAAAAATGGTATTTTTTGTGAAAGATATAAATTTATAGAAACCTCAAAGTTAAAAAAAAATTACACTTATTCTAAAATTCTGGATATTCTGAGAGATCTGACATTATGTTGCCGAAATCTGAGTTAAACTTGCTTACGCTTTAGACAATTTTTCTTTCTTTTCCTCTCTTTTTATTTCAACTGAGTTGCTATCTCCTCGTTGATGAATCATGTATATATAACTGAACCGTAATCTTGGTAACACGGTGTAGTAGCGGAGATCTACACCAGACTACAGTTTAATTGGATGATTGCTTTTATATAGATCGCATCTATTTTTGATAAATTTCCAACTCAATCGGTTATCGTGCAGCAAAACAAGCACAAAGGATTTCTGAAATCTTCGTCGTCAATCCTTAACGCTTAAATCAATCAATCAATCAATCAATCAATCAATCAATCAATCAATCAATCAATCAATCAATCAATCAATCAATCAATCAATCAATCATTTAAACAATCAATCAATCAATTGGATTGGTCGCTCAATCAACCAATCAATCAATCAATCAATTAGTCGATCAATCAATCAATCAATCTGCCGTTGATTGATCGATCCATTAATCCATCCTTCTCCCAATCGAACCGTTGCAGGATCAATCTAAGTTCGTACTAAAGAAAGTTATAAATTGATTTTAATCATATTTCTATTTCTATTTCTGATTTTTTTTTTTTTTTTTTTTTTTTTTTGTATTCGTATGAACAAGGCATCAGCTATTGAAGACAGAGAAAGGTTGTTTAAAGGTGTATAAATACGATTTTATCTGTTCCTTCTATTAATAGACCCTATGATTTTATCATTCATAGCTTTACATTTGTTTCGTTTCAAAGCTGTTGGCAAACACGCGTCAGAGCATGCTTGCTGTTATAATAAACATTCAATCTGTAAAATTCTGAAACTATAGGTGTATTCCTATCAACAGGATCGATATACATGTACCATGATATACTAGATTGAAGAACGAACGAAACTTAAAAAATCACATAATTCAATTCCTTTCTTCTTCTTTTATTTCTTTTTTTTTTATAAATCAGAGCACATATTAAATTAGGCTAATATAAAAGACTTTAGTGAATATTCCTGCTGAAACTTTCAGATAAGCTTTTAATGTGCGAGCAAGAATTTTAAGTCAATTACATAATATTCAAAGTTTTTAATGGTTTCGTTCAACACTTTTTTTTTCTTTTTTTCTCTACAGAAAAAACCTTTGTTTTTCTGCCTTTCTATATTGTATTTCCCATCTTTTGTTCATTACAAGCAATGGAGAGTGTTCGCATGAAAGAACAGGTGGTCTGACTACAGGTAATGAGTGCAGAACTACATGCACGCGCGTCTCATTTTCAAATTATCTTGTTTCTTTTACATGTATACCAAATGTCAGACTCATAATTCTCGATGAATAATGTTTGTTTACTTCTTTGTTAATCTCTGCATTCTTGGAATCACTCCAGTTTACTGAATCAGCGTACTGGCACAGTTATTTCTCTTTGTTGCTATCACGATTTGGAATTAGAGTTATCCTTCTTGTTATAATCAAATTCGTCTGCAAGGGTTTTATTTCTTACCTTGGGATTTGATAATGGTTCAAGTATGAAACAAACGACGTGAGTTACCTGAGAAACAGATGGAAACACTTCTTATAATGTGAAAAAATTAAACTAATTCATCTAAGTATCAGAATGTTATCATGAACACCAAAGTAATTACATGATAAAATATTTGGAATGATCAGTAATATCAGTATTTCAAAGTTATGTTAAACAAACATGTACATGTATATAGTTTGTCTTATATCCTTTCTGATACGAATTTCCTATTAATAAATTTTGCTTTATGAAATGCATGTCCACTTTAACTGACTTTCATATGATAAACGTGATCGCCAAGATAATGAGAGATTCTGATAGATCTCAATGTTTCATATACCATGTATCATGTTTCTGTTGTACAAAATAAATGCAGTTTAAACCAACTGACTGATCAAATGATAATATATAATCTGAAAAATTAATTATCAATTTTTAAAATTCTAAAATTGTTATTTCTTACCGCAGCAAAATACAACGTCACGATGATCCTAGAACGGAACATCCTGTGTATGTTTGTAAGACCTTATTTATATAGATCTATGAAATGCCTTTGTCCACTTTAAAATGTCATTGAAAACTATCAGAGAGAATACATACCGCTGTCCTATCTACATGTATATAGAGGACAATAACCAGTGGACCCATATGATTTCCAAGGTCATTTATCTATACAGTGTATTTAAGGTCAGTTCACACAAGGCAATTATTGTAAACATCGCTAAAATGAACAGCGCTTACAAAAAAGGAATCTAAACATACACGGAGAAAATTCTCATTAAACACAACCATATTCTCATAACCAATTGTTATGAGATCAGGAAATCTATTTAAAACGGACGTGCATGCATACAGATGGACAAACATACAGAGAGGAACTTATATATAGTCCCCTTACAATGTACATTACACGAACATGTACTTCGATAATAAATAACGATGTCTCAAAATTATATTACTTGTAGCCACGTAGGATTTCGATATAGCCTCTCGAAATGTATGTAACCAGGAACTTCAATCTGAAGAAAATTACTGAGAGAGAATGCTATGACGAATATGAAATGAAAAAGAATATCGACGAGGAGGAAACGGTGCCAACGCCATAATGATCATGATGCCAACTTTTAAACTCAGCCAATCAAAGGCTATCGTCCTCATGGTTGTCATTGATCCAGAAACTATAAACAAAGCTGAACAGATTACATTTTATGAAAAGGTTTCACTCAACCATGTCAACGAAGGACGCGAACCCCAGACACGGTGCTATTTTCATGATGATGATGATGATGATTGGTAGCGATGATGATAGCGGTTACGTCTATGATGATGGCGATGATTTTTACGACTAATGACGTTATCCTCTTACCTTGCTGCAATTATTTCCCATCCTGACAATGACTACAAAAACGGACTACTAATGTTCAAGGCATTTCATATTTGGAATTCATTGTCTTAAAGTTTTGTTTATGACTTTTTACAGAAGTATAATGCGCAATAGTTGCTAACAATTTTTCCTATCAAAGTTTCTTCAAAACCCAGGTCATGTTCCAAGTGTAAAAATCTATATTGGTCGATGCAGTTTGATAAAATTGCCATTAATTGTAGATCTTTTATGGAGTTTTGAAGGCAGTAAATACCTCAGATTATTCAGTCAATGCAATGTGATATAGCTTCTTTGATTTCCCCTTCTTAAGTTCAATACATCAGAAACTTATAGAGGTTTCTCACAAACTATGTCCAAGATGAACATACAAACTATGATGTAATATGATGTAATTTACAATAAGATATAGGAAGACTGATGTTCTGTACAATATCTGTAGTAGTTTTATTTTTCCTCTTCCGTTTAGAAGAGTGTTTTTAAGGATTTCATAATAAAAAAGTTAAATATTTTTAATCTATATACACAAATATTCGTCTTCCTTTGAAGATCTTTGCGAAGTTGCCATCACTGAAAGTGACACTTGAAACCAATGACTCTGAAGAAAAACTTCAAAAAGCATATAGAAAATTTTACAGAAGCATGTAATATCATGAAAATAGTACTCACATAAGTTACGTGTGTATTAGTTTTTCCACTGGGAATGATTTCTTCCATATTGTCCATATTGTCAGGCTTCATTCTTATGAATCAGGTATAATTGTTTTTGTGCAGAGATCTACAATTGCTGAGGTGAAATTGCGCAACTTGGAGGATTTGAATGCACGTAAATCAATACGGGCTGAAATATAAGCTGAATTTACCTTTCTATTTACACACCCTTTTACTTCAATGTTGTCAATCGTGATTAAGATAAAGTGAAATAAAATGTCTCTTTATCTTCTGATAAACTGGAACTTAATGTTTACGTACCATACAAGAACAAATTAACATGTAACAAACAGCACCGAATGGTAACAACCTACTGTACTCTCAGATTTATGCAGTTCGTGCACTCAGTCTTATAGCGTTCTAATTCCATTTTTGAGAATATCATTGGAACCGTCACGACTTGTTCTATCTCTCAAACTTACCTAACCCAAAATTTTAGGCGTAAAAACCATAGAATTTTTAACTTTTTCATTTTGGATCAGTAACAGAGTGTTCTATGTCCATTCTTTCCTTGTAATGAAAATGTATGGAAGAGTATTTTTTTTTCCCAAAAGATCAAAGGAAGCCGACAGAGTTTTGTTCTAGCTCCAACAAAATTGTATGGAGTTCTTGTAAGTTGTTAGTAAGAAGTGTTCTAAGTCCATTTTCGCCATCTCGATTGAAGAAGATACAAATTTTTGAGGACTATAAATTTGTGATTCATTATATATTACAACAATATTGCTTTCCCCAAATTTTCATGGTTTTACGATTAGTATAGATATCATTTCCAGGCACATAAAACTTCAAAGTCGATTTTCTCGAAAAGTGCCAGATAGTAGTTAAAACACGATAAGAAGCGTGTTTCGGAGTTCTATCTGAGGAGATCGAACAGAAAAATCTTTAAGGTTTTATACTTATTACTATGTATTGCAGACTTTCAAGAACGCTGCACGAAATGAAATTACCGAAATTATTCCCTGTTTGTATCTACTGCTCGGAAGGAATAAGCATTATCTGCCACTAGGTCTTCACAACACTAAAATGAAACACTCGGGTGACTGAAACGTGTACTTTTTACCGATTGAATCATTTAAAGCTCGTCATGCGTCTTACTACACATGGTTTACTTTTACGTAGAAAACCCCGCATTTTTTAGAAAACACACAAACTAATATCGTATCATATGAAATGCTACATGTGATAATATTACATTTACAGATCAGATGACTGCTCCACTAGCACGGACCAAGTCGTGTAGCCTGTCTGAAGATGCCATCACAGTCCTGGAAAAACTTCCTGGTATTCTTATGATAATATTATTACTCAATTTCGGTCAAGATTATGATTATATTTTCTGAATGCAATCTTCTTTATGCAAAAGAAAGTTCTTGGATATGATGGAATCTAAGTAAAGAATAATAAATTATTGGTTCGTATAACGTACGAAATAGGAGAAACACCAAAGAACAGCATCAACTGTAATTTTTTAAACGCATCTTCAAATTTTGTCGACGAAATCAACATCCCAATGTATAATCCAAATCTACGTTGTTCAATATTATACCAAACTCATTTTCAAAGAATCTAGCAAGCTATCACTCAAGCGGAGAATCACAAATGTGGAGTTTCCGTATGCCAAACAAAGACAATTGAGTAGCGATAGGTGACACCAGAATCATACAAGTTAGAGTAACACGTGCACATACTACTTAGAATATTCCATAAGTTTACTGCTGAAAAGTTAAAAAGTATTATTCGACGAGACATTAACGAAATTGACTTGATTTTCCAGGATTGTTTCGCAAGACAGACGGCGGATTTCTAAGTGAGTATGTGTTTCGAGAACAGTCTCACGCATTGACAGTGCTACATGGTCTAAACGAACAGCGAAAATCGAACACTCTCTGTGACGTTGTGATATGTGTGGAGGACCAGGAATTTCCATGTCACAGGAACATACTGGCTGCGTGTAGCCCGTATTTCCTAGCCATGTTTACAGGTGACTCATTACTCTAGTGGCATGGCTAGTTGATGATGGAGTGTGTGATTTTAGAACATTTCATCCTAAAATTCACAAAAGATCCGTACACAATTTAGCATCTATCTCAAATTTTATATATTGGGTGTCACTTTTAGATGAATGCTGTAGTTTAACAGAGTGCACTATAATTTCCCCGCATGCATGTTTTATTGTTAATCAATATATCTTTCTTAAAAATGCGAAAATGTGTTATTTGCAGCAACATATGACAACTGAGTAAAGAGGAAAAGTCTAACAAGACCCAATGTAATTATCATTACTCATAGAGATACATACAGATCGAATGAACTTAAAAGATGAGCTTTGAAATACAAATGGTAACCGAGGTATTAACCCCAAAAGTAGTTGAGCTCTGTCGTGTATGTTGCGGAGTACATAAACATATATTTATAACGATATGAATGAAACCTTGAGTCGACAATGCATAAAACAATTAATATGAGAATAATCGTATTACCGGAGTAATGAGCTAACAATCGGAACATACTACCATATTGAAAAATTAAAGTGTTATGTATGTTCCAACTCGTAACAGAAGAGAAGCCAGAGAAAGGGAGGTAGAAATTTGAAAGTCATCTTCTTGTAGAAAGGTTGAACCTTAAAGAGGTTTTAGTAAAAGCTTGAAGTCTACAGTTGGTGTGTTTGATAGCAAGACTGGGCAACCAATCTCAACACTGAGTTTAAACTGTGCACAAACTCCCTTTGGTTTAGAGAATGAATGGATGAATATTTATCAACTTTTTCTCTCTACAGGAGATATGAAGGAGAGTAAGGAGAGAGAAGTGAAGATAGATGGCATGTCACCGGATATCATGAAACAGTTGATAGATTTTGCTTACACGGCTGATATTTCTATAACCCAAGAAAACGCCCAGCAGCTGTTGTCGGCTGCAAACTTGGTGCAAATCCACACAATTATACAAGCCTGTTGTAACTTCTTGGAAAGTGAAATGGACCCAAGTAACTGTTTGGGAATACATTGTTTCGCGGAAGCACATGTCTGTGATGAACTGAGTGATAAGGCCAGGCAATACGTCATCGAGCATTTCTCAGAGGTGGCCCGTCAGGAGGAAATCTTATTGCTTCCCAAAGACAAACTAATAGAGTTCATCAAACAAGATGATCTTCACGTAGAATCAGAGGAGATAGTCTTGGATGCAATTTTACTGTGGGTCAAGCATGACCCGAAACATAGAGTGCAACAGCTCGCCGATGTCTTTCAGTACGTTCGTCTTCCATTGGTCAGTCCCTATTACTTATTTGACAAAGTTGATACAGACCAACTGCTTATGTCTGCCCCTGGCTGTCGACCATACTTAGACGAAGCGATGAAGTATCACATTCTTAAGGTAAATATAAAGACAATCGAAGTGTTTAAACACTGCTTCCAGAAGGCAACCTACTGTTCCATTGTAATCATTGCGACATCGGCTTATATTTGATGCCTCATCTTTTTGGACAAAATTTAATAAATGCAGTAGACTAAGCATTCATATTTTGGACATTTATCCTCACCAGTGGTGCTATATAAGCCAAAATAATTAAAAGACGCTTGATAATAAAGTGATTTTTAATTTTGCAGAACCCATTGATTTCTTTAGCCCAGAGTGAGCAATTCGAAATTTGGTATCTATGGTATATTCAGAAGAGTAATAAGATTAAATGGAACATCTAACAGAAAAAAGCTAACTTGAATTTGTTGGAACATTTTCCCATCAATCAAATTATGTATAGTCATAATATTGCATCTGAAATGATTATAAATATGAGCAACACTGAAAATCACTGAAATTAAAACATAAAATTACAACATAGAATTGTAACATTTATATGCATGTTTTTTTTCTCACAGGATAGACGTATAGAGATGTCTTCCCCAAGAATGGTTCCTCGTCGGTGTATGGCCGTTAATACAGTGGTCTACATAACTGGCGGAGAGATATATAACCGGAACTACTTAAACTGCGTGGAAGGTTACAGTTTGGATGGAGGAACTTGGGTCAAGTTAAAAGAACTTCCGTTTTCCCGTTGTCATCACTGTTCTGTAGTGTCAGAAGACTCACATCTGTACATAGCTGGTACATGATATATGCCAACATTTGTTTCGATGCATTTTGTAAAATTGCCGTAAAAGCCCAAATTTTGTGGCCTTTTTCAATCTTGCAGCAAACGTTCAAAATGAATACTTACACCATCCTACATGTACATTTGTACCTTGTATTTTCCTCACTAAATGTTATCAAAATAATACTTTGGCACTTTAATTAGGAGTGTGCATTTAATAGATTTTCATACTTGAGAAGTTGAGAATTCACATATCATTATTTTTGTGTTTATAATGTCTTGTGAAATGAGGAATGGAATCTTCTATCTTAAGGTGGTTACAACAAGGAGCAGGTGGTCGTCAGTAACGTCATGCGCTATGAGAGATATCTGGACAAATGGATAAAAGTGGCCTCCATGAACGTTCCACGAGCCAAGTTTGGCATGGCGGCTCTAGATGGCTATATCTACGCCATCGGTGGCTATGATGGCACGCTGAAACTCAGCACGGTGGAAAGATACTGTCCACATACAAATAAATGGACTTACGTCACATCACTTCCCTTTCCAATATCAACAGTAATGGCGGCCTCTCTGAATGGGCACCTTTACTGTGCAGGTAGCTTTCCATTTGTTTCATTCATGTAATAGATTTTATCATTGCTCAACATTTTGTTATACTTACATGGGTGTAAATTGCAACAGTTACATGTTATGCTGAATAGATAAGATAGGCAACCTTGATTTTGCACTTTTCTAAAATAAATCCTCGTGTTCTTTCAGGTGGTGTAGTTGATCCATCTAATTACTGCGTAGATTTGTTCCAAAGATACGACCCATCTACGGATAAATGGGAACAAGTAAATCTTATTCAAATGTTTATAACTCATTTACTATTAATGATGACATAATTAAAAATAAATGAATAAATAAATAAAGGAGGTTTTCCAACTCTGCTGCTTCCAAATCCATGAACTGTGCACGTAACATGCATGTTTCTGATTATAAATTCTCATCAGTAGTATTTTACACAAAAAACATTCAAAGAATTAAAAATTAATTTACTTCACATACGATTCCAGCTATGTCCCCTTCCATCAGCACGTACATTGAATGGACTTGTTGCTGTGAGGGGTAAGCTGTATGCTGTGGGAGGTAAGGTTGAGCACGTCTACCAGACCAAGGAGTTACTGACCTACAGTCTAGAGGATGACACATGGACGTCGTTACCTAAACTGTTCAAATCCAGATATGATCCAGGTACTACTAATACTGGATTTATAGATACTGTTTTGGACTAAGACTGACTGGTCTTTAGATTTTGCTTAAAAGAATCATATAATTTCATTTTCAATTTTGTATGCAATGATCTTCGATAGTGTAAATATGGGCGTCATTAAAATACGTTGGTTAGATACTGAAATTTTAAACTTCTAACAGCGATTGGTTGCCTAACATCTATTCCTTTCAGAAGGCAGCTCGATCGTTGAGATTGACAGAAATATAGCTTGATTTGCAAGAAAAATATTCATATACATAAATTAAAGAGCAGTTACGTCAATTAGGTTTTTAAATTAAATAAATTTCCTTTGATTCCATCGTAAAATGCAGCGAATGAATTGTTTTAATATTACATAACTTTTTTTTCAACAGGCGTTGCTGTCATCGGAAATAAGATCTACGTTTTAAGCGGCCATGACGGGGAGAATTCATTTTACTCCAGTATAGAAGTTTTCGATGTAGATACAAATGAATGGTCCATCCTTCCACACTTAACACTGCCATACGGAAGATGCCGATTTACATGTGTTGCCATGGATACAAAAGACACTGAAATCAGACTGTGAAAATGAAGATGGGGATATACAGACTGACTGATTGAAACGTTTTCACGAATACACGTACGCAGCTCTAGTCAAGTTGATTTTATGAATAATGGCCTTAATTTAAAATCATTTTAAAGACAATGCCTTGTTCATACTTTTAGAGTGAATGAGATTAGGGAGCAACCATTTGATTCTTATGGGGAGGGGCAGGATGACTTTGCAAATAAAAAATCCGGATTGAGAGTTTAGAAGAAAAAAAATCCGGATCATGAAATTGCCCCCCTCCCCACCTCTTCTGACAGTCCCACATGCAGGATAAACACTTTTTGTTTTTGTGTTATAAACGAAGTACAAATAAGGAATGAAATCAAATTCAAAAGTTATTAGCACCATATAGCCTGTCTTCGTTGAGTTAAGATTATAGGTTTCATATGCCATTCCAGAAATTAAAAAGATGTGATCTGCTATAGCAAGGGATGCCTTAATATACTCTTGCTTGGCACCTGGTCTCACTCCGTGTTTGAAGACAGTCCTCCCACCCCCTGAAAATCAAATGGTTGCTCCCTTAAAAAATGACAAAGACTCGGTTTTGATAAATAGAATAATTTGTGAGTCATTGCAGACTGAGAGCCTCATTTGTATGATTTGTACATACGTTTCATCTTTAGTTGCTGACCAAATCGTATTCACTTTTTATATAGAATATAAATTCTTTTAGAATTTAACATACTTGTATGTCAGAGGACATTTTCATGATCATATCTGTGATATTTTTATGCCTTTGTCTGTGAATCATTCCATCTACACAAGTGCTTTCCTCTGGTACATTAAAAGTGAAATTGTTGCCATGTTAAGATATAGTATATGCATTCTTTTTTAAACTTGAATCGCAACAACATCAGTTAGCTTACTGGTTTCACGTAAAGCAGCTCCATCTTGTCATAGTCAATCACATTTTAATTGTTGCTGATATACATTGCCTTATTGTACATAATTCATTGTTTCTTTTCAGCTTGTTCCGTATTTGAATTAAATTTTATTAACTTATTGAGAACGAAAATGGTCGGAATAACAGTTATGAAACTTTGAATATACTTTTCTCTGTCGTTAAGATCACATTATAGTCTTGTATAAGAAAAATATGTATATTACATTAGATATTGACGAGATTGTATAAGTACTGTTACATCTTTCATTTAAGAAATAGAAAATGAGAAGCCGGGCTCTATTGTCTCATAATGCCCGAGCGTCCTCAGCCAATCACATTTATTACCGAGCCGCGTCAGCGGCGAGGTGATAAATGTGTTTGGCTGAGGACGCGAGGGCATTATGAGACAATAGAGCCCGGCTTGTCATTTTTTATTTCTATTCTAATGATGACCAAACTTGGACCTTTTGATGAAAATCGATTCTTGGTAAAAACCAGTTCCTGCCGGTTTATCTGCTTTCAGAAAATGGGTAGGCGTGACTTATCGCTATAGGGCCTATATTGGAGAATAGAGCCCGGCTCGCGTCTGTTGTCTTAATAGGGAAAAAGAATTAAGTCATATTAGAATTAGCGATATTTTCCACATGTTCAGAGTACATGGAATAATAAAGCTTTTGTAAAATGAAGATATATTTGCTTGTTCATACGTGATACACATAGGAAATTACACGTCAAAACAATATAGACACAAATTTATCATTATATTTAGGGATTTTTATAGAGAAGAATGGAGTTGAAACCTATCAACAATATCTAAAAAGAAAAAAAAATAGGGGAAAGCAATCAGTGTTCTTCGAAGACGCTTACATTCTTGAGTTTATTCCACACATAAAACATCAAAAGCAATCGGGATGGTTAGCAGGATGTCAATTATACGAAGAAGTAAGAAATTTTCAAACCTATTTTAATGCATCAGGAACGTGTTTCGGATAGTAAATCCTCATCTTAATTAAATACCGAAGTGATATTCAGACATGTAGCTAAATGTATTTCTGTAGCGCCCCCTAGTTTTATTTTTCTAGTTTAATTTATGCATTTTGCAAAGAGTGCGCGGCTCCAAACTTCCTGTAGGGTCGATTCAGTAGCATAGGGAAATAAAATTTATGTCCAAATTAGCATTAGAGAGATAAACCTTCTTTAATTTCGATGATAGTTTTGAAGGAAATGACAAGTTTCCTAAATAGCAAAATAATATATAATGTCAAATTAATAAAGGACCAAACAAAGCTTCTTCAAGTGACAGACCGGGAAAGAAGTAGATATTGCACCCTTAACGTCCATTTAAACATCCAGTCACGGGGATCAAATTTAACTGTTTCGCACTGCAAAAGGAAATATGTTAGTGTTTATAATAATAATACGGAAGTGCTCCAATTCTTCAATTTCTTGAAGAAAATTTCAAACCAATTTTGATGCATCAGAGTGATTCAGAACCGTGTTTTGGATAGTAAATCCTCATCAGTGGTACTTAATTAAATGCCGAATTGATTTTCTGGCCCATCCAAATGTGTTTTAGTAGCGCCCTCTAATTTTATATTTCGATAAGTAACGTGCACTTCAATTTTCAAAAAAAAATCCTGTACTCTTGTGACTGTAATATGCTCTAACGAATAGATATAATTTTATTGGGGGTCGGAACACTTACGTAGTTTCAATCCTATACAATGGCTATAAGCTGAACATAGCCTTATAGATCAATTGTCAATTGTCAATCTAGGAAAAGTTTGAGTATTTCCTCTATGAAAGGAAAATGATTTTGTAAAATTAATATCTAAGATATTACTTGTAAAAAGTAGATAAAGCAAATTTATTCTCAATGTGAAATAAGTGGTGACCATACATGTAACACAAAAGACTTTGTTTGAGATAGATATGTTTGTAAATTGACATTTTCTTGATAACCTCCTTGAATAAATAATTCAAATTGATCTATTTTGATTCAAGAGAAATTAAATTCTTAATTTGACCATGTTAAACACTCGAGGTATTTCGAAGTTAAGATCGATCCAGGGGTTTTTTTGTTCTTGCAATTTCGAAGACTTTTCTTATTTTGTGTACATTTGTCATTTAAAATTCATTTCATACTTAAAATGCACCGAGTTACTTTGAAGTGACCATGTTCGGGGACTTATCAAATTGCATCAGTATGTGCACAGGTATGTATGCGCCAAGACTAGAATTTACATAATTATAAACATAAATCTGAAGGATAATTATCCGTTTTTCATACAAGATTTTGCAATGTTAAGACCGTCTATTCCTTTGATTAATATGCTTTCATTTCATTGAAAGCTAAGAAAAGAATAACAAGGTTTTCATTATTTAAGTGCTCATCTTCATTGTTTTAGTGCCCATTTTCCTGTATACCTTGACTGAAGCCAAGATACAAATTACAGGTAAGATTAATTGTAAGTTCGTAAACTTAGTCACGCCATTTGCTACTAATGTAGCACAGGTCCGTCCTACGTAGGCACCGGTTGCCCATTGGTAGCGTTGGTGTGCGTGTGTAGTCTTTTGTGTTCAATGTCTTGACATATAGTTTGGTGATTTATTTTCCTAGTCCCTTTTGTGTCTCTTTATGTTATACGTCTTCAAATTCAATAGCATCATTTTAGAACAGATCGATTTGCAGCATGGAAAAGACATGCACGTTTCGGATACTTAACCCTCGTCAGTTATCCTCAATCTAAACAATGTACTATGGTCAAAGAGTGTGAAAGTTATTATGTCCATAACTGTAACGAAAGACGTAGCAGGAAGGGTGGGATATGATGCTACAGGACCCACGTTTTAGAAAGTACTATATATATATATATGGTTTATAAAGTAAAGCGACCCCCTCTCAGGGCAAAATCTTAAATTTACATGAAATAATGCATTTGTACCAAAATTTATTCTACAATGTAGGCTACTTATGAAATGATACAAAACCTTTCATTTCCTTCCTCAATTTCTTAGAATTTGGGCTTCAAAAATGGTATATTTTGCCAAAACATACCATTTTAGAACATTTTAGAGCTCATTTCGACAAACTTCCTATTCGTTAGTATCGAGCGGGCTTCTGAACTTTTGCACGTATTTAAGTGTATGCTAAAGGAAAACGTTGTTCACGATCCCGCTCGATGTTATCTGAATGAAAATAATTAAGAATTGTGCTATTTTCCGTGAAAAATTGGCAAATTCACCGTTTTTCATAATGTTTATGCAAAATTAACAATGTCTTTAAGAGCGAGGAGTAGTTTAGTTTTTATATCTTGATTTCTCAAAATATAGATATTTAACTCTCTAAAAATGAAAATAAGGTCTATTTTGGAGAAGTCGATTTTAGGGGGCCACTTTACTATATAAAATATACATACTCCTTTAAAGAAATTTTGAAAATAGAAATTTTCGAATGCGTTGAAGAAACGTGCTTATTTACCTTGTGTTTTCGTATTTGGATGTTTTGCAGTTGTTGCTGCATCTGGGGTCTGTTGTAGATAACATTCCTTATTTCTTTAGCATGACAAATATGATATGGATAATGACCATATCCCTGTATACAGCACAAAATCCCCACATGCTGAGGGGATTAAATGTTTCAAAATGGAATGACTTCTAGGCATAGTTTGCATGATTTTATTTTCGCAATCAAAGAATAATTAGATTCTTAACGTTGTGGATGTACATGTACGCCAAAGCTGATGCTACGATCGCACAGCCTCAACTTGCTTCTTTTTCAAATTTTGCAAATAAAGCACTTACATTTGACACAAGCAATCTGAACGCCGAGTAAATGAATGTTCTCTTTTTACAACCAAGAAATTCGACGTTGAATAAGAATCAAGATTTTCAGCCGATTTCAACAGAGTGTTCTCCGAAAACTTAAAAAATCGAACGTAGGATAACTTGATATCGTGCCCTAAGCAACACTCAATGATAAAGTTTTCTTCTTTTTTTTTCTAAATTTGCGACATCTCCATATTTATAAATATGCGATATCTAAAAATATAAAAATTACTTTTCGTAAAATATATACTAGTGTACAAATGTACTTATAATCGTGTATCCAGGGTATCCAGGGACCAAAAACCAAGCAGAATTTTACGCGTACACACAAAGTCTAACATGGAGAGAAGCAATACAGGGCTTTTCGAAGGACGGACTTGGGGTATTGAGTTTGTGGCGCGAGGGAATATCCTATGTCAAAAATGTAGCTGTCAAAACAGCAGGGTGAGTTATGTAATATAAAATTGTTGATGTGTTATTAATTGTACGTGTAAGGATGTTGGTTAATGTATGTGTAAACCGAAACCTCAAAGACAGTCAAATACAATATAAGAGATATAAGATTGAATTTGTGACTGCGAATTTAGTCTTGGACGATACAACGAAAATATGAAGCAGATAAGCATCTCAATGTTCTAATTGAAGGTTGAAATATACTTTAGATAAGAACTAGCAATATTATAATTCAGTAACTGAGGGTCAAACATAAAACTCTGTGAAATGAATTTGGACGGCTTATGAAAAACACTTTGGCTGGAAGCATCACTGAGGAGAATTTAATATTCGAACACGTGTCTGGTGCATTATAAGTTGGTTTGAAATTTTTTTCAAGAAGATATAGAGTTGGAAAACTTCCGTATTATCATTATTAGAATAAAAAAAACCACTCAATAGGCATAAAAATCCTTGACTAATATACATTTTCTCACGAGAAAAGATAATGCGACAAACAGACGAAGACAATAAAATACCGAGCACAACATAATCTAATTTCTATCTCCAGTGTCCAGTATAAGGAGGGAATATGCTGTAGATGATACTGTTGAAGTAACGCAATAAATTACTTCATTTATTAGTTTTAACGTATTTCTTCAAACATCACGTGAGTAAAACCACCTTATTTGAAATATTCCTTCTGCATAGTTTTTGTGACGGGTGATGTTAGCAAGGAGGAAATGCTTGTTATCTCGGGTGTCAAATTTTATCTCCATTTGGGATGAAGCTATTAGTTGTTTTATTTACTGTATATTACCGATTTTCCATAGTATGCATGCTCAATGGTTATGATTTTTACCGATTCTGATTTTAAGGTTTTGGGTTTGACTTTCACTTACTGACATACGACGGTCAAATACCAAAAGAGGGGCATCAACCCTGTAAGTGAAGTTTGCTGCTCCAGCAGAGTTACCCCCTTCCATTGTTAATGGAATCTAAATAGATTTTCTAAAAGGAGGGGATCTCCAACAACACCCGGTTGCAACACCCACCGCAAAACCACAAAACACCCAATGCATAAACACAGAGTAGAAACGCACAGAAAGAGACGCAAAAGGCACAAGGAACACCAAATCACATAGAAACAAAAAACACAAAGAGTACACATAAACCAACGAGATCAATGAGTAATCGGTGCCGACTTAGGACGGTCATTTGCCATGCCAGTAGCAGACGGTGTGATTATCCAGATTACGTGCACACAACCCTCCCATTTTTCCGATTATCCGGAGGTCTCGAAGAAGGCATATAGCTATTCCCTTAGCTAGTTCTTTGGCATACAGTTTTGATCATATTCAGAATTCTGCCCTCAATATACTCATCATTTGAATTACATGTATCTCCCTTTCGGTCTCGAGCAACAATGACGATACATGATTTGTTAAATGAAATTTTATAACAGAACATATATTTCAATATTGACTATTTCAACCAATAGGTTGGTATCTATGCTAGTGGACCCCGAGATTATTGTTTCCCTAGTTTCACAGTGACACTAGCCTTGAAATATATTTTTGCAAATTCTCCGTCACACACCAAATTTGATGAATGGTTCTTATATTAAACTAAGAGGTATCTCCCCGAAGACATATATGTACTTGGAGTTTGGGGATTACTGATGTAACAATGCTTATTTCAAGATTAATGCACTTGCTTTGTGTTGCATACGTGTACCATTGACAAAACACACACTAGTAAAGACGCTTTTCTATAACTGGACGTATATATGAAAAGGCAACTTTGCAAAGTCTACAATTCAACAACACCATAAAAATGAGTCCTCAAACGTATAATGTACATACTGACGCCTCCAAAATTTTGCTCGTTTTCAAGATATTCTGGACAGCGTAAATTTCTGTCTAAGCATACAAAATGTTTTTCTACTTTGGTTCTAGGATTATATTTCATCTTCAGTTTGGTTATCTGAGGAAATCTTAATTTAAAGAATTTCTTAGAGAATGATTGAATAATAATACACGTCTTCAAATTCATAGTATCATTTATGGACAGATAAATTTGCGGCATGGAATAGACATTCACGTTTCGGGTACTTGATCCTCGTCAGTGATCCTCAATCCAGACAATGAAATATGACCAAAGACTGTGAAAGTTATGTACAAAAAATTACCAATAGACGTAGCAGAATGGGTTGTATTTGTGGCCGCAGGACCCACTTTTCCGAAATTCCGACAAAATTTTGTGATCAGAAAATTTCGAATGCGTTTGAAGAAACGATCAAGCTTATTTGGACTAGAAAAAAATCAAAAAGGGTTTCAATGGTCCCTAACAAAAAGTGTAATTCATATCGGTACGTTTCAAATGTCAAAATAACGACATAGAGAACTGTAGTCAGGATGTTAACAACCTTACTGGATTCCTCTCCATTTAAATTACTCGTTATAGCTAAGCCTTTCGATGTAAAACGAACACCCAAACCGTGTGCAAACGGCCATCCTACAGTCTCGCAAATAGCTTTTTCAAAGGGGTCTGTGGTCAAAAGGATTTATTTGTTTTCTACATAACTATGTGTACACTATCAGAAAAGAGCGTTTCGGTTAAGATCAACGGAATATTAACAACACACATATTAGAAAAATGAGCAATGTAGGAGAGAGTTGAATGATCTCAAAAGGCAGTTTAGGCAGGGAAACGAGGAAGAAATTATTGGTATTGCAGTGTTGGCTGGTTACGTAAGGATTGTGCTAACCTATTTAAAAGGGCAAAACAGTGAATTTCAGGACAGCGATGGAGAGGAAAGACAGGGAACGGGCAAGATATCCATATTAGGTTAAATGAAGTAAATGATCACTCTTCCTAGGCATCTCAAGTCTTCTTTGGAGATTCGCTTTAATGTTTTGGTAGTTTTGTTAAGTTTTGTATTTCAAACATTTTTTCGCCTATTGGTTATTATTATTATTGGAGAAGGGAGGGGATCTCCAACAAGACCTTGTTGCAGCACAAACAGCAAAACACCAAAACACCCGATGCAAAAACACAAAAGACGAGCATAGTTTGAGACGGAAAAGAGACATATACGACATGTAAACATCAAACACAAAAGA
Source organism: Pinctada fucata (assembly GCA_028142955.1). Classification (NCBI taxonomy): domain Eukaryota; kingdom Metazoa; phylum Mollusca; class Bivalvia; order Pterioida; family Pteriidae; genus Pinctada; species Pinctada fucata. Next base: position 21,042,741 of record AP027111.1, on the reverse strand, counting down.
CTACACATAAACCGACGAGACCAACGGGCAACCGGTGCCGACTTTGGACGGCCATTTGACACGCAAGTAGCAAATGGTGTGGTTATCCTGGATTACGTGCGCACAACCCTCTCACTTCTCCAATTACCCAGAGGTCTCGAAGAACGTACAATTGTGGTGTAAAACAACCTCCTCACTGTAAGATGACATCACACAACAATAACGCAAAACGTAGAGGCCCCAGCTGTAAATGGATATAAAAAGAGGGCGTGCATAATACAGTCCGTGCTCTGCCGGCTGTAGCGAGCTCATGTATGTAATCACCTAAGGAGTCCGACTGACATTCAGAGAGGACAGGTGGTCGGGGCCCTGTCTTCTCTAAAGAGGTTTGGACAGGGCCCGACGTGGAGTCCTGTCGTCACAGTCAGACAAGTGCAAGTCTCTTTTGTTGTTTTGTTGTTGTTGCGGGGTTTGGCTTGCATCCACTGATTTATCCTTCTTTTTAAATCATACAAAAATTTTATATGCATGTTAAATACTTCTTAGATGTCTAAGTGCAACAAAATGTTCACCTAATTTGAAGATTGATTCTGCTGCAGGTGGAAATATGAGGGATTCTGGATAAGCCCTTTTCATTATGCTGGCGAAACGGAGTATCGAAAACTGAGTGACTGCGAAGATCATGTCCCTATAGAAAAGACACAAGAAATTAATGGCTTCAATACCAGCTTAAGGCAATGTGTATACGTAAACACTTCATCGCCAAATACTGATGAAACCAATGCCTTTGCCGGACCTTGTGAAAAGAAGTTGCCGTATGTTTGTTCCGGTCAGCTGGGACATTATAAAAGTAAAATAAAAAAATATAGAATCAAAATTTTTGTTACATATTCTCAATAAGTGTTTAAGGAATTGGTGAAATTCAATGTCAATTGATCTTAAATTAAATTCAAATACTAACAGTTAAAAAGGAAAAAAAAACATAATACGACTTAGTTGCCCAAAACAACTCAGCCGAACAGATTTCTAGTACTTCAAATAGGTTAACATGTGCTACAGTGAGTTAGTAAAACGTGTTCCACTGCATCGTTGTCATGCCTGAGATCTCCTCCATATGACCTTACAAGCATCTCGTTTTCTTGAAGAAGAGTCGAACAGTGTATATGGCTGGATAAGATGTTCTTTCAACACTACATATGGGCTTAGTAAGATGTAGATTTTTACATGTATGAGTTCTCGTATCCTAAATGAACAAGGCGACTCGTTTTGGGTCTGGTCTTTACAGTTCTTATTAAAGTGAAATATATATCTTTTCGCGGATTATATAGTTTGTGCAACGGTTTTTGTCTATACATCGATAGACAGAAAAATCATTAGTCATTTCTTATAACTTAATTAAATTACTATTTAATTATCTAGTATATTTTGCAATTGACGTCATTTTAGCTTTGTTGATTTCAAACTTTAAAATTGGCGACATAATATCTGTTCTACCAAATCTGTATCGATCTTACTCACCAAAGTTTTATCTGAAATCAAATCTGGGCTTCAAAAATATTGTTCGACAGTATATTCTCGCAGTGGTATCAACCAGATGTGGATTTTAAAGAATTCGAAGGAACTTTTAGAACATCTGAAATCCACTCATTTTTGTAAAGTTCATTCGATCAAAGCCTTTGATTTTTCGACACTTTACACTACAATTCCACATTCTAAATTGAAAGAAAGACTCGCAAAAATTATAAGTAATGCGTTTACAAGTAAGAACGGTAATCGCAAATACAAATTTATTGTTGTGAACTATGACAAAACCTACTTTGTAAAAGAAAAGTCCGATTCTGAAAATAAGTACACTGAAACAGATATTATTCAGATGTTAAACTTTTTGATCGACAACATTTTTGTGGTGTTTGGAGGAAAGGTCTTCCAGCAAATTGTCGGAATTCCAATGGGGACCAATTGTGCCCCACTCCTTGCCGACATTTTTCTTTACTCGTACGAAGCTGAATTCATTCAATCTCTGGTCTCTGAAGGGAAAAGATACTTAGCTTCTGACTTCAACTTCACTTACAGATACATAGACGATGTGTTGTCCATCAATAATCCAAAATTCGCGGATTTCCTGAGCAGTATCTATCCTTCAGAGCTTGAAGTCAAAGAAACTACAGAGACAAATAATTCAGCATCCTATTTGGACATAATGTTGTCCTACGACACTGATGGTCACATGAACATCTCACTCTATGACAAACGTGACGACTTCAATTTCAGCATTACAAACTTTCCTTTTCTGAGTAGCAACATTCCTTCATCGCCTGCTTATGGCGTGTTCATATCTCAGTTGATACGCTATGCCAGAGCAAGTACCAAATATACGGATTTTGTTCTGAGAGCTAGGCGTCTTTCAGATAAGCTTCTCAGTCAGGGATATGCTTGTGACCGACTAACATCGTCACTGAGGAAGTTCTACGGTCGATATGGGGAACTCGTCATACTCTATGATGTCCCACTCTCCAGAATGACGGGTGATATTCTGTCGTAGACCATTTGAACCATCCATCCCAAGATTGTACTCTATGTCTTCCGAAATGGAAGTTACCGAATGTGACAGTTCTACCGAATTGAAGCGGCGGGTGTTTCATGCAAGCAGGAGATGCTTACTCTTCCTGGGCACCTGGTCTCACTCTCATATCGGGAGTTCGCTTCTTTTCATATGGTGGAGGTTTTTGTTTGTTTGCTTTTGTTCCTGTTTTATCCTGATTTCGTATGCCTCGGTTTCTGATTTTCTGAATTATCGATTTTGTGCTGTAAACAGGGATATGGTCATTATCCATATTTGTCATTTTTACCACTGTTCATGTGTCACTGCTGGTGGACAAATTGTCCCCAAGGGCACTTGTCGGGCAGTCTTTTGCTTAAATGGATAGAACTCAAGAGACCTACAAAGTGGCTGGGGCGTCGCCCACTATAAAAAGGCCCCAACCTGTTGCGTCTACGGACACATACGCAACAGGTAACTTAGGTGTCCCTAGAATTAGTTTACACGACATAAGAGATGAGACATTTGTAGTAAGTAACAACCATGAGTTTTGGTATAAACATGCAGATGGGTATATTAAAATCAAGCCCTGTAAGATTGAAGTGGTCGATATACTAAAAGAGCACCAATTTTCACCAAGCGATTGCTCAATTTCTAAGTGCGGCATAAAGAACTGCAAAACTTGTAACATCCTAATAACAGACACTTCATTCTCAAGTAATCTCACAAAACAAACATCTAACACGCATAGTTTTGAAAACCTTAACTGCATGACATCTAATGTTGTGTACGGAATAGAGTGCTCACTTTGTGGATTGATTTATGTGGGTGAAACCAAAGGTCAGCTCCGAAAAAGAATGTCAGGACACCGGTCAAAAATAAATAATAAAGGAACTCAACTCCTTTATCGCCAATTTGACCAGGCGGATCATTCTGTTTTATCTATGAGAGTCAGAATCCTGGAGAAAATATATCACCCCACAAACAATCCCAATTTGAGCACACCTTTCCGTCGCAACAGAGAAGAGTTCTGGATAAAAAAATCTTAACACTGCAGCGCCCTATGGGTGCAACGATAACATCAGCACTATAGGAAACTTAACAAGTCCCGGTTGTCAATCGGTAAATGTGACTAGCTTATTCAACAGACCTCAAAGAAGACCTCGAAGTCATGGCATTCGAAAATATAATAGGCCTGAGATACATAATTTCTCCTTCGATGACTTGGTTCCGTTTTTGAATGAGCCTCTAGGACTGCATTATATTCGTACCAAATTATACTCTGTACCTTTACGGAAGTTACACGAAATCTACGAATATACGAAGGACCTCACATATACCGATACACGTTCCCCAGAATACAGACTACAAGGAGTCATCTTGGACATTTCTACTTTTCGTTTATTTCAAGCAATTAGATCAGATAAATCAGAGGAGAAAACAAACCGCCCTTTCATTAAAGTAAGATTTGCAAACAAAGGTATTGATAAATTGAATCTTGGTCAAATTTTGAATCACAAAACTGTCACAGAAAAAATCCCACCATATTTCAAAAGAAAAGAAACTCCTTGTATTTCCTATAGCTACACACCAACAGTTGCATCTAAAATTAACAATTACAAACGATTCCTGCAGTGTATTGATTTAAGTAATCCCTCACTACATCCACTTCCTTGCGAATGTTCTTCATCGGATTTCAACTACTCTCCTTGTGGACACGTTATTACTGGTGACCTTAGTATAGTCAAGAACGACAAGTTGAGAGAATTGTTAAAAAAAGGGTCCCAAATACAGAGAAAGTATGTCCTTTACATGAAACCAACATTTGAAAATTATCATGGACTCTTGTGAGGAATATGCAAGACGTTGGGCAAAGAAAGAGGATGTACAGCTCGACACTCTTTCCGAATGGATAAAATCCATCAGAGGGTTACTTTTATCTAGAATTAACCGATTAAAATCAACTGTGAACACCAGATTCGAGTCTATATTTAAAGACCCTGATGTTATCACAGAGCTCACCTACCTCCAAGAACATTATGTCATCACACCAGCGGACAAAGCCTCAAATAATTACACATTTACTTGCAAAAAGTACTATTTCGACAGTCTAGTTAAAGAGTTGGGTTTAAATTCGACACCTGGAAATCCCACTTACACCCCTACAAACCTTTCTGCCTCTGAAATAATAGATAACCACAAATCAGCTCTTGCTTCCTTTGGCTTCCAAACTAACAATTTAGATTTAGATTTACCATACTTATACTGCATACCTAAAATGCATAAGAATCCGTACAAACAACGTTTCATCGCTGGTTCCTCAAAATGTTCTACCAAATCTGTATCGATCTTACTCACCAAAGTTTTATCTGAAATCAAATCTGGGCTTCAAAAATATTGTTCGACAGTATATTCTCGCAGTGGTATCAACCAGATGTGGATTTTAAAGAATTCGAAGGAACTTTTAGAACATCTGAAATCCACTCATTTTTGTAAAGTTCATTCGATCAAAGCCTTTGATTTTTCGACACTTAACACTACAATTCCACATTCTAAATTGAAAGAAAGACTCGCAAAAATTATAAGTAATGCGTTTACAAGTAAGAACGGTAATCGCAAATACAAATTTATTGTTGTGAACTATGACAAAACCTACTTTGTAAAAGAAAAGTCCGATTCTGAAAATAAGTACACTGAAACAGATATTATTCAGATGTTAAACTTTTTGATCGACAACATTTTTGCGGTGTTTGGAGGAAAGGTCTTCCAGCAAATTGTCGGAATTCCAATGGGGACCAATTGTGCCCCACTCCTTGCCGACATTTTTCTTTACTCGTACGAAGCTGAATTCATTCAATCTCTGGTCTCTGAAGGGAAAATATACTTAGCTTCTGACTTCAACTTCACTTACAGATACATAGACGATGTGTTGTCCATCAATAATCCAAAATTCGCGGATTTCCTGAGCAGTATCTATCCTTCAGAGCTTGAAGTCAAAGAAACTACAGAGACAAATAATTCAGCATCCTATTTAAACATAATGTTGTCCTACGACACTGATGGTCACATGAACATCTCACTCTATGACAAACGTGACGACTTCAGTTTCAGCATTACAAACTTTCCTTTTCTGAGTAGCAACATTCCTTCATCGCCTGCTTATGGCGTGTTCATATCTCAGTTGATACGCTATGCCAGAGCAAGTACCAAATATACGGATTTTGTTCTGAGAGCTAGGCGTCTTTCAGATAAGCTTCTCAGTAAGGGATATGCTTGTGACCGACTAACATCGTCACTGAGGAAGTTCTACGGTCGATATGGGGAACTCGTCATACACTATGATGTCCCACTCTCCAGAATGACGGGTGATATTCTGTCCTAGACCATTTGAACCATCCATCCCAAGATTGTACTCTATGTCTTCCGAAATGGAAGTTACCGAATGTGACAGTTCTACCGAATTGAAGCGGCGGGTGTTGCATGCAAGCAGGAGATGCTTACTCTTCCTGGGCACCTGGTCTCACTCTCATACCGGGAGTTCGCTTCTTTTCATATGGTGGAGGTTTTTGTTTGTTTGCTTTTGTTCCTGTTTTATCCTGATTTCGTATGCCTCGGTTTCTGATTTTCTGAATTATCGATTTTGTGCTGTAAACAGGGATATGGTCATTATCCATATTTGTCATTCAGGCGTAGTTACCCATGGAAGTAATCGCAGTGCGTGCAACTGAGGGTAGGTCTCCGACGATGAATCTATCTTTGATCCCTCTCATCATTCTTAAATCATCGTGACATACCGGCATAGACATAATAAAGTATTCATATTATGAAATTTTCATTTTTAAAGGAGTGATAGGTAAATATGAAATATTGGAAGAAGATTTTTACTACTTCTTTTTCATATTATCAGTAATATGCTTCCTCATAAACTCTACATGTCAAAATCCCTTCATCTCGTTGGTTTATGTGCAGTCATTTGTGTTTATGTTTCTCTGTGATTACACGTTATGTAATATGCTTCCTTGTAATCTCTACATGTCAACTTCCCAACATCTCGTTGGTTTATCTATAGTCATTTTTGTTTGATGTTTCTCTTGATTTGGCGTTCCTTGTACCATCTGCTTCTGCACGTCTGCTTTGTATTTTTACAGTGGGTGTTTTGGGGTTTTGCTGTTGGTGCTGCAACTAGGTGTTGTTGGAAATCTCCTCCTTTCCTTTGCCATGACAGCCTCGAGGACCACTGATAATACATTATTTGTTGAAATGCGCATATTGTGCACTTATTTTAACAATGAAAGAAGATACTCGTTTTATTTTCTTTCAGACGATCCGAATTCTATGATTATAAATCCGGGGACTAAATTTACAAACAATGATGATGTAGGATTATCAACTGCCGCTGACCTGGACGACTGCATCTTTAACTTATTCAAGGGCTTTGTAAGATATGCTATAGAGTACGATATCAGTACTAGACAGTGTAGAAGTAAGGATGCTGATAGACCTGAAGACCTGCCTGTAGTTTATGAGATAGAGTCCACAACAGAAAACACAACAGTCGTGTACAAAAATTCTAAACCAGGTATGTCTCGAATTGGCTAAAAATTACTATTACCATAGATCATATTTATTCGTTATTGAATACTCTGTTTTTCGTCCGAAACTTTTTTTCTGCAAGATAATCTCCCGCCAGGCAAGAAACATACAAGCACATGATCAATATGATTTGGTTTAGAGAGGAAGATTGAAAACAAGAAAAAAAACTAATAAAATAACTTTCTCTATTTCAACTTAAGATGACCTGACATAAATATAATTTCGTCACATATGTGGTAATTTTCATAGAAATTTTACATAGTGAAATCATATTCCAAACAACTTGAATTGATTTTCTTGATGTCTTAAAAGGTCCCTTGTGTCGAAAGTATTTGAAAATGTAATATATCATGAATTAAAACATATTGGAATATATACATCCTTCCTTTCCAGTTTATACTGCTGGTTAAATTTGATTATACATAATCTTTGGCTACATTACATTGTTTAGATTGAGGATCACTGACGAAGGTTAAAGAGTTAACGTATCCAGTGTACAAATGGAGATCTCGCGGACGTCTCGTCCATTTAAATAGTGTTAAAATTATCTCGGTAATCTTCGGCAGTGTCTCGATAGTTTCCGTGGGTTGAGCGAAGGTTGGCATGTTGACTTTTGATGATAGAAACCATTATTTATGTTGTATAAGGTATATTTAGGTAAAAATATTCAAAGATTCTAACTATATAATACACTTGATATTTATTTGTACAACGGATACCTTAAAAGCGTAAAACGTGCAAGTGCAAGTATGGTCCATGATGCAAATTTATCTGTTCTTAATGATGCTGTTGATTTTGAAGACTGGTCTGGGTAAATTGAACCTTTTGCAAATGGCCACATATAACGAATAAAGATCAACATTTTGTGAAATACGCAGCTTACTTCAATCAGATCGCCACTGAGATATGCGGTTCACGCTACTTAACTAGAAAAAATATTGTGATGAGATAGAACCTCGTTCTTCGAAATTTTTATTCCAACCAAAAGTATGAATACATGATTTAAAAAATTTTAATTACAACGAATATGTATATTTCAGTGGAATTTAGGTCAAGAGTGAAGAACGTTCAACCAATCGACTGGCCTTGTTTGAGTGAACCCACTTTCACCGCTTCTGTATCAGAAATGACTTTGCTGACATCAGATATAACCACTTCAGAGTCAGAAGCTACTTCGCTGACATCACATATAGCTACTTCAGTGTCAGAAACGACTTCACTGACGTCAGATATACATGTAGCTACTTCAGTGTCAGAAACCACTTCGCTGACATCAGATATAGCTGTTTCAGAATCAGATACGACATTTGTGACATTAGAAATTGCTGCATCAATATCAGGGAATACTTCGCCGACATAAAATATAGTTACTTCAGTGTCAGAAACGACCTCTGCCGCATCAGATATAGCTACTTCAGTGTCAGAAACGACTTCGCTGACATCAGATATAGCTACTTCAGTGTCAGAAACGACTTCGCTGACAACATCAGAAATAGCTTCTTCAGTGTCAAGAATGACTTCGCTGACAACATCAGAAATAGCTTCTTCAGTGTCAAGAATGACTTCGCTGACAACATCAGAAATAGCTTCTTCAGTGTCAGAAATGACTTCGCTGACATCAGATATAGCTACTTCAGTGTCAGAAACGACTTCGCTGACAACATCAGAAATAGCTTCATCAGTGCCAGAAACTACTTTGCTGATATCAGATGTTGATGATAATTCAACTTCGCTATCTTTTATATACTCAACTTCTTCTAATGAGATCGACAATGATACATGTTGTGCATGTCACTCCAGTAAAATCAAGGAAGAGTTAGGTCCCCTTACCGTGCTGGACAAAAGTTCCTTATCGAGATTTAAAATGCAGAAAATTTCAGCCTCCGACCCCAGAGTATCAGCCGCTACCATTGGTTACTTTGGTGCCGGGATCTTGATTACAATATTTTGTGTGATAATATTTGCAGATATTCACTCGTTTATTATTAAGACAAAATGTAAATGAAAATTTCAAAGCAGAAGTAAGCAACATTTAGTCAAATAAAATTGCGTGTCCATTTGCGCATGAGAGTAAATAATATTTATATATGGAACATGATTCATACGAGATTTATTTAAACTGTACTTATTAGCAAGGTACCGATTTTAAAGCGCCAGCTATAATGAATTCCGCACTTACAGAGGACTCTGGGGATCATTCATTAAGTAAAGTTGTCTTTAGTTTTCTACGAAGCTACAGTATTGTCCAGAACATTTTTGCAGTGCAATGAAAAAGTTATTAGATGTCCCTGATTGAGTAATTTGGTCTAATTTTGATCTTGCATGGGATGGTAACATGTTTTGCTAAAGTTACTTAAAATATCATCAAGATATCATGAGAGTATCAAATAATTCAAACAAATATACTTTAAATCGGTAAAATTTGTATATGCCCAACACAAACTGTTCATTTGTTGTTATTTGCCTATTTAATCTTAAACATATTTATCTAAACCTTTTGATCACTCTCTTAAACAAATACTTAGAATTGATCAGTTTTAATGAAGACAAAATTAATGAACCTGCAATACACATGTCCGATGCAACAGACGTTTTAGAAGGTATGTAAAAAGCGCTCTTTGTCCTAGATTCAATCTAAAATTTGACTAAATTTTAAATTTGCATATTGTAAATATTGTTAATTAATTGCAAGTTTAGAAATTTTTGTATCCTTGAAGGGAAATTATTTTAGAGACGAAAGTGTTGTCAGCTCATACCAACAGAGTAACCAATTTTGCTGCCCGCTTGCCAAATGGTACTTTATAGCTCTCTTCATATGTACAATATATATACTTCCATTTTCACAGTGGGAAGTGCAATGTTTTCATTAAAGATACAGCACATTAAAGAAAGGTACCTTGGTACATTTAGGAATATTAAAAATATCCAGCATATTATTTTAAACCTCACAATTTTTTCACGGAAGTCTATTTATAGCACTATTTTTAGAACCGGGGGTTCCCTCAAACACGAATGAACTCGTTGCTGAAAATACGATTTGCTGATGTTTGCTTATCATTTCATTTCTTTTCTACTTACTCAAAAATTAACAGTGCATGTAGAATTTGCTCAAACTGGTCCTTATTCCAAAGATATAATAGAGAGACGATCGTTCGCTGTTTGAATCATGGCGGCTGCCATAACTTGTTTTGACAGACGTATCACTGCGAAATCCTCCGACTTACGAAATATAGTACGGTGATTGATTGTTTTAGATTCAAGACAACAGTCTGTTTTCCATAAATAGATTATTATAAAATGATAAGAAATAAATCTCATATTTTTTCTGTTGATGCAGGTATCACCCGAAAAATTGGACAGAAAACTTTTGCATCAACGCGCTACGCGCATTGATGCAGTTTTCTATTTTGAACATATGTTTCATTTGGATATGCTACTGAATCGACCCATTAGGAAATTTATGCATTTTCTGTTAATTACAAACCTTCGGCCTCGGTCTTTAAACACCACCCTGTTCTCTCCTTGGGCATCTAACCTCAACTCGGTCTTTATCCTATACGTAAATGTTCAAATCTAAATTCAAAAAATTTAAAGAGGGTGAAATGCATTTTGGTGGCTCCGCCGGAAGCATCACTGATGAGAATTTGATATTCGAAACACGTGTCTGGTGCAGGAAAAACTGGTTTGGAAATATCTTTATGAAGGTACATAGAGATGGAACACTTCCGTATTTTCATTTTCCACATAACTAACTTCCCTTTCATGAGTAGCAACATTCCGTCTTCTCCTGCTTATGGCGTTTTGTTTCTCAGCTGAAACGGTTCACCAGCCTGGGACATTTTCCAAAATATGAAGATTTCATCGTTAGAGGCAGACCGTTTGTACATGTAAGTAAGGCACGGTCCATTTGATATTCTGGGGTGGGGGGCTTGGGTTTTTTTGGTTTTTTTTTTTTAAATAATTTTGCTCTCAATTTTGATGAAAAAATTAATTTGCTTATGGTGTGACAGAAAAGAATAATCTTGCTCTTACAAATAATCTGAATATGAAAAGTTACCATAAAATTTCGCTAAAATTCTTGAAAAATTTCCGCCTCGCTTCGCTCGCCGCAGTTTTCAATTTGTTTCAAAACTTTTTGGCTCGCTTCGCTGGCCATAGTTTTCTATCAAAACATTATTTACTAATGGCAAAGTTCATATATTTGAAGATATCAAGAGTTATACATGTATAATGTGAATGAAAAGGGCTTCCTTAAAAGCTTAAATATATAATCAATATTTATGTATTGCTATTAATACATGTTGCATGTATCCCATAGAGTCTAAATTTATGTTCTTTCAAGCTTGGAAGGAGAACTTCGATCAGTTATTCACCAATTTACAATTCTACATTTAGACATTTGTCTCGGAGACCTTCCCCTCAGACCCTCTTATACATGTTATATACATGTACCTTATATAAAATATTGAGAATTGTATTGTAAAAATCTTTAATCTCTCTGTTTTAAAGTGAATTGAATACTTGCATAAAAATAAACTAATATATTTTAAATATTTAGAGTTTTGAGTAAGAATATAAATAATTTCTACTGAGAAAACACAAACATTCTTAATATGTGCATCACTTTGTTAGAAAAATGTCCTTGCTCCAACTTTGCAAGAAAAAATATTTTTGCCCCGGTCCGGGGCGAAAAAAAAATTTTGCTCCGACAAAAAACCCAAGCCCCCCCCCCCCCCCCCCCTGAATATCAAATGGACCGTGCCTAAGCTAGTTGTTCAGGGTTATTTTAAACAACGGCTGAAATCATCATTGATGAAGTTCTTTGGGCACTGCGTGGATATGATAAAAGCATATCAGATTCGCTTTTCTATAATGATCAGCGGCATTCTGGATTGCAATTGAATGGCTGTCATCGTCACCAAGCAAGAAATATTTACCTGATATGTACATCAATATGTACATCGAGACAATCACCGAATTTGAAAAGTTTTAATGGAGCTGTTGCTACGGATGTTGCATGCAACCAGGAGACGCTGACTCTCCCCGGACACCTGGTTTCACTTCGGAATGTTATTCAATTCCGAAGTTCGCAACCGTTCCAATGGAAATTCTAATAATATTGCCTTGCTTTCACAACTTTAAGACTGAATAACTGATAGGTACTTCTTTGATGTTTATTACAGTTTCATGAGAAATAGTCGAATTTTATAGTCAAAATATTCTTCAATAGATAAAATTATTAAGTTAAACAACACATATTGGTGAGTAGTGATTGTTTATTGTAACAAAGTCAATACATGGATTCAATCATAATAACAACTGGGAAATGAAAAACCATAGACAGTCAGACAGGGACCCACCTTAAAATGAAAGAAGAAAATTTTACCATAAGCTATATATTCTCCGCTTAACTCATAATGGTACCGGATCTCTGGCAGTTGTGAAGATCCTAATTTCTTTTGAAAGAAATTAATCATGTTTTCGTTAAGGAATATCTTTATTGAAACAACTTGCACATACGATACAGGCATTAATCCTTGAGGACTTCTATATGAAATTGAAATTCTCAAAAAGTTCTTTACTCACTTGATATATGGTATGTCTTTTTGTATATTTTGGAACTCAGAGAAACTAATTGGACGAAATAAAGGAAATGTATTCCAAGGTTTCACGAAAATTTGAAGCCCAACGAACTACCTATAAATAAAGTATGTTTGTTAATGACTCTAATTACTTGTACTGAACTTTGCTGGGCAAATACATAAAATTGATTTTTTAGACAAACAGGATTTTAAAATTTTAAGTTATCTTAATGAGTTAAAGAAGATCCTGACGATAATCTCAACAGCACTCACAATAGAGCACCAAATGGAGCATCGACGGACCCCTAGCAAGCCAGAGATGGGACCAGGTGTCCGGGAGGAGTAAGCATCCCCTGTTGGCTAGCCGCACCCGCCGTCGATGTTCACGCACGAAAATGAAAATATATAAAATACATGCACCGTCTATGGTTCTGTCTATATAGAAAGTGCTATGGCGACAATGTCAGGGAAAAATATTCAAAACACTTTCTGTCAAACCCCTCGCGGGGAACAATTTTACGAGCTCCACACGGCAAAGGGCATAAGTGTGACACAAATGAGTTAAAGAAGATCCTGACGATAATCTCAACAGCACTCACAATAGAGCACCAAATGGAGCATCGACGGACCCTAGAAAGCCAGAGGTGGGACCAGGTGCCCGGGAGGAGTAAGCATCCCCTGTTGGCTAGCCGCACCCGCCGTCGATGTTCACGCACGAAAATGAAAATATATAAAATACATGCACTGTCTATGGTTCTGTCTATATAGAAAGTCCTATGGCGACAATGTCAGGGAAAAATATTCAAAACACAAGTCTTACTGTCAAACCCCTCGCGGGGAACTTTTTTACGAGCCCCACACGACAAAGGGCATAAGTTTGACACAAATGAGTGAAAGAAAATCCTGACGATAAATACTTACATGGCTAGAGTCCACATCAGGTGTTTTTGTGATGTAACTACAGTACATGTATACTTCAGACTCGGCTACTATAAATTTCTTATAATTCTTTATCGAGCATCGCTCAAAGACAAAATAATTTTTTTTAATAGGGCAAATTGTGAAGTGCATCGTTCTTATGTTCATCATGTATGTTTTTCGTACTTACACTCTTCTCTGGTGAATGTTCATCAGATTAAGTTTTCCTTCGTGTTTCTATGATGCTGTGTTATTGTCTCTGTCTGTTTGTCCTATTTTCTTTTTCTCATGAAAAGGTTCTGATTTATATTTTTTCAAGAAGTGCCAGCCTTTCGATTGTTAATTGTCGAATCTGATTTCGGGTTTGTTGATCACTTATGTTTGACTGTTCCTAAGCTCCTGGGATACTTCTATTGTACGTATCTACAGTAAAAGGAAGTCTTCAAGAAGACAACGCTTCAATGATTACAACAGAAAACACACGCATATTCAAAGCAAACAATAGACATCGGGCAAACACCAATAAACAACTGGAGAAAACTAAAAATACTCACGCAAAATGGACTGAGAAACATCTCAAAGAAATAACTTAAACGCCAATTACAGGACATATTTGTAAATTGAGGGACAGCAATCTACGAAAATCCAGCGACAAATAAAGACTGTCATTTACTATGCGTAAAGCAGCTTCTATGGTTTTCCAAAAACACGTGTATTCAACTCTCAAGCCTATCAGAATATGTCGCACAGCTGATGTATAAAACTCGATCTTCTCACTGAAAGGTGACGCTAAACCCATGGCCATACGACGAAGGGTTCCTTAGTTATAACACAAACAATCTACAATGGATATGAAAAATGGACTTGCTCAAAAAGTCCGTACTTTGTCAGTTGATACGAACTCAAGTATAGTCATTTAAGAATGAAGCTTTTCAATCATTCACTTGTAAATAATGGGATTTCGTATACTTCTAGCGTACGCATATTATTATCACACAAAATTCTCCAGATATAATGATACAAAAGTAGCTTTATTCTATAGCTAATTCTTTTATTGCACCTTTCTGTTACAAGATACCAAAACACAATTGATCGAATATAGCGTCACCATGGTCAGGAGATATTCAGATTTCCTTACTTATACCACAAATACATGTAAGTATATTTTAGAGTTATTGTCAATGTCTCTCTGTCTAGACGTCTTTAATGTTACTTTACAAATGTTTATCAATACTGAACTTTAACTTATTTTAGCGACCAATTTTACCGGAAACAGAGCAGAATTGGGTAAATAAACATACATGTATATTAGCGTGATCATGAATTCGCGCTTTGACTGATTTTCCACACTAATCTACATGTATAAGAGATTCATGCTTAAGCGTATTCTTGAATTAGCGCAATCTTAGCAGCTAAAATATGAATCCCGCTAAAATAAGTACACACAAAGTATATAAGTAAAGAATCAGATAGATGCACAGAATGTTTATCAATATATTGTATCTGGTGCAAGCACCGCAATAAGGAATTCTTGTCCAGAATGCTGCTCTCTGCCAACAGAGATTGTTACTTCACTTGGTTTTACAGTGCCGCCTACAATGCATTCCGTACTTACTCCTGCTACGTCTTTCGGTATATTTTTGGACATAGTAACTTTCACACTCTTTGGCCATATTACATCGTTAAAACTAAGGATCACTGACGAGGGTTAAGTACAGGAAAAGTTCATGTCTGGTCCATGCTACAAAATAATCTATTTTTAAATGATGCTATTGAACTTGAAGACGTTTAACATTTGTACCACTTGGTGAGTGTCACCGCTGGTGGACCAGGAGTCCCCGAGGGCACATGTAGCCAAGTTCGATCAACTTCGGTTGATCGTTTCTTCAACGCATTCTACATTTCCGTAATCAGAATTTCTTGAATTTTCTAAAACTTGTGTCCTGTAGCATTGAATTTGAATGATGCTATTGAATTTGAAGACGTTTAACATTACACTGGGCTCTTAAGATTATAAGCCTTTTGATTGTGAGTTTTGGAGTCTGATTTCCTGCTTTGTGTTCGACTTTCTTCATTGATTGATAATTCATCTTTTCTTGTTTCAAATATTCTAAATTTTCAAGAAATAAATATTTATAAATTTCGATATTTCATTCAGTGTTGATCATTTTTGCCTTGGAAAGAGTGACGAATGGAGAGACGAACCTACAAATCACAGGTAAGAATTCATATTGTTAATAAAAACTTAAATTGAATTTAATATATGTACTTGTACCAGACAGTTATCATACTGGAAACTATGGTACATGGGTACATATAACGTTTCGGATTTTGAATTCTCATATTGTGTTTCATAAGGAAATTTGACTACTAGTAGATGTTATCGGCGATATCCGTTGTATGAGAAATTCTTAGCTCAAGTAAATGAACATGATATTGCCGTGGATTAAGCACAAGTCGTCATTTCAGATTTTACCCTCTCCATCTAACATTGGCAAAACAATAATTTCTCATGCAAGATATCAATAAAAAATTGCATACACAAAATATTAAGCTGAGATAAATAAATGTATATATAATGAACATATAATGAGCATAATGAACATATATAAATTCTTTTTGTGTGTCACAGGGTAAGCATATCCTGCTTGCCATTTCTATCCTAGTCAGAAGAAATAGAACATGATGAATAAACTAAATACTCTAAAGTTTCTTAGTATGAGAAATATCATATAATGCAATTGATTAATTTACACAAAACATGGAGGCATCTCACGAGAGAAAAGGAGCGGAAATATATTTTGCGTTATGCACCAAAAAAAATTTCGGTGAACACCTCGATTTTATTTTACATGGTACATGTATAATTTCTCTACGAAAGGGAAAAAAATAAAGTATTCCTTGATTTGATTTATTCAGGGTACCCAGGGAGCTCAAACCAACTAGAGTTCTATGTATACACAGAACCTCTGCCGTGGCGTGAAGCCGTTCGTGGATGCAGGGAGGAGAACCTTTGGATAATGGGTACATGGACTGAAGGTCTAGCCTACGTCAAAAGTGTAGCCCTAAACAATGAAGGGTGAGTCGGTGATGGAATTTATGTTAGAACGACTGGTTATAATTAATGAAGAGGATATTGGATTTTATCATTATGACTTTTACAATCCAAAGAATAAAATAACTCACTTGCCTTATATATTTTTTTTTTTTTTGCTGTAGTGTTGTTGTTGCTGTTGTTCCTTTTATTATTTACCATTTGAACAATATTTACTACGGCCTTTTGTTTGACAGAACACTAGTTTTAACTGCAATTTTTGTAATATAATTTCCTGAATTCTTATTTTTCTATCCCGGTATAAAATTTCTATATTCTATCATTCACTTAAATCTATTCAATAAATAAAGAAAACAGTTGAGGTAATTTGTGATCCAAAGCAATGTACTGCCGTGAGATAACATTTATTTCCTTTCCTTGTATATTCTATTGGGAACATTCAAAATCGGTGTATGATGTATATAGTCTTTTGAACCAAAGGTGACCCAATCAAAATTTTTCGAAGGGTTATAATTTCTTATTCATTATGCTTCTTCTAAACCAAAAAAAAAGACAAATGTTATGTGATTTCTCGAAAACCCCACCTTTTAGGACAAAATGATTGAAAATTGAGCTCAATGTCTTTACATTAGAAATTCAGACTTGCGGCAAGGGACAAACATTCCTACTGTTGTAAGCCCCAAAGCAAGTGTGTCAAACAGGTTCAAACTCATATGGGACATTCCATTTTAAATTTTGAATGTACATGGAAAGTATAACTTTGTTACATGCTCTTGCTCTATATACTATAAACTATAATGTTAAACGTCTTTAAATTCAATAGCATCTTTTAAGACCTGATAAATTTACAGCATGGACCAGACATGCACGTTTCGGGTACTAAACCGTCGTCAGTGATCCTTAGTCTAAACAATGTAATATGGCCAAAAAGTTTGAAAATTATTATGTCCAAAAATGTACCAAAAGACGTAGCAGAATGGTGGGATATGATGCTACAGGACCCACGTTTTAGAAATTTCAAGCAATTTTTGTAACAGAAAATTTCAAATGCGTTGAAGAGACAGACGATCAACCGAAGTTGATCGAACTTGGCTACATGTGCCCTCGGGGACTCTTGGTCCACCAGCAGTGACACTCACAATGTTGAAATTTGGTTGTAATCATTTTACCACTAATTTCGGTAATAGTGGGCAATTTGGGCGGGAAATAACTCTCATATTAATTGTTAATATCTATTTTCAATTCATTTTCAATAAACAACTATATCTCTACCCTTATTTGAAGATAAAAAAAAACAGTAAGAAAACATTTACAATTTTGAAAATAGCAAAAATGGGGCCAAAAACGGCAGTTTTTTGCCCCTACCCCTTTTTTGAGATGTACATATGGTACATTGGAAGTTTATACTAGAAGATTCAATGAAAATTTAGTTTATTTCAATATCATATTTGTCAGTGAATGTTTAATATATTGTAGGTGGAGCCACGACGGTTTCTGGATAGGCTATGTTCATCATGCTGACAATACGGAGTATAGCAAACACGGTAGCTGTGAACACGACATTTCTTCACGAGTCAAAAACCTAGTAAACCATTACGACGTCAGTATCAGGCAATGTCTGTATGTCAACATGTCGACCCCAAACACTGACGAAGCAAATATATATGCAGGTCCTTGTGAGAGGGAAATGCCTTACTTATGTAATACTGCCCTTGGAGAGTACTCAAGTATTCATATGAGCAAAAATTATGCCCCGTTTCAACTCTCTGATTTTTTTATTCAGTATTTTAGTAAGGTGGAAATTAATTTTTTAAAGATAAACGTTATTCTTTCGGTTCAACTTTCATGTACTAATAACTATAGATTTCTCATTAGAATACGGATCAATAAAATTACACTTTTCAATTGCAGTGTACATTTAATTTCTTTATCGAAATTATGAAGGGTGGCCCTTCTTATATTTATTTTTTGGTAATTTTCTTGTTCTAGGTTGGCATTCCTTGGCCAACTTACGAAAACCATTGTTTTGGGTAACACTAGGTAGAAAATGAGATGGGCTTTGGGCTCCGTCTTTGGTCCTACGTCCTTGGATACTATACTTACATTAGATATGTAACATGATTCATGTGATATTTGAATATGTTTACCCTTGCAAATCAGCCAATTATAATGCATTCTACAATGAATACCGTACTTACATTTGACTATGGAGATTGTTATTTTCATGGGTTGTCGTTCGTGCTTCTCTGGAGCTGTGTCATTGTTTCCGTCTGTTTGTACAATTTTTCTTTTCGCGTGAGAAGGTTCTGTTTTGTATTTTTCCCCGTAAGCCTTTCGAGTTTGGTACTTGGAATCTGATTCGGTGTTTTGTATTTTACTTCATTCACTGATTGTGTATCCTCATCCTTTGAAAGTAAAACCAAAATCTAAATAAAGCAAAATGTTTCTTTGTTCTTGGATATCAACATATGATACGATGTAAATGTTCGATAGAAATCCATGGTCTTACTTCATCCTCTTCCTTCAGGCGATCCTGACTCGACTGTAAAAAATAAATACATGAAATTCAAAACTCAAGACGATGTAAAGTCATATACAGTGAACAACCAAGACGGATGCATCGACAAATTATTTGGGACCTACTCATCCTATGCAGCAGAATTTGACAGCTCTACTCAGAGTTGTAGAGTGAAAAGGGCTACCACAGTATTAAAGTTGCCTATTGTATTTGAGATTGAATACTCGACAGATGGAGAAACAGTTTTGCACAAAAACACCCAACCAGGTATATACAATAAACATCGAAGAAACGACTTTTAGTGGGAGGGTTGTGCGCACGTAATCCAGGATAACCACACCGTCTGCTATTTACGTGGCAGATGGCCGTCCTAAGTCGGCACCGGTTGCCCATTGGTCTCGTTGGTTTATGTGTAGTCTTTTGTGTTTCATGTTTCTATGTTGTGAGTTGGTGTTCCTTGTCCCTTTTGCGTCTCTTTCTGTGGGTATCTGTTCTGTGTTTTTTGCATGGGTGTTTTGGGATTTTGCTGTGGGTGCTGCAACCTAGTGTTGTTGGAGATCCCCTCCTTTCTTTTGTCTTATTGGAAACCAAATAAGGCCAAAACCATGAAACACTCTGTTATAACAGTCATGTTTATATAATTTTTGAACATGGATGTTAGATAGAATAGTTTCTTCTTTATGAATCATTCACAGGTATTGTTTAACATTTCCTGAGGCAGACCTAAGAAATATGATTATTTTAGTTACTTTGCACATGTGACCTTTTCAAGTGGATGCTGGTTATTAATATAAAGCAAAAATTCATAGAAAGCCATACTTCCACTATACATATACTTCCAATGCTACTTTGAACATAGATTTTATTTGGATATGCTACTGAATCGACCCTACAGGAAATTTGGAGCCTCATACTCTCTGTAAAGTAAATACACACATTTAAATTCTAAAAATAAAACCAGAGGGCGCTAGTGAAATGAATTTGGGCGGCTATGAGAAGCACTTTGGCTGGAAGCATCATTGATGAGAATTTAATATTCGAAACACGTGTCTTGTGCATATTATAGAATTGGTTTGAAATTTTCTTCAAGAAGGTATAGAGTTGGAACACTTCCGTATTATTCTCATCATATTCACTGTGTGTTCCATCAAATGTAAAATAAAGATATAGAGGCATGATCCACGAATTTCAGAATTGTAACAATCACTTCAATGTATCTTCATTTCAGTTGAATTTAGGTCAATCGTGAAGAATGTTGAGCCTATTCAATGGCCTTGTTGGAGTGAACCTGTGGTCAATGGTTTGGTGCCAGGAACAGCATTATCGACATCGGAGTATGGTCAATATTCAGCTTCAATATCTACATTATACTCATCCTATTACAAACAGATCGGAAATGAAACATGTTGTGCATGTCACTCAACTAAAACGATCGGAGATCCAAGTCCCCTTACATTGCTCGATAAACGATCTTTATCAAGATTCAAAATGCAGAAAATTTCAGCATCCGACTCCAGAGTATCAGCCACTACCATAGGCTGTTTTGGCGCATTGACATTAGTTACGGTTTGCTGTGTGATAATGTTTTCAGATATTCACTCTTATCTTACAAAGACAAGAGGGAAACGCAGTTGTAAAAGCAGTAAGAAGAAATAATTAAGATCCTTTAAATTTTTCAAAGACATATGGAGTATCAAGTAACAATAAGGAATTCATAAATTGAAGATAAAACAGGTGAAGGAATAAATACCTAGGCTATGATACCTTGTTTTACATAAATCTTTCAAACTTCATTATTAACTTACTTGTTGTGTGAGTTGTTTTCAATCAGTGAGTGGAATTCAAAATTAAGACTCGAAAAATCGCTTTAAGAATTCAAAAATTATAATATATGGACATTAAGAAAGTCAATGAAAAATACAATCCTAAACAAAGCAACAGGACATCCTGCCAAAAAATAAAAGTGAAACCCAAATAATATCAGATCAGATGTGTTGGAAGAGTAAGTATTTCCTGTTTGCTAGCAACACCCGTCACTTTAGCCGTGTTGAAAATGTTAATACAGGTAAAAGTATCACATTCGGTGACTTTGGAAATGCATAGAGTTGGAACACTGGTGAAGTTATCACATACGGTGACTTCGGGAAGGTATAGAGTTGGAACACTGGTGAAGTTATCACATACGGTGACTTCGGGAAGGTATAGAGTTGGAACACTGGTGAAGTTATCACATACGGTGACTTCGGGAAGGTATAGAGTTGGAACACTGGTTAACTTATCACATTCGTTGACTTCGGGAAGGTATAGAGTTGGAGCACTGGTTAACTTATCACATACGGTGACTTCGGGAAGGTATAGAGTTGGAACACTGGTTAACTTATCACATTCGTTGACTTCGGGAAGGTAAAGAGTTGGAACATAGGTAAATTGATCATATTCGGTGACAACAGGAAGGGTAAGAGTTGGAAATCTGTTGAAAATATCACATTCGGTGACTTCGGTAAGGTATACAGTTGGAACACTGTTGAACTTCCGTATTATTCTGATAATTGATATCTTAAGGGTATTTTTGTGAGCCACTGACTTTCTCACTTCATTTTGTTTTGGATGATACAATTAAAATTTGAAATACTATTATAATAACGTCTCGACTTCTTTAATAATTGAAAGACATTTGAGGTAATACTTCTGTACCAGAAGTCAAATGAGGGAATTGTAGGCTTCTTTTCCATAACTACGTCGGGTGCCAGCATTTTGGAAAATCCTTATTCCCTTTGGACGTAAATGTTTAATTGTTGGATAGCTTAAATTTATCCAAAACTCATTGCTTGACAATGTATATAAGAGATCGTTTGCATAGAAGGATATCAAGGATAAAGAAGGTGTGTCAAACTTAACTAGTAGCTCTTAGATGGAACGTTACAACATATTCTTTACATTTTGAAAAGCTGATATATTTATGGAGATCAAATTAAGGAACAAAAAGCAAATACGAGTATTTTTTGAGAATTTATAACAATTTGCAGTCCGATGAACAACAATGAAAAATTTATTTGTTAATTTTCAATTAATCGAGGATTAAATTTATAGAACTCTCTGAATGCTTTTTGAACAAACATACAAACGAACAGAGAAATTTAAGAAAAGAATCATTTTATCTCTGTGATCCAGGACTGACCCCCATACATATTTGAATGCATTCTTAATGAAAAGTGTTTCAAGATTCTAATTATTGAATTTCCCTTGCATCTTTCTTGAGCAAACACTTGGTATTGATTTGTTCAACAGAAACAAATTGAAAATCTTACAATTAAAACCAAATTCAATTATTGAAATGTAAATACATGAACTTTTTTTTATTTGCGAAAGAAAATTTCTGTAAATCATTATAAACTAATTGGCATACCCATCATTTGCTGTTGTTGTCCTTGATTTTTCAGTTTGTATTTAGGAAATAAAGCTTTTCAAAATCTCATTAGAATACCTAGATGAATTTAATCTTTTTTTCACAGTGATGATAATCTAGAGACATTGGGTAGCCTATGATAGACATAATTTTTAAACTACTTTCAAACAGTTTGTCTCAAGCTAAGTCTTAGTTATATAGGATCCGAAGGCAGATAGTGGACTATTTGAAAATAGGGACACCATGATTGGGCGATATTTAGATTTTCTCATTATTACGGGTAAGTATGCGACTATGATTTGCTTAAACATAAAATCAAGCATCTAGTAACTTCTTCTAATTTTGTTATCCTCCAATTTTGAATTTTCATAATGAATTACATAAATTGAGATATTTCAGAGTCCATTATCCTTACCTTGGAAAGGCTGACGAATGGCGAGATACTAATTACAGGTAAGATTTCATGTTACTGTACATCAGGGGGTATATTCATTCACCATCATTGTTTACAAAAATTATACTGTGAATTTGTAAAGTTTCATTGTTTTAGAAAATTCAGGAATGAATCTGATGAACACATTTGACGGAGCTTCACAAAAATGTAAAATATACAGTAACAAAACGAAATGTCAAATTCTGCTTTGTTTCCAGAGAGCAGGCTTTTGGACAAACATTTATAAATGTGGTGCACCATACATGAATGATCATCATCACAAAAACAGGACGTACAACACACAAATACCCATCATGCGTGGTGAACAATGATATAAAGAAAACCGAAATGTCAATTTCTGCTTTGTTTCCAGAGAACATCCTTTTTAGACAATCATTTATAAATGTGGTGCACCATACATAGTGGAGTGCCTTATGTAATGCAGTGGGAATTTTATGATTAAAGCAAACCACTATGCTAAAGTTATTAACTATGGGCTAGTATTACAGAAAAAGTTTGATAGACCTCTGAGATATGTGGCAGTTGTGATATTTTGGGGGCAAAAAACCCTTTTCTATGCAAAAATCATGAAAAACTGGAAATAATTTATAAGTTTTGCATTAAAAATGATGACAGAAATAAAAAGAGGTAAATTTACTTAATTTCTGATGCTCTTTCGAATTAAATGAGTTTCAAATTCCAATTCCTATATCATATGTGTATTTTTGGGCGAAAAAGCCATTTTCTGGGCTAAAATCATGAAAAAATGGAAATATTTCATAACTTAAACATAATAGCTGATTTAAGAAATTAAAAGATGTTTACATACTCAATTTCTGATGTTCTTTCCAATGAAATGAGTTTTCAATTCAAATTCTTATATTAAATGTGTTTTTTGGGAGAAAATGCCCTTTTCTAGGCCAAAATCATGAAAAACTGGAAATAACTCATAACTTTTGCAAAACAAAAGATAACAAAAATTAAAAGATCTTAGTATACTTAATTTCTTATGTTCTTTCAATTGGAATGAGCCTAAAACTCGAATATTTATATCAATTGTCTTTTTTGGGGCAAAAATCAATTTTTTATGCAAAAATCATGAAAAACTGGAAATAATTTATTAGTTTTGCATTAAGAATGATAATAGAAATTAAAAGATGTAAATGTACTTAATTTCTTATCTTCTTTCGAATAAAATGAATTTCAAATTCGAATTCCTTCATCAAATGTGCTTTTTGGGAGAAAATGCCCTTTTCTAGGCCAAAATCATGAAAAACTGGAAATAATTCATATCTTTTGCATACCAAAAGATAACAAAAATTAAAAAATCTTAGTATACATAATTTCTTATGTTCTTTCAATTGGAATGAGTCTAAAACTCGAAATTCTATATCGAATGTCTTTTTGGGGGCAAAAATCCATTTTCTATGCAAAAATCGTGAAAAACTGGAAATAATCTATTAGTTTTGCATTAAAAATGATAATAGAAACTAAAAGATGTAAATGTACTTAATTTCTGATGTTCTTTCGAATTAAATGAGTTTCAAATTCGAATTCCTATATCAAATGTGTATTTTGGGGCGAAAAGACCTTTTCTATGCTAAAATCGTGAAAAATTGGAAATAATACATAATTTAAGCAGTTTTACTGATTTCAAAAATTAAAAGATGTTTATATTTTCAATTTCTGATGTTCTTTTGAATGAAATGAGTTTTTAATTCAAATTCTTATATCAAATGTGTTTTTTGGGAGAAAATGCCCTTTTCGAGGCCAAAATTATGAAAAACTGGAAATAATTAATAACTTTTGCATAAAAAATAGTAACAAAAGATGTGAACATACTAAATTCCTTCTGTTCTTTCCATTGAAATGAGTTTCCAATTTTAATTCCTATGTCATATGTGTTGGGGTGGGGGGGGGACAAAATCCATTTTCTATGCAAAAATCATGAAAAACTGGAAATAATATATACCTTTTGCATAAAAAAATGATAACAGAAATTAAAAGATGTAAATGTACTTAATTTCTTATCCTCTTTTGGATGAAATTAGTTTCAAATTTGAATTCTTGTATAAGATGGGGGATAGCTCTTTTCTATTCAAAAATTATGAAAAAAAAAACGATCAAAAGATAGTTATATATTTAATTTCTGATGCTCTTTCAAATTACTCTAAAAATGTGTTGGGGGGGGTATTTCTAGGCAAAAATCTATTGGAAATAATCCAATAAAAAAATTACAAGATGTTAATTTACCAAATGTCATAGGTTCTTTTGAGTGAAATGAGTTTTTATTTCCAATTTCTTCATCAAATATGTTTTTGGGGAAATTCCTTCCAGGCGAAAATTATGAAATCTCTTGAGATAATGTATGACTTTTAAATAAAACCTAATATCAAAAATTAAAAGGTATTTATGTGCTTAATTTCAGCGTTCTTTCGAATGAAATGAATTTTGAATTCTAATTTCTATGTTTAATCAGCAGGGCTCTCACACCCTTTTTTGAGACTCAGGGCCGAGGCCTTTGAAATTGGGAAAAACAACAGCATTTAATCAAAGATCGGGAAAATTATAAATCAATTTGAATGTCTTTTCACTTGAAATATAGCACTTTTACCTCCTGGGAATTTTATTCGAAAAAACAACAGAATTTAAGTATATTTACATCTTTTAATTTTTGTTAACATTTTTTATGCGAAAGTTATAAATTATTTCCAGTTTTTCATGATTTTTGCATAGAAAAGGGTGTTTTACCCCCAAAATATCGCAACTGCCACATATCTCAGAGGTCTATCAAACTTTTTTCTGTAATACTAGCCCATAGTTAATATCTTTATCATAGTGGTTTGCTTTAATCATAAAATTCCCACGGCATTACATAAGGCACTCCACTATGTATGGTGCACCACATTTATAAATGATTGTCTAAAAAGGATGTTCTCTGGAAACGGCAGCTTATTTTCTTACATAAGGCACTCCACTAACATGAATGATCCTCATCAGTGGTACTAATCAAACAGGGGATGCTTACTCCTCCCGGGCACCTGGTCCCACCTCTAGCTTGCTAGGGGTCCGTCAGTGCTTAATCTGGTGCTCTATTGTGAGTGCTTTTGATATCAGGATTTAAGCTAAAATAACATTAATTTAATTCTGTGTTCCCCAACTGAGAAAACACAATGATTTTTTTATTTCAAATACATGTATTAGGATACCCAGGAAGCTCCAACCAAAGAGAATTCTACATGTACACACATCCTTTGTCGTGGCGGAAAGCCGGTGTAGTATGTAGGGAGGACAACCTTTTGATGATGGGAACCTGGTATGACGGTAGTTCTTACGTCAAAAGTGTAGCTCTCTACGAAGGGTGAGTTGCTGTTGAGTTTAACTCCATTTGTAATGAATTGAAAGATGATGATCTTTGGTCAAGAGGACCTAATGTCATCCGAAGAGCATTTATAAACTCTTACAGTTACTTTTTACTTGTCGATCATCATAGAGCTATTTGAAAACCTGGATATTTTAGTCATTTGTACATTATAAAAGTATAATGTAGTGTAGTCTCCGAGACCTCTTTAACAGAGAGGTTTGGGAATCTCTTTAACAGAGAGGTCTCGAGAACTCTTAAACAGAGAGGTCTCGGGAAATAAATACTTGTGCTGTTGTAGGTGGATGTACGAGAGTTTTTGGATAGGTTATGTACACCACGCTGGCAAGTCGGAATATCACAAACCATATAACTGCGATGACGACGTCCCAGAGAGTAGGAAACGCATAATTAACGGCTACGATATCACTATCAGGCAATGTCTGTATGTCAACATGTCGTCCCCAAACACTGACGATACGAATATCTTTGCAGGCCCTTGTGAGAGGGAAATGCCTTACTTATGTATGGATCTACTTGGACATTATTCAGGTATTCTAATGGTTTGTGCATTTCATGCTGACCATTTTTTTTCTTATTCATTGAGCCTAAGACTTTATGATATTTATAACAGTTTTTGGAAATTATCCATATGATGGATGTAGGTAATGGGGCTCAGATAATTTATTTTCTCTTCGAGTTATTTATAAGTCCCCTTCCGGCTCGCTTGAGGGGACTTATACATGTATTTTCCACCTCGTTTGTCTGTCTGTCTTCCGTCCGTCTGTCCGTCACAGTTTAATTTTCCAGGATTTTTTTTCGCTGTTGTTGCATACATGTACATGTATATTGAAGTCATTTTTGGTATGTGAGTATATCTCAATGTGATACAGATCAGTTCGAGTTTGTTTACGATTGATATATTTTTACTAGAGGTATATGGCCCTTGGTCGTGAAATTATCAGTTTTCTGAACTTTTCTTCCATGGTATTGCAGGTATTGAAATGATTTTATTTAAATGTGAATACCTTTTAGTGTTATACAGATCAAGTTCGAGTTTGGTTTCGATTGACCTATTTTTACAGGTGTTATGGCCCCTGGACTTAGCGAATTTCGTGAAAATCTCAGTTTCCGGACTTTTCTTGGCTGTTATAGATATTGAAATGATTTTTGATATGTGAATACATATAAGTGTTGAACAGATCAACTTCGAGTTTGGTTTTGATTGACCCATTTTTACAGGAGTTATGGCACCTGTGCTTGGCAATTTTTATATTCTCAATTTGTTTTAAGAAATTCATTCAATGAAAAGGTAAAATGCATTTTGGGATTATTCGTTTATATTTATTTATTTAATAGTTTGATTAAATAATCGAAATAGGACTTTTTTCGTTTCAACATTCCAAATCATCTACATGTATTGACATGATTCTATTCCAGACGATCCCAATTCTACTGTAAGAAATAAAGATAAGAAATTCAAAACCGAAACGGATGTGGCGTCATTTGTCGTGGCCGACCTGGTTAGTTGCATAGACAAATTATTTGAGCGTTTCTTAAACTATGCAGCAGAATTCGACAGCTCTACTCAAAGCTGTAGAGTGAAAATGGCTGCTAAAGCATCTGAATTGCCGATTGTTTTTGAGGTTGTATCTTCGACAGATGGAAAAATAGTATTGCACAAAACCTCCCAACCAGGTGAGCATTTAGTCATTGTCTTTGAAGAATTTTATCATGCAACCCTCATTTATTGACTGTGGAACTGACGATACAAATAACGATTTATTGAATGGTGTACAATCATGTCGTAGAGAATGGTTGCTTATTCATAATGCACTGTATTGGAGTCACGTAATCCGTATCCCCACATGTTGCGGATGGCCGTCCAAAGTCGGCGACGTGTCTCCAACAATTTATGTGATCTTATTTATGTTTCGCGTTATTTTGTGTCTGTTTTTCACATTTGTTTGTCATTTTTGTTGAGTTTTTTTTTTCTCGTCATCCCCTGTTTTAATTATTGAAGTGTTTTGTTTGATGTCCATTCTTGCTGCAATCCTGTGGGTTTGTTCCCTGTGGTAGGTGCAGGATAACAATAACGTGATGGATCTCTTTTCCATATCCTGTAGTTACAATGTATACAGTAAATTATTCCCCAATTACATTACTTCAGCATATTTTTGGTTACTTTGTCGGTTTCTCTTTATTATGAGCAGTTGATCATATAGTTATGAATGCCTAATCGGCGAATTTACTTTAAAAAAAATCGGAAGGTATCCAAAACACCCCAGTAGTTATCCCTTAATTTCAATCATTGCACAGTTCTTAAAATTATAGCTCAACCAAAACATGTACATGAATTGGGTATTATAGATTTGTACTTACAATTTATTTCTACATTTCAGTTGAATTTAGGTCAACAGTCAAAAACGTTCCGTCAATCGACTGGCCTTGTTTGAGTGAACCCACTGTAACTGATTCAGTGTCAGAAACGACTTTGCTGACATCAGATGTTGATCATTATTCAACTTCACTTTCTTTACGGAAATCAACTTCCTATATTGGGATCGCCAATGCTTCGTGTTGTATATGTCGATCAAATGAAAACAAGGAAGAATTAGGTCCCCTTACTTTGATCGACAAACGGTCCCTATCGAGATTTAAGATGCAGAAAATTTCAGCACCCGACTCCAGAGTATCAGCCGCCACCATTGGTTGGATTGGTGCCGTTACCTTGGTTACAATATTTTGTGTGATCATTTTTGCAGATATTCACTCTGTTTTCACTAAAACGAAATGGAAAACGCATGATAAACGTAAAAGAAAGTAAGACTGATCCTCTATTAAAAACTCTTTGATGATTTTTTTTTTAGATGAAAATTTTTGAATACACAAGGTACATGTATATTGAGTGTATTCATGCCATGACCTAAAAGTTTTATTAGAATTAAACGATTCCTTTTATAGTCATATCTAAAAGCTGAGCATTCTATTTGGAATATACTAGATGGGATGCATTGATATTTCTTTAAGTTATGACCTTTCAAAAAATAAAAAGGGAGGATATCCTCCAACCAGACTCGGTTACAGCGTCCACAGCAAAACACCAAAACTCCTGATGTGATGCAAAAACATAGAGTAGACAAGCAAAGAAAGAAACGCAAAAGAGACATACGACATAGAAACATTAAACACAAAAGACTACACATAAACCAACGAGACCAATGGGCAATCAGTCCCGACTTAGGACGGCCATCTGCCACGCAAGTAGCAAATGATGTGGTCAACCCTAACTCATCGATACCGGTTTATTTGACCCCAAATACATAAGTGAGTTTTTGAAGGTGACCTTCATCCTCATGTAAGAAAGGAGGGGATCTCCAACAAGACTCTGTTGTAGAACCCACAACAAAACACCGAAACACCCCTATGTCACAAACACAGAGTAAACAAGCAGGGGAACATTGTGTCTCTACAGCCTTGACCATCCCAGCAAGTGTGATGGAAATTATATGCATGTTAATTAATGACAATTAATTACATGTATTTATATGAAATTGTGACCACCTGACTGACATACAGACAAACAGATTCTGAACAAAGCGAGAATTTGTACTGTGCCTGAATGCTTCACCTTCTGTCTTAAACAGGTCTGTAGATTAATTTCGTCTTCAGTAGCTGATCTCTAAGAGTGATACATGGTTGTTATCATTGCATCGTAGGTGACATACATACTATAGATTGTTTTTTTTTCTGAAAATTAGGCATATTTTAAAAAGGATATTAAATGTTTTAAAAAATTAGCGGGTTGTTTTTATCTTGATATGCTCCTGTTACCAGATACTATGTGACCTACTGGAACCTTTCACTACTATAGGCAGGAACAGGGTGGTATTAAGAGTAAAAGTGTATCAGATTTATAACGCCACCTGGCGATGCAGTATGACATAATGGCTGCACTGGGATATAACGAATGTAAAGCATGAAGAAACGTGGTAGAAATTTCATTCTCCTCTTTAATTAGTTTCAAACACGTCTTACAATTTTTCTTCACGACATAAAATGCACCACCTAGAAAGAGATACTTCTATTCTTAAAGTGACTAACTGGATAATGTTCTTGGTATGAAATTGAAAGCTGCGTGATTATTAATGATTATGTGCTCGAACGCACAGTGCGCATAGACATATCTCTCTAAACTGAACGCACGGAGGACTGAAAAGTGTGACGCTCAAATATTCCTAACGATTCAAAATACAGAAGAGACCCTAGAAATCCTGCAAACTAATAACAAATGATGCGGCAATCTAACGCTGATCCAGTGAAGATTCACACGCACACAAAAATATATTAGTGAACAAAAATAGGATAATCAACATATTAAAAAAAATATATAAAAACCTTGAACCGACATGCGTTTTAAACACTCTTTTTTGCGTTTTGATCCTTGTTTTTTGCGTTTTAGTCTTTGCTTGCAATTTGACATATATATTCGGTATTTTCCTGGTCTGATGTTTTCAGTGTGTATATGAATATACATTTTTGTATTGTTTGAATTACTCTAGCTTCCCCTAAACACCCAAATACCCGTATTACGGACAAGAGGAGAGAATTTTCTAATTAAGAAATAACAACTAGCTAGCCGTGGTTTGTTGTCCAGTAATTCCAGGAGTCGCATGAACCAATCAAATTATCACCGAGCCGCGGAGCATTTAGTATTTAGCAGATTTGGGACAGAGCTTACCAACAAGTTAAAGACAGCTTCTCTCTGACAGCATTGGTGTTACATTTTGTTATTCCTTGAAGAATATACATAATAAACGCTAATTGCATATACTATGCATTCTTTGATAACAAAATGTGGCAGGTTTAGAAATTTTAAAAACTCCTCGTTGATACATGACATACAAGATGATGTCAATTCAGTCTTCCTTGCACCAGCCATGTACTTAAAGTAGGAAAATACAAGTGTCCAAAAACACAAAGAAAAAAAAAAGGAAAACATTACACAATGACGTCACACCTACTGAACAATATGCCTCAAGAGGAAAACACTCAAATACAAGAACACTGAAAGAAAATACATTCTGCTCTTTTCAAAAATGCGGACAGACAAAGGAGATCTAAAACAAGACACAATGATCCCAATGGGACAAACACAAGACCGAAATAAACAACGGACACAACAACAAAACAACGGCTACCACTGTAACACAGTATTAGACATGTAACAGCAACAACGTTAAAAGGATCGCATTTACAAAGGCACAATAAAACAACGGTTACCACTGTAACACAGTACTAGACATGTAACAGCAACAACGCCAAAAGGATAGCCTTTACATAGACACATTAAAACAACGATTACCACTCCCACACAGTATTAGATATGTAACAGCAACAACGCCAAAAGGATCGCCTTTACAAAGACACAATAAAACAATGGTTACACTCCCACACAATATTAGACATGTAACAGCAACTACGCCAAAAGGATCGCCTATACACAGACACAATACAATAACGGTTAACACTCCCATACAGTATTAGATATGTAACAATAACGCCAAAAGGATCACCTTAACACAGACACAATAAAACAACGGTTACCACTCCCACACAGTATTAGACATGTAACAGCAACTACGCCAAAAGGATCACCTTTACCGGACACAATAAAACAACGGTTACCACTCCCACTCAGTATTAGACATGTAACAGCAACTACGCCAAAAGGATCGCCTTTACACAGACACAATACAATAACGGTTAACACTCCCACACAGTATTAGATATGTAACAATAACGCCAAAAGGATCACCTTTACAAAGACACAATGGAAAAAACGGTTACCACTCCCACACAGTATTAGACATGTAACAGTAACAACGTCAAAAGGATCACCTTTACACAGACACAATAAAACAAAGGTTACCACTCCCACATGGTATTAGACATGTAACAGCAACAACGGCAAAAGGATAGCCTTAACAAAGACACAACAACGGCTACCACTTCCACACAGTATTAGACATGTAACAGTAACAACGCCAAAAGGATCGCCTTTATACAGACACAATAAAACAACGGTTACCACTCCCACGCGGTATTAGACATGTAACAACAACGCCAAAAGGATCGCCTTTACACAGACACAATAAAACAACGGCTACCACTCCCACGCAGTATTAGACATGTAACAGCAACAACGCCAAAAGGATCACCTTTACAAAGACACAACAAAACAACGGTTACCACTCCCACACATATTTAGATATGTAACAGCAACAACACCATAAGGATCACCTTTACAAAGACACAATAAAACAACGGTTACACTCCCACACAGTATTAGATACGTAACAGCAACAATACCATAAGGATCGCCTTTACAAAGACACAATAAAACAACGATTACCACTCCCACGCAGTATTAGACATGTAACAGCAACAACACCAAAAGGATCACCTTTACAAAGACACAACAAAACAACGGTTACCACTCCCACACAGTATTAGATATGTAACAGCAACAACACCATAAGGATCACCTTTACAAAGACACAATAAAACAACGGTTACACTCCCACACAGTATTAGACATGAAACAGCAAATACGCCAAAAGGATCACCTTTACATAGACACAATAAAACAACGATTACCACTTTAACACAGTATTAGACATGTAACAGCAACAACGCCAAAAGGATCGCCTTTACACAGACACAATAAAACAACGGTTACCTCCCCCACGCAGTATTAGACATGTAACAGCAACTACGCCAAAAGGATCACCTTTACAAAGACACAATAAAACAACGGTTACCACTCCCACACAGTATTAGATATGTAACAGCAACAACACCAAAATGATCGCCTTTACAAAGACACAATAAAACAACGGTTACCATTCCCACACAGTATTAGATATGTAACAGCAACAACACCAAAATGATAGCCTTTACAAAGACACAATAAAACAACGGTTACCACTATAACACAGTATTAGACATGTAACAGCAACAACGCCAAAAGGATCGCCTTTACAAAGACACAATAAAACATGAAAATTACATAACTTTCTCTCATACCCGCGTATGTGTTACAGAGTAGGCCCATGAAATACAGCTATGTGAGCTACTTCTGTATCACATATCACGTGACAGCTGTATCACATATAACGTGACGCTATTGTTTCGATTGTTTACGCTATTGTGACGTCATGATTTCAGCCCGCAAAACAAACAAGCTAGCGGCGACGTCGCCATAAAACTTCGATTTTAAGATCGCTTTTCAATATACTCTTGCGTTTTATTTTGAAAAGCCTAGTATTCGTAGTTTATTCTTATAGAATAAACCATTTTCGGGGGCGCTGAATTCGAATATCGCAATTTTTTTGCGATTAGATCAACTTGACATTTTTTTCAAATTTCGTCCTTTTTCTTTCAGTTTTGTTTGACCCTTAGATATGAGAGAAAAATACTCTTTCATGTTCTTCTATGAAAGATACATCGTTTCCACCCTCGGGGTCTCAAAATTTTGCAAAACCCTCGGCAAGCCTCGGGTTTTACATGATTTTGATACCCCTCGGGTGGAACCGATGTATCTTTCATAGAAGACCATGAAAGAGTCTTATAATATCCATGGCAAATAATGCGCCTATCAGGATACGTCGTACTTTATACTCTTAATTCTTATTTTGTTGGAGAGATATTCCTATTTGTAAAGACAGATATATAAATTTTTATATACGATGCAACTGTTTGAATTATTTTGCCTTCCAGAAAAGTGAAAAAGTATATGTAAATAAAATTCTTATTAATAATCTGTTCAAATATGCAGTTCGTTGTAGACTGCGCAACAGATAAGGATTTGTCAAGACAGTTGCTTTCTAGTAGCAAAGTTGTAACACTTTTTGTCCCGCGCTTTCGCGAAAGCGCGGGGACATTAAAACCGTCCCGTCCGTCCGTCCGTCCGCTTGTCCGTCAATCAGAAAATCTTTAACCTTGTCAATAACTTTTGAATGGTTAGTGATTGGGTTTTCATATTTCACTCCTGTATTCCTTGTGACAACCCCTTCCGTTGGTAACAACATTCTGACCTTGCGACCTCTATCTTTGAGGTTGACCCACATTTAAAAACTTCAACCTCAACCATAACGTTTTGATGGTAAATGAAGGACTTTTCATTAGGTCTTCCGACTTCCGTCGGAAGACCTATTGTTTTCGTAACCGTGGAAAATTGGATCAGCGATTTCTCAAGAACCCTGTAAGCTAGGACAATGAAAGTTCTCCAACGTTACGTTTGGAGTAAAAGCTAGATTGGTTTTTTTTATTTTTGGTCTCTGTTATTTTTTTTATCATGTTTTTTAGTAGATTCAAATATTTGACGGGAGCGTCGAATTACTCAAAAGGACCGAAAATTTCATGTTTTGCTATTTGTAAGCTTAAATATCTCGTATTTTGCTATCTACAATTTCCATTCTTTTTGAAAGTCGACAGCCATGCAAGATATGAAATGCTAGATGCACACTGTAACGATTTATTACGATGACGTCCTTCACCGTCCTTCATATTTCCAAATTCAGAAGTTCATAGGAGGAAGACACTTTTTTGCTTATAATAGTAAACAAAAATTAAGCTTATGAAGTTTCCTAAAAATTTCAATATTATTATTTTTTATCCATATATCTGTCTTATTTAGTCTTTCTGATTTTTCCTATCTCTTACTGTTGAAAAGATATGAGCATCGAAATTTTGAGTTGGGTATTTCGATACACCTTCACGCCAACAGATCGGGCGCACACTAAAATTGGTACATGTAGTCCGAGTCCGACTCGAGAAAAGCAGTGTTGAGATTTTCAAATTCCGATTTCACGGCAATGATGAATATGCATTTCATAAATACATTTCGATATACACAATTTGATTTTAAAACAGTTGATTAATTTAGAAGAGATCAGCTACAAACCAGAATTTACACACAAAAAGTGGTAGTTTGATTCCGATTTCTAACCTACAAACCTGTTTCTAAACTTCAATAACTATATTTTGAACATCAAGTTTAATTTCTAATTCTAGCAAACGTTCGAACATAATTTTCGGTTGGTTTATTTACAAATTGATGAACAATTTCTCCAACATTCTTCCCTCCCCTCGTTTTTCGAAAACAGTTCTGTTTATATTGAACGATGTCGCCATGATGGAAATTCAAAATAAACTTTGAAAAAAAGGGAAGGGGTATTTATATATATATATTGAACGTAACTTGTTATTACCATTTCTCTTCTCAAGAAAATTGGTTCTACAGCTACGAGCTCGCCTTTTTTATGGGGGAAGGGGGCAGGAAGAATTTGTAAAAAAAAAATCCCGGCTCTGAAAAATGCT
Organism: Pinctada fucata; assembly: GCA_028142955.1. Classification (NCBI taxonomy): domain Eukaryota; kingdom Metazoa; phylum Mollusca; class Bivalvia; order Pterioida; family Pteriidae; genus Pinctada; species Pinctada fucata. The sequence continues at coordinate 21,006,973 of AP027111.1, read as the reverse complement.
GAAAAAAATATTCCGGCCCAAAGGGCCGGCAATTTTTTTTTCCCGGACCATGCAAAAGTAAGGATACATTGCATGATCTGGGAATTTTTGCTGGCCCTTTGTGCCAGACAATTTAAAGTCAAAAAATTAATTAATATAAATACAAACTGTTCACATAGCTGTATCTACCAGAGACCTAATACGCATAGGCACAAAAATCTAGAAAAGGTTCTATTTAAACATCATACAATCTGTCTGAAATTCGCTAATTGCAAAGAGACATCTGAAGGAACGGTTATTAACTCATACTCTGTAACAGCGGGGAGTTTAACTTACACAGACATTCACAACATTTGACAATTTGTTTAAATCCGGCCCGAAGAACCGGCGAAAATTTTTCTCCGACTCTGGTAATGGCTGAAAACAATGGCCTGCTCAGAAAATTGCTGAAAAAATTTTACCGGCTGGCAATAGAATTCCTGTCCCCCCCCCCCCCCCCCCCCAAAATCAAATGGTTGCTCACCAACAATTATCGGTTTGAAAATTTAATGTTACTGCTATTTGAAAACTTAAATATATAATATAAATACATGTAATGTGACGTCCTTCATATTTCCAAACCAAAAATTGTATAGGAGGAAGACACTCTTGTTGCAACCGCAACAAGAAACCTTTCTAGTATTTCACATGTGCATTCCTTTTCACAAGACCTTTCCCGCGGTACCAAAAGTTTGATCCTTTTGACCTTTTCTTAGAGTTTATTCTTTTGATAATTAGAATTGTTATAGTACATGAGATATATTATGAAAATACAGCCCCGACCAGTCGAAAGTTTAATATTCGCTTTCAATTCGTATACGAATTGAAAGCTTTTTGAAAGCTTAGCTTTCAAAGTTTCGTCAGCGATTGCTTTCAAAATTTTGAATACTCAAGAGATGACGAAATTTCGTCAGCGATTTTTCGTTAACTAATTTTCGTCAGCGATTCCCTAGCTTTCAAAATTTTCGTCAGCGATAGCTTTCAAAAATTTTGAAAGCTATAGTTAACGAAATTTCGTCAGCGATTAGCTTTCAAAAAATTTGAAAGCTATAGCTAACGAAATTTCGTCAGCTATAGCTTTCAACATTTTTGAAAGCTAATCGCTGACGAAAATTTCGTTAACTATAGCTTTCAAAATTTTTGAAAGCTAATCGCTGACGAAAATTTCGTTAACTAGCTTTCAAAATTTTTGAAAGCTTTTCTCGTAAGCTATTTTGTGTCGAGAAAACCAAGATGGCCGAAATCAAAACAATCATCTTCATAATTTGCTTGATGAAATAGTATTAATTATGATGTTTATTCAGATTAAATTATGAAAATATATATTCCTGGATTAAATTAAATATTGTATCTTGTTTATTTTTATAAGTTTATTTGAAGATTCCGTGTTTCCCAGATCGGTGTGTCCCCCATACACCTACTTGGTTAAAATAACATTATGTTAATTGGGGGTGAATGGGGCCATCAAAAGGGTATGCTTTGCACTATTTAGTTACCTGAATTTACCTGTATTTGTATTACCTGTAAAGGTATTCCATCTTTTTTTTGTATAAATATACCAGAAAATGTACATCTGACCGGTCAAATTCTGACTAAATGAGAGGAATTTATATCCAGTGAAACCCTGGCTTCTCTGTGACTGTCGGAAGCTTTGAAAGATATTTCACAATCGGTGAATTTTTAAAGTGCCACGCCGATAAAGAGACGGCTTCTTTCTCCCTCTGAACTGTGCAGAGGAATTCGCCCGAGACGTGCTGCAGCCATTGCAAAAACAATATGGCACCCGAGCGTTCAAAAAGCTTTCAAAATTTTCGTCAGCGATAGCTTTCAAAACTTTCGTCAGCAATAGCTTTCAAGAATTTCGTCAGCGATTGCTTTCAAAATTTTCGTCAGCGATTGCTTTCAAAATTTCGTCAGCGATTGCTTTCAAATATTTTGAAAGCTCCGAGATGACGAAAATTTGAAAGCTCATAGCTTTCAAATTTTTCGTTAACTAAGATTAGTTAACGAAATTCTCGTCAGCGATTTTTCGAAAGCTTTTTAGAGCTTTCAAAATTTCGTCATCTCAGTAGCTTTCAAAAAATCGCTGACGAATAGTTAACGAAACTTTCGAATTTAGCTTTCAAAATTTCGTCAGCTCGGCATTAAACTTTCGACTGGTCGGGGCTGTAAGAATGGGGAGGGGGTCTGTAAGCATAAACACCCCAAAAGCGGGAGACCACGATTCCTTGAATTTGATTTTTCTTCGTAGCACCCCTCTCCTTATCTACTTCGACTAGCACACTGATTATATTCAGAGAGCGTATTGGACTCAAAAGACAAGTCTGTGAAGATCAATGGTCTTGTGTTTCGTTTTTACGATTATTGAATGGCTTTGTGTAAATCAAAATGGTGTTTTGTTTGTTTTGTTTTTGTCTTCTCGCTGTCTTATTGTCTATAATAGTTTGTTTGCTCTTAGGTGTGGTCGTTTGTTGATATCTTGTGGGTGTGTGTTCAGCTATTGTCTCTACAACATGGTATCATTGAAGAATATACTCTTATTATTACATACATATACATGTATATATTGATCATATAGAAATCAACATGTATGCAAACCCATTTCAGCAGGAATGGTACATGTAAAACGGTCATCATCAGTGTTAAGAAGTATGAAGAAACGAAATAAATTAAATTCAAATCAATGTATTCTACCAAACAATTCGAGATGAAATTTTTTTTCAAGCTCACGAATGAAAAGGGGCAGGTGGAAATCGTTTTTATACAAAATGTACTCGAGTACGATGATTGCTTTCTGTCAATCATTTCTTTTCATACACACTCCTTCGCGTTCTCTATCTTTGGATCTTTTCCCCTGGAGTGGATCCTTTCATCGCTGAATCCAGTCGCTGAAAGAAATTTGAAATTCAATATTCATTAGTAAATTACCTATGTAAATAGGTGATCTTTTGTGACGCTGTCACTTTCCGGCAATACGTCCGTCATTCGTCAGACATAGAGGTGTTGCTCGCGCGTCTTAAAGGAAATATTTGGACAATTAAGTAGCAAAATTGCAAAGGTCCCCTACAAAAAACTATTTACATTGACCTGAATGAAGTGTTCTTCAAGACTAATTCCGTCTCCTTAGATCCATTATAGGTTTGACGTTTTACGACATGCCCTGCAATTTATAAGATTTTTTCCCTTTTAATCGCCATGGGAATAATGAAAATTATAAACAAGTACGTCGTTATAATTTCGATTTCTGTGGGTTAATTATCAAGCATGTGGGTATATGAGGACATTTGCTTTATCAAATTATTTTCTCTTTTCAAATTATTCGTTTTGTTCGCTCTTTATTATGATTAATCAAACGTTTCGAATCTTAAAAAGAGCACGCTGCATGTTATTTGACCACCCAAGTCATAAAGTACTCCTTGTATTTTTAATGGTTACGTTTAAATACTTTTTTAAAAACCAATTTAATCATTTATTATATATATTAATTTATGCTGCACATTAATTACCATGGATTTACTTTAATTCATTTATATATGCACAACCAATGTAATTCTCTTAGATGAAACTATTGAAAGGAACGTGCTTGTATTTCGCATGAAAACGCTCGTGACGTCACAATGCATAAGATCTAAAGAAACATGCCGCGACGGCTGTTCCAACCTGCAAACTGTACCCGCGGTGACATGAATATTAACGTCACCTTGTTACCTAGAAAAACGCGATTTCAGAAAAATGAAGAATGAAACAGACAACTATGGTGCATATATATAGAATTAAACAAAATGTTTTTCATAAAAAAACAGATGCCCCCCCCCCCCTCCCTCTAAGTTACTTTGACCTTGGGCCAAAATGCAAAATGATGTGAAACCTTTGAGTCATGGGCAACATCATACTAAAACATGAAAGTGATTCATTACATTGTTTGAGGTAAAGCCCAAACATGATTGGCATATACAGTTTCATTATAAGCATATTTAAAGAAACTGACTTTGGTCACATGACCTTGGATATAGGTGATCTGAAACCTACACTCACTGACGAGGGTTAAGTACCCGAAACATGCATGTCTGGTCCAAGCTGCAAACTTATCTGCTTTTAAATGATGCTATTGAATTTGAAGACGTTTAACATTGTATGGATCATGAGCAACAAAAAACTGAATTAGTGATTGGATACACGGTTCAAAATATAAAGCCTAAACATTATTAGCATAGACAATTTCTGCCTGGACATGCTTAGCATATACAATTTCATTACCAAAGTAAGAAGCTACCTTAACCATGTGACCTTGGGACAATGTGATAAGAAACATTCAACATACTTAAATATGAAAACAATTGTAAGAAGGGTTCAGGGGATATAGCCCAGACAATATTAGTACGTACAATTTCATTAAAAAGAACTAGATGATCTTGACCTTGGGCACATGACCTTGGGTCAAGATGATAAGAAACCCTCCAATCCTGAGCAACAGCATACTATAGTATAAGAGTGATCCAGTATATGATTCCACAGATATAGCCCAGACTCAATAGCATTTACAATTTCATTAAAAAATGTAATACTTGACCTTAGTCATATGACCTTGGATCAAGGAGGTGTGAAACCTTTGGGTCATCAGCACCATCATACTAAAATATGACGTTATCCGATCACGGTTCAAAAGATTAAGCCTGGACATAATACATGTAACAAATACAATTTCATTTAAAATATACTAATTGACCTTGACTTTGGTCACATGACCTTGAGTCAACGTGATGTGAAACCTTTACGTGATAAGCAACAACATACTAAAATATGACGGTGATCTGATAAATAGTTAAAAGAGATACAGCCCCAATGGGATAGCATGTACAATTTCATTAAAATGTACTTAGTAACTTTGACCTTGATCAAATGACCATGGGTCCAGGTGAAACCTTTTGGTCATGACTAAATACATTCTTAAACTTGAAAGCAATCCAGTATGCGGTCCAAGGGATAAAGCCTAAACAAGAATGTATCTACAATTTCATTAAAAATGTAGTAAGTGACCTTGGCCTTGGGTCAATGTGATGTGAAACCTTCAGGTCATAAGCAACAACATACTGATATATGAAAGTTATCTGGCAAACGGTTCAAGGGATATAGCAAGGACTGGAATGTATGTACAGTTTCAATAAAAATTTACTAAGTGACCTTGACCTTGGTCACATGACCTTGGGTCAAGGTGATGTGAAACCTACGGGTCATAAGCAACAACATACTCAAATATGAAAGTTATCCGGCAAACGATTCAAGAGATATAGCCCGGACAGGAATGTATGCATAATTTCATTAAAAATGAACTAAGTGACCTTGACCTTGGTCACATGACCTTGGGTCAAGGTGATGTGAAAACTACGGGTCATAAGCAACAACATACTCAAATATAAAAGTGATCCGGCAAACGGTTCAAGAGATATAGCCCGGATAGGAATGTATGCATAATTTCATTAAAAATGCACTAAGTGACCTTGACCTTGGTCACATGACCTTGTGTCAAAGTGATGTGAAACCTTCGGGTCATAAGCAACAACATACTAAAATATGAAAGTGATCCTGCAAACGGTTCAAGAGATATAGCCCGGACAGGAATGTATGCATAATTTCATTAAAAATGCACTAAGTGACCTTGACCTTGGTCACATGACCTTGGGTCAAGGTGATGTGAAACCTTCGGGTCATAAGCAACAACATACTAAAATATGAAAGTGATCCGGCATACGGTTCAAGAGATATAGCCCGGACACGATGTGTGACAGACGGACAGACAGACAGACAGACAGACGGACAGACAGACAGACGGACGACGAAGGCAAAACCAATGTCTCCTCCCGGTTGGGGGGGGGGGGAGACATAATAGTTGTCATAATTTGTGTTTTGTTACGGGTATGCAACACGCAGCAAGTGCATTTATCGCATGGACTGCGCTAACGCGCATTACATGTACGATAAATGCACTTGCTGTGTGTTGCATGCCCGTAACAAAACACAAATTAAGACACTTATTCTCTATCTCAAAGTTCGAATTAAGGGCAAGAGAGGGAGAGAAATTTACAAAGAAGAGATAGTTTCTGTAAATTAACTATTATGTTGATTCTTGTTATACCATTTCTTGTTCGGATCGGGACATGCTTTAGATAATAAAGAATATTTAATTCAACATGTTTGAAAGCCTAAATGTAATACTAGTATTTATGGCAATTTCATTTCGTAAGAATTTTGTGTAAATTTCCTTCGGCGAGATTCGGAATTTACAATTGAATTCCCACAATTACATTATAAAACTAATTGTCACAACTTTGGAATGGAAGTTTCACACTTTCTGGTCATTAATGTCTGAGAGAATCTGTCGGGTTTTTCTTGTGGTCAGAATAAACAATTTCCTCGTGTCCCCACAATGTACCAACGATTTTCAGTATGGTGCGAACGGTAAATAAAAGAAACATCAATACAAACAAATAAATCCCAACATTATCACACCTAGTAAAATGTGATTTACTCGATAAAGGTGAGATAATCAACGACTCGTAATTGTTCAGTTATCGCCCCTAGACAATTTGAAATTAACACAAAAGGGAGCAATTCAGTTATTTTGTTATCTTGTATCTTACTCTTTAGCTAAAAGAGATAAAATTTGAATAATAGTGGTAGAGTACCTTAAGGCGGGAGATGTTTAACTTTGATGTTTTTGAGAGAACCGCTTGATCTTTTCATCCCCATTGCCTAATGTTGCAAGAGAAAAAAGATTTGTTTGTCCATGGTTGATTGCAATATTTTAGGGACCTGAGTGATAGGGGTATCATATGATTACTTTATCTGATATGAGGAACTTTTCGAGACAGATAAACAAATGATAGGATAGCGATCAGTAAGTGAGCAGTCATACAAGACAAAAGGAGGTTACTCGTACAGCAGTTATTCCTAAGCCCTTCGATGATGCGTAAATTTGACAGATGAAATCGCACTGCATGTGCACTGGCAAAGACAACAGGTGTCAATTTCAGGTAGGCCTTGTCAGTTTCTTATTCCAATTATCTTCTTAAGTTTTTTTATGGCCTAGATTTGTCAAAATTACAATCACAATCAACGTGGTCCAAGTGAATCGTAAACAGATCTGGTTCTAATCTCATGTTCGAAAGAATAATCCATACTAGTATAGCTTCATTTGATATATGTCTATATATTTCTACGTCCTGTGCCCTGTTTATCTTCATTTTATTCGTGTGTTGCAACGCAATATTCCCATTCTTGACTTTCCTATCTGGCTTCGTCCAGTTAACCTACTTTCATTTTCTTCGCCCGGAGAGAATTACGAACGGATTTCCTCGCTACTTTTGGAATACATGTTAGAAAGTTGTCCGCGTGGTTTATTAAATAATTCCATCGACTAAGCTGTTTCAAGAGTATACATACATGTAAGCTTTGTACAAGGAATATTAATTCTTCACTAATAGCTTGCGTTTTTCATTCGTACAGGTAGATACTCTACAAAGAGTTCTGTTTAGGATTCGGATATATATATATACATTTGTATATATATTTACATTACTAGTAGATTCCCCATGTTAAACGCCCATTAGGCAACTAGAATTATATTCCAATAACTTGGGTTGCTATTCTGACGTCAAGTTCAAGATTTGCATGTAGGGAGAATTTACCAACGTTCAAATACATTTGACGCTAGAACAGACAAAATGTGCGAAGAGCATGCAAATAAAAATGATCGATATTTAGAATAAATGTAAATATAAGTAATGACTGTCTTACTTTTGGTGTTCATGGGTGTATAATTTTGTTTGGGCACGTGCAAATTTTCCGAGGATCGCTTCGCAATTCACGGAATTTGCACGTGACCAACCAGAATTATACACCCATGAACACCTAAAGTAAGACAGTCATTTCTTAAATATATAGGATCTCAAATGAGTTTTCATTTCATGCGATGTATTATGAAACGCACAACGAGTTTCATAAAACATCGTATGAAATGAAAATTCATTTGAGGTTCTTTTTAACACATGATTCTGCCCAAAAAAATGTGTATTTCCAAAACGAAATCAACGTTTCTGAGAACTAGAGGCGAACTACGCCGTGGTCGAGAAGTTGTCTGCTACGACATGAGAAGTAGTTCCACATATTATAGGTTTTTTATGCGTAAAGAGAAAAATATTTCAATTTTGTTTAGAACTTTAATTCAATAATTGTTTCAACAACACCAATTTTAAATATTTATATTGAAATTTGCGTCTGAATTTAACTTTTGACCGATATTTGAAAGGTGACACTTGTCACAGTGTAGGTGATGAGGCTCCAAACTTGACCAATCGCATTCAAGCAGAGCGAAATGTAACGTGTTATCATAACATTTATTTATGAAATGGCTTTATGAAACTGCATAACTGGTGTATCATGTGATAAATACGAATATGTGTACATGAATGCGGTTTATGAATTATCTTTCGATTCTTATTGTAACCTGTAATCTATGACATGCATAGCTTTCTTTAGATTTTGTACTAAATCTGAAAATCGGATTAGAACCAAATTTGGAATGAGGTTACTAATAAATTCTTCTTCATTGATATAAAGTTATTAACTCGGTCATCGTAACCTCAAACTACGCTTTAATACTCAGATGGTCAGTGATCGATGTTATATGTTTACAGAATGTAGATCACTAAAATACACGGATGAAAATGCAGAAAAAGTCTAAAATGAGATGTAAAAAACATCTGACAAAATATTTCTTTTGAATATGATCTCAACAAGGTATTTGGGTTGAAAGTAAAACATTGTAAAATCCGGCGCTAACTGATAGCCCAAGAGAAGTAATACGTCAAATTTAAATCAGGTATTTATCCAAGGTAAATCATTATTTCTGACAGAAATGTTGCAAATGAATGAACCAGTGTAAGCCCTACAAGATTCCTTAACATATAATTATGTGATAACGTGTCAGCTAACAGAGCCCGATTTTTACATTTTTGAATAATTTCAGACGTTTTTTGTGCCCCTTAGCACAATATCAGATTTATAATCATTAGGTAGCTAGATGGCCCCACCTTTTACATTTGCTTGCAAAAAATGCACATTTCAATTTGTATTAGGGATTCTCTATGTACTAAACATTAAAGATTAAAGACAAAACTTTAAAAGTTGTTAAATTCAATTAAACGGCAAATTTTGGTCCATTTTAATATTATGAACTTTCAAAAGGATGTAGGTGGTCGTTTATGCCAAATTAGAAAATGTTTTCATGCTGAAATTCACATTTGGATATCTAGTTTTATGACATGATAACATGAAATAGCTGAAGAAAAAGCGTATTAATAACAATTCTTAATCTTCCCTGTATACAAACATCAGATAAAATATTTTTAAAATACATATATTAGGTATTTCTATCTTCTGAAAACAAATTAGGAACTATTGCGATATTTTGAACATAGACAAAAACATAAAGCAATCATATATTTATAGCATATAAGTATGTAACGACGTCATTTTTACAACACGTAGGTTTATTTCATTTTTTTATAACGTTTACGAACTTTTGTACATGCATATGCAGCTGTAGCTTTTAGTAACAGACAGGGCCAATAACCTTTTGACTACGATTCGAAATTAAGGGAGTTTTTGGAAACATTAATCACAATTTGATCATTCCTACTTATCAAGAACATATAGACGTCACCACTGACGTTTGTTTCAGTGGCGCCACCTACATCTACACTTTCCCGATCACATTTGAAACATGATACGTATTAATTCAAACGTAATTTCTGTATCGTCTTCAAATGTTCCCCTTTAAGAATTTGAAACCAATTGTTATGAATGTGAAAGAAAATATTTCTAATGATGTCGTTCTGACTTGAGGCAACTGGTATTGCTTTTCTCACAAAATCATATTTAAAAGCTGGTGTTACTAATCACATACTCTGTTAATTATTTTTGGATCTGAAATGATAGGTCGTCTAATAGTCTATGTACATGTAGATAAAATATTAAATTGAAATTGATTCTATAGTTAAAACATTTTTTGTTTAAGAATATACTATTTTACGTACGTCTAAACTATTCATACAATGAGAGACAGATAAAGATGGAGAGATTGTTCCTTGACAGTGGCAAACTGATTGAAAAATTATCTTTAAAAAGTACAAAAATCTGAACATATATCATTATAGAATATATTTTGATACTTGGAATGAAAATTAAGTTTCTTACCAGTTAGCTTTATTAGGAAATTTGCATTTGACATTTTGGTGACATTGATCAACAAAACAAGCTGGGATCGCCACTGGCGTTTATTCTAATGGCGCCACCTATATTTATACATCTTTTCCGAAAACATTTGCAATATGATACGTAATCAGTCAATGGTAATTTCGGTATTGCGTTCATTCCACTTTGAAAATTTGAAACCAAGTGTTACGAATGTGAAAGAAAAGTGTTCTAATGATTCCATGATGACTCCAGGCAAAAATAATTCTAAAACGAATCTTTGTAGAAAATTGGGTCGCTTGAATTACATGGACTTGTATGTGATGGTGGTTCGTGTTGGAGTTTCAACACAATAAATCATAATGATAAGATACTGAAGGATGAAAGGAAGCAAAAACAGAAAAACATCGTGAAGAATTCTGGTAATCTCTTAAACTATCATAGTATGATGCACTTTACATTTCAAGTCCAAACGTACATGTACATGCAAACATATTACATGTATGAAAAGGGTGATATCTAATTCAATTGAATTTGACAATATTTTCTAAATAACAATTTTTGATATTCAAGTGCCAATCATCTAACGTTCATGTACGCATAAACAGTACTGTATACAACATACTTACCATTTCAAAAATGACTTGTGTATGTGTAAGGCAATAAATTCATGTTCCTTCTTCCATTATTCAAATTCAAATTCAAATTCAAATTCTTTATTGGCTTTCACCATATTGGCATATATCAACATAACACATGATATGCATTAAATGAACAAATGGTAATATTTGGTTCACATGTACATGTACAAAGTAATATGAATCAAGGCAAAGCCTTTTTGTGCGAGCGAAGAGAAAATAAATATGATTATACAAAATAAAAAAAGATCTTTCTTTTTTATTTGACTATGATGGTTTATCTTATCTTACAAAACTTTCTGTTGAATGATTGCCAAAAAAGGTAGTATAAGGCGAGTGGAAACACGGAAGCATTTGTAAAATTGATCTAGACCAGCAGATGAACATTTGAAGGGGGGGGGGGGGGGGCTTAAAATATGGGGTTTTTTTTTTTAAATATGGTTCTTTATAATTCATTTTTATTTTGTAAGAATAATGTTTAGGCTAAAAACGTGAAAATAAATTACTTAATAAGAGCAAAAGAAAAAAACAAACATATTCCAACTTCTGACAGTACGAAACCACCCGAGACCAGAAAAGCAATTTGAGCGAAACGTCTCGTTTAAAACCGGAAATGTCGGATTTCCCGTGGTTACGCCGCCTTGTTGATGCTTTATCGTTACCTGATTTACGAAAAATATTTTCAATAAATTCAACTTATAAACAAAAATTGAGTATAACATATACGTCTACTTGGAGTCGAAAAAAAAAAAATATCAGCATCTCCGCAGCAACTCTGTCTGCGAGGGGACGAAAGTTTTTGAAAGCATAGTAGTACATTCTCATTCTTTGATTCAGCATATTTTCTCAATAAGATATGTGTATACGCGTTACCATAAGTGCGAGCTTCGCTCGCTATAATCAATCAGTCGTATAATATACAATGATAAAATATGTTAAACTATGTTATAGCTAAACTCATTTAGGGGGTGAGGTCTGTTTTTGAGTTGGTTTTTTTCTATTATTTGTTTAATTCTTTATCAATTCATTAGTATTTTGTTTCGTTGTTTTTTGTTTTTTTTTGGGGGGGGGGGGGGGGGGGGGAGGGTGGGGGGGGGGGTAACTGATATTGATGTTGTTTTATTCTGTTGTTCATTGTTATTTGATTTTTTAGGTATTTAACTGTTGTGTCTTTTACATATGCAATTTTACGAATTTATTCAATTAATTTGAACAATTGTATAAACTTTTTAAGGCAATTTTCCCAATCCATATCAAATGATATAAATTGAAAATATTAGCATCACAACATTTGCATGTACAGTATTATCAGTACTCGATTCAACTAAAACGTGTTTAAGATAAAAGAAATGTCCGAGGATTTTGAATAATTACTGCTCCCCGTGAAAACTAGAAATGCTACAAAAGAGAGAAAACAGAGAAAGTTCAGAAGCCAAGGTTATCAGAGGTCAAAGAAAACCTGACCTGGGAGCTATTGATTTCAGAAGATTGGGAAAAATAATTCAGGTATTAGCATCTCGATCTTTACTGACTGACAGATCTTTAACGTTGACCAACAGACTTTGTTGACAGAAGCAACAATTTTTGTTTACTTATGGTATTTCTTTCCCATTCCATCGTGTCGCTGCGCAGGTGAAAAGGGACTTATACCCTTGTTAGGCAGGGAGGAGTGAAGATTTTCCATTGATGTAGCTTTGTTCGGGTTCACCATTCGTTGACAACATTATCGTCTTATTATTCTTTGATGTTTACATAGTGTCGGAAACTCTTTTCTTGAATTTGTATCAAATTATTTTTCTTGGTGCCTTAAGAATAGTGCAAATTAATATTGATGCATTTGAGAAGCCATTTCAACAGCCTAGCTGGACATTATTCTATTGTCGTAAAAAGGCGGTTAAAATTAATTCCTTCTGTCATAGTCAGATTTTAAGAGTCTTTTTTCTTCTTTTTGAAAACGTCCGTGAGGACAGGTTCCATATGCCTGCTCATTTCCATTGTTTTCATTAAAGGTATTTAAAAAAAAACCTTCCACATGCATGCTTTCTTACAAGTAGATTCCAAAGGCTGGGACTTCAAAATCCTATATTATTGAAACTTAGAATCGATAATGCAACTTGCCATAATATAATCATATTTATGTGACTCTAAATTCAGCTATATTGAAAAAGGGATGATCATATTCTCATAACTGTTGAAAATTAAAAGCTCTTAACAATCTCTATCAGACAGAATTAGAGTGTTTTCAGATCAGCTGGGGAGCGCCTCCCATGGCACTCTACCTTGGTCCCCGATATACGTTACCTAACTCCCTGTTAATAAGGCACTCTTCTCCCCCTTTTAAACAGTCCCCCACTGTTTTGTCTTAATGAAAATGTCCGTGATATTGCGCGGTAAATATTTGGAGAGATCTCCAATACTTTGTTAAGTATGTCCGAATTTAGATGTCCAAAACAGATAGGAAGTGTATTGAGTAACAGAATGGACATTTCTGGATTAATTGTCCAGTTAATTGACCAGAGTGTCTAGTCAGTCAAATGGACTTATGCCTCAGATGATATGGGAAAATGTTTAACGAAATAGTTCTTTTCATTACTCATAACCAGGATGATGACTTGTCAAAAATATAAAGCCAACAGAATCCAATTGGTTTTTCAAAATGTCTAAACCAAGGAAATTAATACAAATAATGACGAAAGTTGCAAAAGAAATCCAATTAAGGAAATTCATATGCGGATCTATAAAGTTATTCTCCAGGCAATGTTTTTTAGAAAATATTTACAAATTGAAAAAAGCAAAGATTTTTAGATTTTCAAGAATCCCAGCGGGGCGTTCTGGCTATAACTTTATTCGTATCAGGTGGTTCTGGCCCCTCCCCCAACCCCATCGCCAACTAGGTCCGCACAGGATATTGCTGCATTTGTTTGACCGACCCCCCTGGTTCAGACCAAAATAGTCCGTCGGTCATACAAATAAAATAATGGTCTGCTATTCTATATAAATTATTTGTTTACCATGATGAAAACTATGACAAGCGAAAAATTACCTACTTCTCACATATATAAGTAAGTGATATTTCACTGCATTCAACGTGAGGTCGCTATGACTGTATGTATTTATCAATGTACCTGTGTCACATTAATAGAGATGAAAGGTAAGGAGAAAATTTAAGACATTGCTAATTTCATATTTCACCGTTGCAATTGTTGCAAACAATCCCACCTTAAGTTTTTTATATATAAATACTCCGTAAAAATGTTTTTGTTATTTGTCCTCATACCTGAACATCTTTTTCGTCTACAATTTTCACAAAATTGTGGTTAAATACACGACCTTTTTAAATTCGCACCTTTGCCTTTGTGAACGATCTTTTCTCTTTGATCTTGATTTTGTTTTCTTTCAGAAAATGCCTATGTTCAAAACCAAAATAATAATATCACTCCGTTTGTAAAATACAATTCCTAAATTGTTTGGTTTATTTTCACCTTACCGTCACCTTTTATTTTTGTTTTCGTCAAATGCATACATATTGAGACAATACATCTCTCTCTCTCTTTCTCCCTCTCTCATTTTGGTGAACACACGACTTGTCAAGGATATTTTTGGTATAAATTATTATCTTTGATTTCGATTCGTTGAAAAAAGGCACGATGTTGCACAGAACAGAAGGCAGGGGAGTCACGTGATGCGCGACGAGGCATGTCGCTGGAGAAAGATTTTATCGGGATCGAAGTGACTCAATCTTCACTCCATAATGTGCAGTAGCCAATGCTAGCTTTCGGAATTGGAATATTCTTCATTATATAAAAACTAAATCAACTAGGTGTTATCGACCTCACAAGATTTGAAAAAAGGCAAAGAAGACTTATTGGAAACTGAGGTATGTGTAAAATAAGGAGACATATTTTGATAAGGACTTTTTTTTCAAAACATCAAGTATTACGTGAACTCATAAGGATTCACTTTCCTTTATTCATCTCATTTGAATTTGTTTATACAATTTCATCGACGACGAATCGATTCATCAATAATGATTGATTTAATTTTCGAAATTGTTCACTAATAAATACATACAGGGCTGTAGGTAATCTATCAATATTTCTCATTTGTGTATACATGTATTCACATATTTCGTTTTCGTGATTATGAAATTGCAATATTTCGATCAAATTATCTTGTATTGTGTTTCTGTTATTTTATTATTAGTAAGTTTCGATACAGTAAGAGTGAAATGGACATTGTCAAAAAGGAAATCATTTGAAAAGGGAAAAAATACACTACTGTAGAGGAAACTTGTATTCCAATGGAAAACTATGAAATTTACAATTTCTTCTTCTTCTTCTTCTTCTTCTTCTTCTTCTTCTTCTTCTTCTAACAAATAATGGTTTTGACATTATATGTGGTAATTTTTCGACTTTAATTAGATTCAAAATTAAATAGAATAAATGCAAAATTTCTTATGTTCCCCTACTGTATTTGTAAATGGTACAATATAGGTACATAAATGAAAAATACATTGTAATAGTTCCATGTATATATAGTCATGTAAAATGAAGATGAAAATACGTAGCGGACACAAGTAGTTTATTTCAGTCAATCGAAATGGAGAGAGAGACAGCATTTATCGATGCTCATTTTGAAGACGTAATGGATGATTGAGTTTGTGTTTTCTGCAATCTAATAAAAAAAAAAGACACTCCATCGTCATAACAACTATTCATCCGTAAATATGACCATTTTCCAATAAAAATCATTACAAATTTATGGGCGCTAATTGTGCGTTTTTAAAACTCCTCCAAGCGAAACAAGTACGACAAAATCTTTCGTTGGAGAAGTAAAAAAAAAAAATAACGTTTTATTTTTATTAAAAATGTGACATGAAATTCGATAGGATATTTCTTTATATTGGGTTTTTTAATTAATCTTATAGAGGTAAACGAAGAAAATCGAAAGTCGTTGCTTTATAACAAAATGAAAACGATTCCTATATTTAAATTAAAAATTTTGTGTTTTAAAAATCAAACGATAGTGCAGTCTCCATCTTCTGAAATACATCTGATTTCACATTTTCATACTCAATTTATTTATTTGTTTTTGTGTTGGAAACAGTAGTCTCGGAATAACCTTAGATTATTTGATAAGAAATGATGATAATATGAATTTCTCATATTCATAATTGAAAATTCCCATCAACATTATATAAAATGCCAGTCACTCCATTGGAATGGATTGTTGAGCTATTCGTGCATATTAGGTGTGTTGTTTCACTTTACATAATCTGATATTACCATATGGTCAGAGTTTCCTTGTATGAGTTAAAAGTGAATACGAAACGAGCATATCAGTTTTAAAAGTATCAAAAAGAGGGATTTTAAAAGGGACATAGAATTGATTTTTGAGGTCTACCTCATTCCATGATCGTGTGCTACAGTAGAATGGTTTTGGTGCCAAATGTTTAATTTATCTACCGCCGGGGTTAACGAGGGGATACCCACCATACACTGAAACTTATACGCATTGTGAAGGACTTGTCAAAATTTAAAAATGTGAGAGGAACTATGACCGGTTAGTTTGATGGAAACACGAGCGGGCAACAAAAATAATGGACAATATACAAAAGTTCTTTTGTCACGCAAAGAAACCGATTTTGATACCACAAAAATCGGAAACTGGAGATAAGTTTTCGTTTTCGTCGTTTAGTCTACTCATGCAGGGTTGAAACCGAATTCCACTTCGGAAGGAAAGTTTTAAAGTCACCTGTGCGTTTGTTCGCCACAATAGCTTTACAAGAATATTTGATATCAATTTGAAATTGAAATTAATACCCTACCCATCGTTAACATCTTTATTTGACTCATGATTCGATAAGGGTGGGGTATGAATGGGTAATAACAAAAACAAGCCGTTCAAAAGGAAGATGCAATTTTCCATCCAGCAAACCAAGCAGTAGAAATAGATTTGGTGGGAGATTACATTTTGCACATCACTAGCCCATCATTGATACATAGCCTCATAAAAAGTGATGAAAATTGATGTAAAATTAAACTAACATTCACCTAGTCAAATATTTTTGTAAACCGTAAAATTGAAATTGCATACAAAATAGGATTATAGCTTTAATTTCTGAGCGCGTGTTCCATGAATTTCTGAGGATAAAATGAGTTTTATCTAAAATCAATTCCTTGCCAGAAGTTCCATCGCATTGTGCTTGACCCTGGCGATATAATATAATTATCATTCATTTATTCAGTACTTTTATGGCGATTTTACATGCATTAATTTGTGACTTTTTCACCCTCCATTCTCGCTTTCCACACCGTCACTTTTCCTGATTTATAGCACAGAAAATTACATTAGACTAACGGAAGATGCCTTTAATAAACTCATTGAGTCTGCAATATGGGTGAAAATTGGAGCAGAACAGAGTTAAGGGGATGAAACTCTATAATCAATCATGACAAAAAGGGGTTCTTTTCTGGGCCTTAATGTAAATCAACGCTTAAGGACTGTGATTGGTCATTGTTTGGGAATGACATTATTACTGACAATTTCTGGAGATTTTTATAAGTTTTGTTGATTTGGCTATGGTTATACTGTCCTTTATTGGTGCTTTTTGGCTGTTGTTGGTTCTCGTGGAAGAAAATGAACTTGATGTCAGAAGAAATCATGCGAAGAGGTACTAGTATTCAATTATCATTATAGTACATGCATTTCGGAATCACAATCAACTAGGGGCTTATGATTTTTTTTTTTTTGATTTGCATACATGAAGAGCTAAAGGATTGCCTAGAAGTATTTAAAGAAAAAAAATCCGCTTATTTTGGATTCTACATAGAAATTTATATTATGATTGGATTCCCTTAATCTTGTTACAGATATTTCTTTATTAAGAAATGTTCATTATTTTCTTTTTATTTTCATATGGGTTTCTGTGATATCTGTGATATTTTCTTTGTATTTTCATATGAGTTTCCATGATATTTTCTCTGTATTTTCATATGGGTTTCCGTGACATTTCATATCTTTAATTAAATATAGATATGCTAAGGAAAAGGAAGAAATGCTATATTTATTTCCCATGCATGGTTACTTGTCAGTTTTCTTCCAATAACTTAATTCTAATTTTAAGGAAAGTAAATCGCAATGCAGTTAATAAGTCGATAGTACTAAGGAAATGCTGTTCAATAATTTGTTAGAATATCAGATAAAGTAAATCCCTCAAAATCCGTCCGAAAAATAAAAAGGAAGTAAAAAATAAAACGAAAAAAGTGCACCTTCTCAATACGAATTTTACAAGTAACTTATCCGCTGTAATCTTTTGACCCTCGTAAAGTTAAACTTTTCCCTTTTAAGCATAATGTAAACAATATAATGTTCCAACTTCAACATAGTGTTTTATGGGGAATGAGATATAAAAGTGAATTTACTGAGCACAGGGTCTCTTTTATTCATTATACTGCCTTCATCATTTTTATGTCCCCGGAACCTGGTGCTCCGTTATTGATCTGATCTTTATATTATGACCTTGATGGATTTATGTGGCACTTGAAAAATGGAGAGGATTTAGTATTCAGTTGAATCAATTAAAATTTGTCTCCAATAATGTGCTTCTTTAGTTTGAGACTTTTTAGACCAAATTTGAAGGCCAGAAAAATATAGAGCTTTATAAAAAGGTCTATTGAAAATTTATGTGGTCTAGCAGCAATGAAACAGTTGTGAGATGAAAGTTGAGATAGTGTACTTGACAAAAGGGCTTTAATTTTGAGGGGACCTGTAAGTGATTATCAACTAAGGTAATGATAAATTTTGGGGAAGATAATATCTTGTTTCACCCCTATTAAACTTTTTACTGATAATAATCTGAATGTTTAATAGCCTAATTTCATAGCAGGGTTTTTGATTCTGGACCGTAGCTAAGTGAAATATTAGACATGTGATGTGGAGATGGGCCAATGGAGGTTTAGTTTGGTACTGCCCCCTGTTTGTGACACGCTCTGCAGGGAGGGTCATCATCGCCGTACATCTGTATCCCCCCTTGACCACGGGATTGTTGGTCTTTTACAAGTTATGTCGCCTGAAGGTGTTGGGAAAACAGCTGAGATAAAAATCTGTTTGGTTTTGAAATTTTCTTTTTTTGAAAGACCTCACACCATTGAACTTGAATTTAGCGAAATGTCAGTTAATCTTAAAAAAAAAATAGGAACGCCTTTTTATTTTATTTAACTTGAAGAATAGAAACTGTCATTCAATTTCCTACTCCTTGTTATGGAGAATAAAGTGTCTCTTTTTAAATGTTTTAATTCTTTTGCACTTAAACCATTCTCTTATCAAAATTAGCACATCTATCATCAATGATCATCAAACTCCCCGGTCGAGCTCCCTGGGTAACCGATCGCTGGTAGAAGTTTGCATCTATCATAAGATCAATATAGTCCCTGATAAAATTTGATGCCTTATACATGCAGGTAATGTTCTATAAATGAGCATCGAAATTCATGGCAAAGTTTTTTTTTAAATGAAGATGAAATTCGAGGTAATTTGTTTTTCAATAAAGAATTTGACATTTTAATAATTCATCAAGTAAATTAGCTACAGATTTTAAATTGTCATTTACGTTTTTAACATATCAGTATACATCCAGAATAGATTTGAATTTTAGAAAAGTTCCCATTGTTTCCGGTACCTTATTATAATTTGTTCAT
Source organism: Pinctada fucata (assembly GCA_028142955.1). NCBI lineage: Eukaryota > Metazoa > Mollusca > Bivalvia > Pterioida > Pteriidae > Pinctada > Pinctada fucata. The sequence goes on along the minus strand of AP027111.1, from coordinate 20,987,367 downwards.
GCTGTGATTTATTCCCCGCTATTTTACCTTTTCATGTGTCATACTAACATACAAGTGCTCCCTTTGTATTTAAAAATACAAATACCTAAATGACCTGTTCTAATTGAAAAAAAAATCAATGAGAGGTATAACTTGTCTTTCATCTCCTTATCGACGTTTCATAATCAATTGAAATCTAAAGATACCATTACTTTCAGTGCCCCACATTTAGGGCGTTGGTCTCTCGTTTCTCATACTTATCATGATTAATATTTCGGTTTTACCCGGTACGGGCCTTAACCAAAATATTAATCATGATAACTATTTTATGAGTCCATCTGCATTCCATTTTGTAGTTTCGTGATACAATTTTCACAACGTTTGATTTTTATCAAAGTGAATTATAATTTGGTTCTGGGTCCCAGTTTTGCAGATTCGAAAATGAAACTAAGCTGAATAAAGCTGTTGCCTTTAATATTTCTTTTTTCTCGAGGAGATGTAGAATATGGTTTTTGAATTTACGTGAACCATTCTAAATCAAGAAGTAAATAGTCATGACTGTACGAAATTGAAAGAAAATGGACAAACAGGACACATGAAACTAATTATAATAATGTTAGTCTTTTTCTCTAATGATTGGTATACACGTGGTTTAAATGCTTGCATGTAAACATGGTGAAGTTAAATGTATATTGCATACAAAAGCATGTCATTCTTCTTGTGACATGCCGTGTTAATGATAACCTTTATACAAAAATGATATAATCTTTCACACCTTTAAATCTTATAAAAAACTAGACCTTGCTATCAGATGACATATTAGCGTGATTTTTAATATGAATTATGCAAGCCAGAATGCATCTAAACAAGGTCTATATATATTTGATGAAATCTATCTTACGACATTAAATGAGTTAAGTGTACCTTTAATATCTCACTTGCACTCTCTATTAACATGTTTGCCTTCTAAATAATTTGTGAAATTTCTTTACAAAATTAGTTTTCTTCAATCCCATTGTAAGAGGACGCTTTTAAAAAGCTTAAGATCTATTGCAAAACACATTAACATTTTCTCTTTGATGAAATATTTTCCACTTATTTGGATTTTCGGTGTCAAAACAGCTGTGCAATGTGGTAAAACATCGTCATTTGGTCTCGTATAATTACATAGAATTATGGTGATCTTAACATGCGATATCAGTAGATTCCAGAGTTTCATCAGAATCAGATGAAAGCGTCACCATGGCTCATGTTATAGTGCTAATTGAACTCCCATTATGACAGGTTACCTGAAATCGACATCACGGAAATTTGTGTTGCTTGGTTACGTTTTTAAATATTCTGACCTCTCTCCATGTGATTTCTCCCGCCAATTTTCAACAATGGTACCATTACTTAGTAATCTCACTATTATAATTTAGTACCTTTACCAGAGGGAAGATGTTCTTGGATTAGACAGAAATACATTTATTTTCACGTAGATACAATAGGAAAGGACTTAGACAAATAGTTATTGAAGGATCGATCTGTCGGGAGCTTATGGTAGAGCAGATGATCATAACGTTATCATGAAGATTTGAAAAATACACAGAATAATGAGAGTTTTGGGGGATTTAAAGGTGACAAAACTCATTAAATGACATGGCATAGCCCACCTACCCGCATTACACGATGCTTAATCGGTTAAATTTGTAGTCAAAAGTAAGAGTTTGAAGTTTTCTCAAGGAATGAATTTTCTGCTTCATGTGACAATGAAGTAGCTTTAATGTTCAGTAGTAGAAAACACGAGAAAATAACTTTATTGAAATTTAATTTACATTTCCGTCGTCCTTCTGAAGTTAATTTAACATTTCCGCGCTATCTTTGTACAGACAACGGTGAAATGATGTGTGAAATTTCACCTGTTCTGTCTTTAGTCCTAATAAAGCTACTTTTAGCATGGCTCTGGTAAAATCTTAAATCTTTATTGACCAAGCATTAAATCTGCTTTTTATGGAGCATTTGTTAAAGAGTTTGCTTCATTTACCAGACTTAACCTTGATCATTTCCCTTATCCACCGGCATCAAATGTAACCTACTGTTACCTCTAGTCTTACTTTGTATGGAGATGTAACGCCTTGACTCTCAGCTTAGAGGATTTAATTGGGAGGAAAATCGACAGCCAAGGGCTATAACCCCCTTCTCCACAGGGACCTTGTATTGGTAAAACAAGAACACAAAAACTAGCTCCTGTAATCCCCTTCGTTAGAAAGTCCCGGCAAAAACTCATGTTGACATTTCGACATAAGTTCAAGTCGCTCTGCGTGTATTGGACCGACCCATTTGTTTAGTCCTGCCTCCTGGCGAAACAATAAATACATGTATATTGTGGTTGGAAAGGGGATGCCAGTAGTACTTTTGCGGTTGAAGCTGTAAATGATATTTGTCCAGCTAAATTCAAAATTGTGTAATTTTTTACTTCAAGTGATGGGATGTTGATGTAGGTCCAGTTGTCTGTTTTGCCACAGCCTTGTACCGGAAGTCGACATTTTGGTATTGGAGTTTACAAAAGTTCTATCGAAGGTCAGTGACTTAAGTTATTTCAAACCAGGAAAAAAAATCTTCATAGGATTGTGGAAAATAGACGCTCATGATTTGGATTTTTTTCTCTGTAGAATATATGGCTCAGTCACATACGAGTTAAGATGAATATGTACATGTATTTGATTTTCATAAGAGGACTCCTACTTTTTCTAAGTCTTTGAAGAGATTATATAACATGAAGAATTAGAATATGTCAGTCATGATTGTAGATTTCCCGCTCAGCAAAAGCAGAAAGGATAAATTAAACTGTAGTTCCGTAGCTAATTGTGTGTCCGTTCTTCTGTATAACACTGAGGGTCACGGTTTTTTTTTCGGACATTATCATACTTAATCGTCAAAAAACATTTCATAAAAGGGACAACTTTTTTCACATTGCTTGAAACTGTGACAAATTTCTATGTTTTTGATAATCTTAGCTGCCTTTGATCATGTTAACAGTAAGGTCCAAGACAAGAAATTTTATTACAACTGTGTAATCGTACTCATATTGTACACTTTTCGTTCTGAGGGAAATTCTGAAATGGATGAAAATGAAATTGTTGAATGAGTCCTACAGGTTCAAAGCAGTTTATAGGATAATCCTCTCACCCGAATTAAAAGTTTGTTTAACAGATTAGGGAAAGTGTATCGGTATATCTAGGTATTAGAGACGGCAGACTTCAAAAGTGGAAATTCAACAAAACACAGTCAAATTAAACACGTTATGTGACACCGCCGTGTTAGTTCGCCTTTAAGGAATTAACGAACAATTAAAACGCTTAACAAAATGATGTAAAATCTTGTTTTCTGACTAAATTTGATTATCCCAGGTAAACGGCTATATCGGTGTCCTAGACAGATAATTGATAAAGAAAAGTATACTAACTCAATCGAGTTATGTCCCCTGGTTACGTCACTATTGTTCGGGTTCAGGAATTCGCCAAGTTCCGTAACCATGTTTAATTAGAAGTTAGATGTGAAGGAATATTTCATGAATATTTCATTACAGTCTCAGATTAGTAGACAAGAACATATGTGTGGTCAATTTTCTTTGGTCTTGTTACGAAAAAAATATACTAAAGGATTCCAAGGTAATTGAGCGTAGCTTATGATGCTATAAAAACTTGACCAGTCCATTTCCTAGTCTTTGAACGTTACAAATCGATGCTGACCGGGACTAGAGTGGGTATATTGAGGGTCCGGACCGTTATAGCTCCAATTATTACTCTACTTGAGCTGACAGTCAGAGTGGGTTTCAGTCAAATAGACCAGCTTTATTTTTTCTGATAGAAAGGATTAATCTACATCCACAGGTCTGTATATATAATTTATTTCTTGTGCTTGATAAATGCAAAGACGTGATCTAAAATGTAGGTCAAATTAGTTTGAGAGATACAAATATAGATTACGTAGAAAATACTTTAAAAAAAATAAAATATAGATAATGGTGTATATATAAATAAATTTTTCATAAATCTAAATTATTTCACAATTTTTTTTTTCCATGTTAAATGTTTTTTTTTTTTTTTTTTCATCAAAAAGAGTGATCAAATTTCTCACGGTTGATATTTATAGTGAATTTGCTTCACACGAACCAAACTAAAATTAAGAATTTCTCGACAACGTACGAGCATGATTTATATAGTATTTCCAAAAGACGGATGACTTTGTGAATTGGTAAAAAGATTTAACTTTTAATATTTTTTTTTTCATGTTTTGCCTTTTATCTATATAAAACTTGGAAAACATACACGTATAGCTCGAAGCCTCTATTTTGTTTAAAAAATTTAAAATTGTCATAGTAGAGTCTTCATATTAGATGAGAAGTAGGTCAGCAAAATCATCATCAATTTTAATGTGCAATATATATTAATGACCCCTAAACGATAATGCTAATCTAACAACTGTTTCAGTTATAATACAAAAATGACTCAAATCGGATTTAATCATAGATACATGAACATGAGGAATTTGAACACTATGTATAAGCATTTTGGAAACGAGGAAGCGGCTTTGAAGTGAACATAGAAACAAGCACCTTGCATAATTCCGAATTACTAATCCGCGCTTAATGGCCATTAGAGAACGGTTTACAAATCTAGCACAAAGTGAGTCTCGATTCTCATCACCGATTTGGTATGAAAGGTCCCTATAGTCCATTAGCGGCTTCCACCCATAAAGCATGCACCCTCCCTCCTATCTTGTCAGTAATGGCCATAACAGTCCAGTATGATTAATGCATAACCGACTGACCATTTGCTGGACATTGAATCTAACACCTTAAACGGTAGAGAACAAACAGTTACAAAATACTGTCCTTTATACAACATGGTTTGATGGAATGTACTTCAGTAATGAGTATTGTGTTTTATATGTGCTTTTTGTGACTTGTTACAAGGATAAATTGCTCTGTAAAGTTCATCTAGTCAAGTCAGGTATACACATTTGTATTTCATATAATCCTCTTCTTACTCTTTATTTATTTATTTATTTATTTATTTATTTATTTATTTATTTATTTATTTATTTATTTATTTATTTATTTATTTTATTCAATTATTCAATATTTTCATTCACTTTGCAAAAACCCATTGTTGAATTAATTTATTTCTGAATCAATTGATTTATCAATCATTTCATTTCCTTTTAATATATTCTTTAATCTTCTTATGTGAAACAAAGAGAATTAATCAAAATCCTTTCATCCTGTCCTCTTGCATGAATCACTTCTTTATCAATTATCATTCAGATTTCCTGTAATTGACACTATAGAGAGTCAATTTTGTAGCTGAAATGAAGTTTAACGCTTTGTTAATTTCTTTCTTTTGGGTGATAGCGTCTTCGTGTTAAAACGCGAGATCATATCTGTTCCAAATCAATCGCTTTGTGCTTGTTTCGCAAAGGAATTGATCACTTCGGAGCTCCACCGCAGTTAAAACAAGGAAATCTTTGTTAGTGGTACCGGAGTATGAAAATTTAATGAAGTCTTATGGGAAGGTTTTTCTGCATGACGAAACATCGTGTAACTAAAGGCAGGGTGTTCTGACCAACGTTTACATGACGGAATCCATTCCTCTGATTGGATTTTGGACAGCTGGTCATTTGATTCTAAGAATGAAGAATTTCTCTGATTAATTGCTCGGGGGTTTTCGTTCATCTAGAACGCAAAAAGGTGACTGCACAGGTCAAGTCCAAAATGCCAGGGTGTAATTACCGACAAAGATAAATTAGAAAATCTGTTCTATTAGTCCGATCCTCCATTGTATCAATTTGTAGACATTACTTTTGGAATGACCACTGCTCCCTGAAGGTTGTCCGAGTACGGAGCGCCATTTGGGCTAATGGACACGATACATGAGAATGTAGTATAGTATTGGATTTCTATAATAAATGTCTTTCTTACCCTCTGAACGATAAAAATATCTGTTTGTGGCAGATTCTATGGTAAGTTAATAACTTTTATCGTGAATGGGAGGGGGAGAAGTGGACAGTAACCCTGCAATTTATACTCCCGACTCACTACAAAATTATGCAGGTAGCAAGAGTTTTTAACATTTTTCATGAAGAAAGGCTTTTTATGTTCAGTAATTTTTTAAGGAATTGAAAAAAATGAAGCAAGTGTCTATTTGTTGGCAATAGTAAGTTCATGATAATCATGATAATTAGCTCAAATAGTACATTAATTGGCAATATGAAGAGAATGCATGAAGCGCTCTTGTGCGTTGGCAAAGGTATTTCAGAAAAAAAAATTTAGAATTGTTTACCACGGTCCTTTTTTGTAAAAAAAAGTATACAAAGTGCCAATATGCAATATGTGCAACAGTATTTTATTGGTTAAGTTCTTGATTTGACTTTTTATATTACCTTTTTTTCTTTCATAATGGAAGAGAATTTCAATAGCATTCGGAAAAGGAATGTCCAAGTTGTTATTTGTCCAAATTTTCTTCATATACATTGTATTCAAAGGACAACGTTTGAGTTTGTAATTTGCTGAGTAATTTACAAAAAAAAAATTCTTCTCTATACTTGGGTATCCATGTTCTCAAGAGAGCACGTGTTGGGTAAAAACAAGTGTAATATTTCAATATTGCGATAAGAGCCGTCCGTTTGCCTAGACATCCTTCAATATTACAGACAATGTAAACGCTGTCAGATCTTTTGAAATATTAAATGAAATTTTATTAACTCAATTGATCAATTTATTACCCCCTTTCAGGGTGTATCGATATCTGTATGACAATACAATGTCGATGGCACTTGCTTCAAATGTTAAATCGTACAAACAAATGCAAGAGAAAGTGGGTTGTTTTGAAATCAGAGGAATTTCGGAAGAGTGGTTTAGGGACGAGCAGAGTGCTTGAAGATGGAGATGATTAACTTATTTGTTTGGTAAAGTTTCTCTTTCTTATCGTAAGTGCACTTCAACACTTGGAGGACAAGAAATCTTTTAACGGCCAGGGTTGATTAAATTCGCTTCGACAAAAAGGTTATCAATTTAAAGACTTCTTAACTTAATCCCAAAATTAAATATTGGGTGATATTACTTTAAATCTGTCATTGAAATGCACAAGTAAATTATTTGTAATTATAGGGACTGTTTAAACATATTATGTCAAATATGGGGAGAGAAATGTGATTTAATGAACTTAAGTAAATTCCTATTTGCATTGTTACATACCAAAATTGGATAGGGGTATTCTATTAAGAGTTTTGGGTCTCAATACAGCATTGTACTTCAAATGAAATTCAATGCAAATAAAATCATTGCTGTAGTCTAATGGATAAAAGACAATATTTTGACACTATTTGAACCAGCGACGTTCGTGGGTTTGTTCTTGAAAAATATTGGTTCATTACCGTTCATTTTCATTCGGCTGTTGTCAGATTGACTTTTGCTGTGTATTTGCGCTTGATACTAAAAATGATAACATATTTTCGAATGTTTCCTCATTGATCAAATAACATATTGTATCTTCGATTGCCATGCACCTTTGAGATATAATGTCTCCAGTTTGTCAAATTTGCTTCGAATAATCAAATACAAACGACTGACGCACGTTAACAATAAAATGGAACAAAAATCAGGATGTGTATTTACTTTTCAAAATGACTTTTTCCGAAAAAAAAAAAGAAGAAAGAAGATTGAATTACACATAAACTCAGTGATTCAGTTCCAGTATGTTTTTTCTCTATTTTCTGACTTTCCTTTTTTGTCCCTTCCTTTCTTCTAGACAAAATAATTTCGCCTGTATTGCCCCCGTTATTGTTTTTGTGTGATCTTTTGTGTTTGATGTGTTTGATGTGTCTAAGTTGTGCGTTGACGTTCCTAGTCCCTTTTGTGTCTCTTTCTGTGCGTGTCTGCTCTTTGTTTTTGCATTGGGTGTTTTGGAGTTTTGCTGTCGATGCTGCAGCCTAGTGTTGTTGGAGATCCCCTCCTTTGTTTGATATTTTGAGCAACAAAACGGCAACAGGAGCCAATGGAGATTCTATCTAACTTTCTTCCATTCTTTCGTTTCTTGCTTCTTTCTCATCGGTTGGTCAAATAATTGATAATTTTAGTATGAATTTATTCAATAAATAAATAGCTCATCAACAGAGGATAAACGCCGTCACTTTTATTTCTCCATGCACACCATTAGTACAAGTCTTACGTAGAAAGGACGTTATACGTCCTTAATTTACGATCCAAAATGCGTTGTTTTTATGTACGAGTTGTCCTGTTTGACAAAAGGGCTCGTTTGACATGAAGATTTATGGTCCTTGACATGTCGAATTGTTCCTACTCGAGATGTCCTCAACATGTATTCTGAGGTTGTTAAACATAGTGTCGTATATTTTTCTTTAAATTGTTAAATAATATGTTAATTTCAAGAATTAGAAAAATAACCTCGAGCAAAGTTTCTAAAGTGAGATTTACAAGCTGTCCATTTCACACCTGGGGTGGACCAAGTCACCAACATTTAAATTCCGTATTGGTGGATGAATAAACAAGCAGAAATAACAACAAATGAGATTTGGTGTGTATATTTGCTTGTATTTGTACTATTTTAACACATTGGAAGGGTCTTATTGTGTCATGACTAAAATATTGACCCATCTTTTCAAAAATAATGGGTAAGGATTAGAAATCGGCCGTACCTCCGACAATACCTTGTTTGCAAGCAGCGAGTTGCGTGGAAGAGATTGAAACGTCTTGAAGTACGGGATTTGAGCACTTGAAGAAACCGTTACGAACCTTTCTTTTATATTTTCCAGGACAAAGATCTGAGAATTTTGGTGTGAGGACAACCAAAGGCTTTTTACTGCTTTCGGAATACTTCTAGAGGTATAGTTTTATTCAGTTTTATTTTCCAATTTATAAATATATATTTTTTTCTTGTGTTTGATTATTATAAAATTTATATTGAACAATAAAGCTTGATATTGAAAAATGCCTTGATAGCCCGATGTATCCCTTATTTATCGCAGAATTGCTCCTTTTTGCATTTTGAAAGTAAGATTATTGTTTTATTCATAGTACATCATTGTTTTGAATATAAAAAATAATAACAAACCTGATAACCATCAACCCGGGTACAGTACAGCTACGTTGGTATCAAAATTACGTATGAAGATAAAAGGGGTTTTAATTAAAGAGCCTTCTTTTTCAATTTTATTACAAAGGCCACATTCAAATTTTCATGATGTATATTCGATTACAAAGAATGAAAACGGATACCTTCTCATTATTTTTGGCAAAGAATGATAGAAGTGCGTTGTTACCCCTTTGTAAGTATCGGGTACATTGTGGTTCCGCTATATAAAACATACTGCATTGCGCGCCGATGACAATATAACGAAAAATGCGATAGAAATTTCATCGTATACAATTTGCATACATATTGCATGGATTCCAATTTATGATCAATAGAATATTTCAATTAGTACAAGAAAATTTCATTGGATAGATAAAGGGGTATTGTAACATTTGATTTAATAAAGACGGCGTATTGATCGATTTGAATTATTGATGGCCCTAATCTTATTTGACAACGTCAGATTAGTAACGATTTGTTGGTCAAACTATAACGATCCCATACATAGTCCAGATAAATTAACGTGGAGTATGAAATATTGGAAGATAAAACTAAACAAATTTCATGATAACTTTGTTGAATTACGAGTGTACGGAAATTAAAATAACGTTTTGATAAGGGTCGAAATTCGGGAAAAAGACAAATTGGTAAATTGAGTAGTAACTTTTCCTTTTTTTTTTCACGTTAGATTAATATACATGGTTGCTTTACAAAAAATATTTTTGTGTATATTCATATTCTAATAAATATTCTGTATGTAATATAAAAGCACGCAATCTCAAAGCAGCGGATTTAACTGATATATATACGAATATTTATCATAACGGACTCAAATTAATGTACTATAATTTATATAAATCCACGGTTTCCTTTTATCTTCAAGAAATGTTGTCTCAGAATTGATAAATATTTGTAGTGCAAGTTGTTTCTAATGTCAAATAAGCGCATTGATTAATATCTGGACGATGTAGTTGTTGAACCAAACACGGTGTCCGGAACGTTGGAAGTTGTTTGACCAAGGCTTTACCTGAGTATCAAAGATGAGAGAATCGGCGTGATTAAATTTCCTCTCATATCTCCTTGTTTATTCCGGGTGACAAGATGATAGATAAAGGGGTCTGTAATGAGCCCCACTAAGGGGAAACCACTCTGTAAATATGTATAACACCTTCATCGTTGTCCGAGGAATCCTTTATGTGTCCACTTTGAACCGTCATTATTTTGATAAAAACCAAATATTCTCTATCTTGTCAAAAGTTAACAATGTTGGATTAAAAGACTGATAATAAATTCGAAAGTGTTAAGAAACTTCAAATGTTGTAAGATGGACTGCATATATTACTCAGCGTTAAATCATTTTATGTCTAAAAATGTTATCTCATGATCTAGAAATGCAAATATTTCTCAAATTCGCACAATATCGAAATCAGTATATTGGAATATTGACACGAATTTATTGAAAATAACACCTTGCCGGATTTAATAAGACGGGCAGATGAAGTGAAATTTATAATCCCCCAGGAATGAGTGTTCAATTCTTTTTATTACGTCTTGGATGACCATACAGGTACGAGGCTTCAAATAAGGCGATATTGGGAAAATTCTTCTGTTGGTTTTAGACATATTGGATACACTCGTTTGTCGAAATATGTCGCTTCGGCTGTTGATACGATATCATGCTTTGACAAGACAGTTTATTACCCACTTTTTCTCCAAGTTCATAATGTGGTTTCGTATGTGACAGAGACATACTAAAGCAAAGAAAGTACAGATAACAGTACTACTAGTATTTGTACTTTTGTAGATGCTATGCTTTTATTGGACTTGTATCTAAATCGAGTAGCTGTCTAGATTTTGTGTTGAGTAGCTTTTGTTTCTTTTATCGTGTCGAGGGATTTCTACTCTGATATTTATAAATGAAATATAATATCTAGAATGCATTGAACAAGAAATTGTCTAGAATTTGTGGAAGACCGTGTAAAAACACAAATGCGATTGAGAGATGAGTTATAGTATATGTATATATATATATATATATATACATAAATGTTAATATCTAATTAATTAAACTGCGTGGATGGATTTAATTTATACCATGGATAGTGAAAAATGACGGTATGTCACGCCATTAGCATCTGTTTACACATTTGAGTCATTTATTGTCCTGATTTGCACTAAATGCCATTTACAGAGCGTTTAATGAACTTCGTACCTATAAGTGAGATTGAAGTTCAGAAGGCCAATTCATTATTATTTATATGATGTTATTGTCCAATCGACAGACGAATTTATTCATTAGTAATTTATAATGTATTTTTTTATTTTCAGAAGATGATTTCTATGGAATTCGTGACGGAAGTATAAAATTAGATTTATGAACATGGGACCATTTCACAGCTTGGAAATACTATTATTTTGGATTATTTCGGGTACGTTAGCAGAGTACCACGTGACATTTTACCTTAGCGAGGAGAAAGACCAACTCTCGTTGGTCGGTGATGTGGCGACATCTAGCTTAATCGCGAACAATTTGACAACGGAGGAGTTTGCCAGCCTGAAATACAGCTTCCTTGACCAAAATGATTATCAGTCCTTATTTACTATCAATTCAGACAATGGAAAATTGTACACCTCAGTTGTCATCGACAGAGAAACTGAGTGCCGATTCCAAGAGCAATGTTCTCTTCAGTTCGAGGTGGCAGCGCACTCTTCTCTAGGATCGAGGTTTATCATTATTTCCGTTGAGGTGATCATCCAAGATTTAAACGACAACGTACCGACTTTCCAGACAAGCACTATAAATCGGCAAATCTCGGAAGCTGCAATAATCGGAAGTCCCATCCTCCTCAATGAAGCGACCGATTTCGACTCTACCTTAGTCAACCGAATTTTGAGTTACGACATGGTCGCCACAAACGCTCCTTTCACATTTTCTGCGACGTCAAAATCAGAAGGAGGCTTTGATCTGAAACTTATCCTAAATAAAACGTTGGACCGTGAAAATGTTGATTCTTACAACGTCTATATAGTGGCGAAGGACGGAGGTGCTCCACAAAACACTGGAACTCTAACCGTAAATATTGAGGTTACGGACTTTAACGACAATGCTCCGGCATTCATCGGAGACTCATACAATGCCAGCATCCCTGAAAATGCCATGGTAGGATATTCTATCACAAAGGTTGTCGCGACGGACAAAGATATAGGAGAAAACGGAAAGGTATCCTATAAACTTAATCCTCGGCAGACACATTTAGCCAAGATACAAAAACTTTTCGCCGTAAGTGAAACTTCGGGCAAGATTTCTGTGAAAGGAAGTCTTGAATACGAGTCTGGTAAGCTATTCCAGATCGGGATCGAAGCGAGCGATAATGGACAACAGCCGCGTACGGGTCATACAACAGTCAAAGTAACAGTTTTGGACGTCGTGAATAATTCGCCACAAGTAAAGGTCAACTTCCTACTGCCGCACAATTCTGGAGAGGTCAATATTTCAGAAGCATCCAAGATCGGCACCGTCATTGCCCACGTGACAGCGGAAGATGTAGATTCGGGTCTTAATGGCGAAGTTTCCTGTTCTATTTCAAGAGGAGTTTTCAGTCTGCAAGAGGTTCCCGACAAAGGTTATATTATTGTTGTAAACGGGACTGTAGATAGAGAAACTAAACTGATCCACAATATATCCGTAACTTGTACTGATCACGGTACACCAATTCTCAGTTCCTCAAAAAACTTTTTGGTGAAAGTAATCGATTTCAACGACAATCCCCCGGAATTTTATCAGTCTGGATATCAGGGATCGATCTTGGAAAATGGCGGCATCGGGGATTTTATAACACAAGTCAGAGCATGGGATAGGGATCAAGGGCAAAATTCAAACATTTCATACGCAATCGATGACAGGTTCTCTGAAAGCTTTGCAATCAATCCCCACACGGGCGTGGTTACCTCACGAATCGTGTTTGATCGTGAAGCTAAATCTACATACACATTTGTCGTCCAAGCGATTGACCAGGGGTCACCACCACTCACCGGATCAACTTCAGTGACCTTGACCATTCTAGATCAAAATGACAACAGACCCTCTTTTGACGTACCTATGTTTCAGTTCTTTGTACTTGAAAATCTACCTATTGACTCACTGGTCGGGACTCTGAGCGCAACAGACCCTGATGAAGGCGACAATGCGAAAATTTTGTATGAAATGCATAGTAATTACAGAAATACAGTCCCGTTTCAAGTATTTCCGGACGGTGCTATCAAGACAACGCAAAGTCTTGATCGAGAATATCAGAGCAAATTTGAATTCCATATCAATGCTGTTGATCAAGGAGGCGTAAAGCAGACGAGCTCAATCGCAGTGAAAGTTTACGTCGCAGACGACAACGACAACCGACCAATCGTAACGCATCCTACGAAAGGAAATGAGACCGCAGTCATTTCGTATCTAGCACAAATCGGCACTGTGGTGACCCAAGTGAGGGCATATGATCTCGATGAGCATGGTCCAAACAGTCAGCTGAAATTCACCATAATAGGTGGCAATGCACATGATGTATTCTCGATCGGAGAAAATTCGGGCAAAATTTACTTGAAGAGGACTTTTGAAATCCAAAGTGACACGGTGTTTCGACTTAAAATCAATGTCAGTGACATGAATGTAGTGAAGACATTGTACAGAGTGGAGTACATGAACATAATATTGAAGTTTTCAAACGGGACTGTGAGCGCCCCTCTAAAAGACGCTGGCAGCAAAAACGTACTGATTGTGGTAGGTTTCGTTGCTTTTACCGCCATTTTGTCGATTGTTATCATTACAGTTATTTGCATATTGCGCAGAAATGATATGAAAAAGGACAAAGTGAAAGCCACTTCTGCTGACCTACAAAAGACGATGTATTCACTTCCGCCGGAAATGTCTAAAGTAGGATTTCATGTTATGCAAGAAGGGACAGATAACTCTGTAGAAGCCATGAAAGAAATTCCGAAGAAGAAAAAGGAAGTCAGCTTCTCATTAGACGATGATGTTGATGTTAATCGGGTACCACATGACATGTCATCCTTCTCGCAATCGTTGGAAAATAAATCACAGGTATCTGATTTATTTCTTTTTCATGAATATAATACTTGTTCAGCATTAATTTTTCTTTCGTTTGTATGTTTGTTAATTTGTTTTTTGTTGGTTTTTGCTTGTTTAAGGTTGTTCTTTTTTAGGTTGCTTATTCTGTTTCGTTCTGTTGGTTTTTTCAATAAAAAAAAACCACTTGTGAAATGAATTCACAAAAAAAAATCTTGCCAATGAGACATGTTTAATCAAAAAGTAAGATGTATTCTTAAATAATTATAGTGTTACTCTTTGTTTTGACTCCCCGCATTTCAAAGTTGTGGGCGACACTCGGGCCTCAAATTTGAAATGAAATAACTATCATCCCTTGAGAAAAGGGACGGGAAAATTTGACACTGTCCCAATGTTAACCCACGATAGTAATCTGGCACTAGGCCGTGACGCCAAGCTTTTTACCTTTTATGACAACATGCAAAAATCGTCAAGTACATATCAATTACCTAAACAAATTCACTTTCATTGACATTTTGATTCACCTTGGAATTTGGAGACCTCTTACATGAAATGCGCCCATTAGATTTGTAACAACAAGGCCTGGTATTAGAGAGATTCGGTGTAAACGTGATTGGCTAAAGAATTTATTCCTTCAATAAGTTTTTGATATATATTTGATGGTACTTTCATAAGATTTGTAAATTTACATGACAAACATTCCGATACTATGATATATGTATTTCGGAGGACTTGAATTTACTCTGTAAACTAAGATTATAAATCTTAAGATTTTATCTTCATTTGAAATACAGGAGTAAAGGAAGCAAATCTAATTTAAAAACCAACTCTCACCCTTTTGATATTTTTGTATCAAGTTACCTGTAGTTCATGACCGCTTTGAAATGTCAGAATTCGATTTTCAAGACCTTAATAAAAATGATAGAAATTCAAATGATGATATCAAACTGGAAGAGAGCAAACTGGAAGAGAGCAAAAAATATGATAATTCCCTATTTATGCACTATTTAAAGTGAAAAAAGAAAATACGATAATATTCTTTCGATTTTTTCCCCATTTCGTTTTGTTTTATGCATATGTATATTTCATATGTGATTCATTGAATTATATTTTTCATTTTGTTGTTTTATTACTTTGCATCGGATTTGCCATGAAATATTGTAGTTTTTCGTAGATTTTTTTTATATTTCTTATAAATTATTGATACTTACCAGTATATGTCATTCGAAACTTTTTGGTTAATATTCACTCTAATTTTCACCTGGGTAAACATGTACTTTGATAATTAATTCTTTGCATTATTTTTTTTCAGAGAGGAAACACTCAATACAAATATCCCATAGAGCTCCAGGCTGATACAAACCATCAAAATAAAACTTTACTTCACAGAATGCTGCTCGACAATGTACAATTTACACAGGTATGTAAAACTGGTATATGTACAATTTTTACATACATGTAGAATACACATTTCCTCGTTTTGCTTTAGATTTTTATTTTCAATATTCAAACATCATTTTATATTTTGATTGATCAAGGAACTGTTATAGTTTGACGTTTATATCGCTTTCATTGTTTCCATATCAAATGAAGATTTGATGAAAAATGTCTTATTCTTACAGAAAGTAACACCACCTGGTGACAACCTCAGTGATTCCTCAGGGGAAATAACTACGTCCGACAGCGGGAGAGGCGGTAGTGACCTGGATTTGTCAAACCAATCACATAAAAATTTAGGTCAGTAAAGTCCACATGAATTCTGGTTTTGATCAAATTCCAAAACTCATTTCAGTTTATTTAGATATTTTTCAAGTAAAAGATCAACATGGAATTCCTCAAAAAGTTTGCATGTATAAATTCTTATGTATCTTTTTTTTATTATTATTTCAGACGACAATCGGAAGCGTTTCAGACAATACGAGGATGATGCCCGGAAATACAAACAGTTCGAAAATGACATTATTCGAAATTCGTCACATCCAATTGGATACGGAAACTCAAGTCCGACCGGTGTGACAACAGACAGATATAACGAACAGACACCTGGTGAAGACTGGGTTCCGTCGTATGTGTGACTTATAAATAGTCATCCAACTAATTACGTATGTGCCAAATATAAACTGTCTCAGTCCAGCAATACACGAAGCTGATTCTCATGGAAATACTCTTTTTCGTGAAATGCCAGAATTAAATCACTTTTTCACTTTTTACTCAAAATATGCAATATAACCAAAGACGCAAAACAACATGTTGACTGAAAGTCGGAAAGAAATAGGGTTGAAATATTCCAATCAAATTGCCGCGGCTGTTCCAGAGAGAAGTCGCAAAGGTGGAATACGATAGCCAATACGCCTTGAAGGGAAAGTAACCAAGGAAGATGGCCATCCTAGCTGAATATTTCAGAGGTAAAGAATACCTTCGTATGCATATAATCGAAACTTTACCAAGTTGTTTATTTCACATTTCAATATTTAAAATTACACATTAATGATAAAATTGATTTTTGAGAAGTCAAGTGACATTCTTTTCTTTCATATTTTCAGAATGGACGTTGGAAAATTTTAAAAGCTTGTTGAATGACAAAGACGAAGATTTAGTTCCAGAAAGTCCCGAGATCTAACATGTTATAAAACCTCCTATGCATAAGTATAAATGCCAAAAAGTGTTAATGTTGTGTGTGTATGAAATTACATGTATGTTGAAAATGAGCAAAAAGACTGATTTATTTGTGAATATGTAATTTTATAATTATTACGTATGATTGATCTCATTTTTGTTGTAACAATTGAAAATCGATTATTTTCAGCGACATTTTGGTGCTAAAACTATGAAAATAGCAGTAGAAATGCATTGAAATATAAATAATAACTTAAATCTCTATTGTGTCTCTTGTTTCTTTTAAATCATTTCACAGACGTTTTGTTGGGACATAAATTTAGCTTTAACAAGACATCGTGTCCAAAATTACTGGTCTCACAAGAGCACGTAAAAGAACAGTTCAGGGAACCTCTTTTTTTTAGTTATTCTGCTTTTCGTCATTACTGTGTTCAAGTTGAGTGACAAGTATTCTTTACCGTGGCCATTTTACCGCGTTTTTCTGTGAAATTTGCACTTTTTTCTTGACGGATGTCCGTCCTAAGTCGGCACCGATTGTCCATTGGATCGCGTTGGTTTGTGTTTGGTGTTATGATGTCCTACATTGTATGTAGACTCCCTTTTGCATCTCTTGCTGTTCTTGTCTTTTCTGTGTTTTCGCAATTGGGTTTTTCGGTGTTTTGCTTTTGGTGCTGCAACCGAGTCTTGTTGGAGATCCCCTTCTAGCTTTACCAGGATCTCGGTAACTATATAACGTCCATGACCTATCAAAGACACAAGGACAACCACATAATGACGGATAACCAAGAAACATATAGGTTGCAAGTGGCAAGTTGATAAAATCTTGAATGAAGGCGTACAAAATTACACGGTTATTACTTGCTTTTACTGAAGTCGAAATTTCTAGTCCTCCATTGGCATTCACAGACAGTTTGGTAATTGCAAAACAAAGTAAAAACCTGTTCACATACGACATCTTTTCCATTTTCCCCTTGATATTATGCCTGGATACTGCGTGTGATTGTCAACGTAAAGGGTTTGCTTTGAGCCATTCCTCATGATAATGTTTCAGAAATGAGCTGTATGAACCGACAAAGTCAAATGTTCTCTGACATCGTAGCAGGGGAAAGCTGAGTTGTCTTTATATCCATGATATAAGAAATGACAAAACAGCTGAGCAAATTACTTAATTGGTTTTCCTTGTCCCTTTTGCGCCTCTTGCTGTGCTTGTCTACTCTGAGTTTCTTTGTCGTATTTGGTGTTCCATGTCCCTTTTGTGTCTCTTGTTGTGTTTGTCTACTCTGTGTTTTCTCAATTGGGTTTTTCTGTGTTTTGCCCATTGGTCTCGTTGGTTTATGTGTAGTCCTTTGTGTTTGATGTTTCTGTGTTGTACGTTGACGTTCCTTGTCCCTTATGCGTCTCTTTCTGTGCTTGTCTGCTTTGTGTTTTTGCATTGAGCGTTTTGCTGTGGGTGCTACAACCTGGTATTGTTGGAGATCCCCTCCTTTGCTGTTGGTGCTGCAACCGAGTCGTCTTGTTGGAAATCCCCTTATTGCTTTACCAGTATCTCAGTAACTATATAAAACGTTTTATATACTGTAAATTGGTTTTTATTCGTCAGGTACCAATTTTCGTCAGTGCCTTCCTTGACGAAGTTACGTATCGACGAATATAAATACTCCTGACAAAGTATAGTGTAAAAAGGAAAAATTGAATCTTAAAAGAGTTAATACGACAGGCAACTCAGATAAATCATTGAAGACTGAATACGCACATAATGTCGCATATTATGTACTTCTAATTACGAAAAATTTACTTTATGATATGTTTTCACAACAAGCTAGGTTGTATACATGTCTCTAATTGTTTACCAATAATTGTTAAACAAACAATGAAAACAAATGCATACGGCCTATACCTGAATGTTCAGTTGGCATTTGAACAGACGAATTTATATTTTAGGGACCATTGGATGACGAATTTAGGTACTGACGAAATGGTCATTTTGAACGAATTGACGAAAATTGGTTCTGACGAAAATAAAGCAATTTACAGTATGTTATAAACCTACCATGCAAAGGCTCAAGGACAACCACATCATGCCGGATAACCAAGAGACATATATGCTGCAAGTGGCAAGTTGATTTACACAGTTATTACTTGCTTTTACTGAAGTCGTGATTTTCAGTCCTCCATTGACATTCACAGACAGTTTGGTTATTGCAAAACAAAGTAAAAACCTGTTCACATACGACATCTTTTCCATTTTCCCCTTGATAATATTCCCGGATACTGCGTGTCATTGTCAACGTGAAGGATTTGCTTTGAGCCATTTTCCTCATGATAAAGTTTCGGAAATGAGCTGTATGAACCGACTAAGTCAAATGTTCCCTGACATCGTAGTAGCTAGGGCAAAGCTGAGTTGTTGTCTTTATATTCCTGATATTAGAGTGGGAATACTAGAAATGACAAAACAGCTGAACAAATTACTTTAAATATCAAGATGAGTGTTTGTTGTGAAAAAACAAAAACAAAAATCCTTACGGTACATGATTATCCATAGAAAAATAAAATGCTAGTATTATGTATGTAGAATCAGAGAGTGAAAGTCGAACAAACCCAATATACAAACGTATGGGCCTTTAAAACATCATAAATAAACATGAAAAAATACAATTGAAAATCAAATAAAACAACTACTGTAACGATATTCTACAAAGAAGCAAAAGTGAATCCCAGATGGAGATGAGATCAGGTGTCAGATTGCAGGGAGAAAATCCGCTGTATGTAAGAATTATCAGTACCTGAATAAAATTCAGCAGCAAAACGACTTATTTTCTGGACTGGACTGAATGTCCTATCAATTCTTCCGAGCTCCTTCGGGCGTCAAGACATACTGATAGTTTTTGCTTGTTTTATAGAAAACATATTGGTGTGTTTATTTTTGTTTGTTTGTTTGGTAGTTGGGGGGTTTATTTTGTTTTTGTTTGTTTTTGTTTTTGTATTTTATTTTTTTGGTCGTCTGTAATTTTCTCTGTTTTCATAAAACGTTCTCCTTTTTCGTACCAATCAAACCAAGGCTTGACGTTCTTTCGATGTTATCGAAGAAATGACGTTCCAACCCCTTTTGTTTCTTTCAAAATGTCATAAAGCATTTAAAATTATCAAGCATATCTTCTTGACACTTGGCATATACATTTATATAAATAAATTGAAATTCTATCCTTATTACAATATGTTTCCTGAAACTTTTACATAACAGGAAAGCGCATGTCACATTTTGAAACTTGAAAGTTTTAGAACAAACATCGGTAATTAAAAACCTTATATATTTCACCCTAAATTCAATTTTTATCATGAAATAATCTCTTAATTTTATGGATCTTTTGTTAGTTTTTGACAAAGGTCCATCAACTGTATTCTTTATAATTTAATATCAACTATAGCCAAATGCCTCGAAATCGGCATTTTTGATTGATAGTGTTATCTTTTATTCCAGTATCCTGCTATTATTTGAAACACCATTCTTCTCATCTTTTCAATTTAAACATTTGTACGTGCAATTGCATTTATGGAGATTTTGGAAGTTGATAGGTCATTTTTCAATATGATACAAGAACCAGGATAATTTTATCAACATGACATGATAAAAAATGATAATAATGTATATATTAAAAAATGAATTACCTTAAAGTATCCATTTTTTTCTGTGGATAAAAAAGATATATGACTTTAAAGTTGTAGAAATAATATGAGGATCGTTTCTTCAACGCATTCGAAATTTCTGTTCTAAACGTGGGTCCTGTAGCATCATATCTTACCCATCCTGCTACGTCTTTCGGTACATTTTTGGACATGATAACTTTCACACTCTTTGTTCATATTACATTGTTTAGATTAAAGATCGTGCATGTCTGATTCATAGTGCAAATTTATCTGTTCTTAATTGATGCTATTTAATTTGAAGATGTTTAACATAGACAAGAAAAAATAATTTCAGAAAATTAGAGGAAAATTGAATTTTGCTTTCAAGTGTTCAATACCTCCCTAAACTATGAAATAATTTTGCAATTTTGCAAAAATACTTTTCGTGATGAATTTACTATCTAAAATTTTATGATAACTCTTAAAAATGAAGGAGGTTAAGCAATTTAGAATCCAGTTACTGTCTTTAACAGAAAAAAAAACAAATGTGCCATACAAGCTACAATTATGTAGATGTATTTTATAACACGGACAGTTGTTTGCCTGCTCACATGTACATGCATCTTTCTGTATTTGATGCCGTTTTACAATTCCTCATCCAAAATAGAAATAAATAAATAAAAATACACAATAGAAAAATAAAAAAAGAACCTTAATTCTCTTGTTTCGTAAAAATACAGTTCGTGAAAATTTTGCTGAAACAGAAAATAGATTTTACTTGGAGCCATGTTGTCCAAAATGGCAGGTCTCGCCAGAACACTTAACAGGGCAGTTATTGGAATCGAATGTCTGACCTTCAAGGAACTTCATCTGTCATTCTGCTTTTTGTCATTACTATGCACAAAGTTGAGATTGATTCAAGAATAAATCTTTATGAAGGTTTTTACGCTTTTGGTACATAGACTTATTTCTAAGATATTTGCGTTGTTGAATTGACGGGTATTGGATGTACCTTACAAGGATTTCAATAACTAAACAACGTTTATTCTATGTTTATAATTATGCTATAATCTATTTAAGACACAAGACGAGGTAATCAAGAGAAACATATGCTCATTTTGCCAAGTACCAAGAGTCAAGTTGATAAAAATCTTGAATAAAGGCGTACAAAATTACTCGGTTGTTACTTTCATTTACTTGAAGTCGTAATTTCTAGTCCTCCATTGACATTCACAGACAGTTTGGTAATTGCAAAACAAAGTGATAACCTATTCGTATTTTCTTCTTGATATTATTCCTGGATACTGCGTGTCAATGTCGAAGTGAAGAGATTGCTTTCGGCCACTCCTCATCATGGAATCTGTATGAAGAGATTGCTTTCGGCCACTCCTCATCATGGAATCTGTATGAAGAGATTGCTTTCGGCCACTCCTCATAATGGAATCTGTATGAAGAGATTGCTTTCGGCCACTCCTCATAATGGAATCTGTATGAAGAGATTGCTTTCGGCCACTCCTCATAATGGAATCTGTATGATGAGATTGCTTTCGGCCACTCCTCATAATGGAATCTGTATGAAGAGATTGCTTTCGGCCACTCCTCATAATGGAATCTGTATGAAGAGATTGCTTTCGGCCACTCCTCATATTGGAATGTGTATGATCCGACGGAGTCAAATGTTCTATGACATCGTAGTACAGGAATACAGAGCTTGTACACTTGGACTGTTACTGGAAAGGGCAACACAGCTTAGCAAAGTACTTGAAATGTCAAGTAAATGTATCGATGAAATACAAGAACAAATCCTACATTATATCCATCATCGAAAAAATATATCTTCGCTTACGTAGAATCAGTCATTGAAAGTCGATCACAAAACCAAATATATCATTTAAGAACAGATAAATTTTCAGCATGGACCAGAAATGCACGTTTAGGGTACTTAACCCCTCGTCAGTGATCCTCAGTCTAAACGATGTAATATGGACAAAGAGGGTGAAAGTTTCAAAAATGTACCGAAAGACGTGAAAGAATGGCTGGGATATGATGCTACAGGACCTATCTTTTAGAAATTTCAAGAAATTTTGATAACGGAAATTTTCGAATGCGTTCAAGAAACGATCAACCGAAGTTGATCGAACTTGGCTACATGTGCCCTCGGGGACTCCTGGTCCACCAGCAGTGACACTGACCAAGTAGTACAAATGTTAAACGTCTTCAAATTCAATAGCATCATTTAAGAACAGATAAATTTTCAGCATGGACCAGACAACCATGAAAAAACACTTAACTAAATTTTCTGCAAAGGAGTAAAATTGAATGACATATATGGACAATGACCATATCCCAATACACAATACATAATCGATAATTCAGAAAATCATAAACCGAAGGCATAATTATAAAATCAGGATAAAACAGGAAACAAAGCAAACAAACAAAACATCCACCACATGAAAAGAAGCAAACTCCCAATATTGAATTCCCAATGAAGATAAGATCAGGTGTCCGGGGAGGAGTAAGTATCTCCTGCCTACTAGCAACACCCATCACTTAAGCAAACTTATTATCATACGTTTAGAGGTCACACCATCAAATCTTATTTTGGTATACATGTATCTCGCATATTTTCCATTCTAACATGAAGTTTCAATAGAATTTTTTCAATTGCATCCAGTAAATATTTCTTTGACTCGTTATATTAAAGGAAACTGTTTTATTCTATTCTGTACATTCTTCATATTGGCAAAAATACTAAATCTCTAGTAATGATTTACGGATTCTAGGAGCAAAATTATCATTTTTATTTCTCAAAATCGAGAGTTAACAACAATGGGATACAATCATAAGCCTATGGAGAAGAAGTTCATTGTGTTGTTTCTGGGATGTCGTATTCCAAAGCTTATGGTATACATGTATATAACTCCCAATATTTAGAACTAGATCGAATAATTTGGCATATTTCTGTTACCAAAATTCATTAAAATTCCTGCAGCATCATATCCCACTCATCCTGTTACGTCTTTCGGCTCATTTTTTGGACATAAAAACTTTCACACTCTTTGGTCATATTACATTGTTTAGATTGAGGATCACTGACGAGGGTTAAGTACCCGAAATGTGCATGTCTGGTCCATGCTGTAAATTTATCAGTTCTCAAATGATGCTATTGAATTTGAAGGCGTTTAAGATATACTGGCAAAAAAAAATTCAATTCTTTATTACTCCGTTGTAATTTCATCATATCCTTCCGCTTTATTATTATTTGTTCAAAATTGAAAATTCTATCTTTGTCACAGTATATTTTATTGTAAATTTTGCATAACATTAGTTATAAAAATCCTAACAATATTTCAATCCTAAATTCAATTTTTAACATTCATGAAATAATCTCTGGATTTTATGGATCCTTTGTTAGTTTTTGACAAAGATTCACTGTATTCTTTATAATTGAATATCAACTATAGCCAAATGCCTCAAAATTGACATTTTTGATTGATAGTGTCATCTTTTATTCCAGTATCCTGCTATTATTTGTAACTTTATTCCTCTGTACGTGGGATGCATTTATGAAGATTTTGGAAGTTGTCATACGTTTAGAGGTCACACCACAAAATTTCATTTTGGTATATCTCGCAAATTTTCCAAACTAAAATGAAGTTTCAATTGAACGTTTTATATTGCTTCCAAATCATATTTTTCAACTCGTTATATTAAAAGAAACTGGTTTTTATTCTGTATATTCTTTACTCTGGCAAAAATACTAAATTTCTAGTCATTTTTACGGATATTAGGAGTAGAATTATCTTTTTTTCTCTCAAAATAATAGGATGCAACCTTTGATCTTGGGAGAAGAAATTAACTGTGTTATTTCTTGGATGCCCTATTCCAAAGCTTATGGTATATATAACTCCAGTATTTAGAATCAGATCGAATAATTTGGCATAACTCTTCGTAATTTATTGAACGAAAACCCTTTTTTCAAAATGTCATAAACATTAATATCAAACATATCTTCTTGACACTTGGCACAACCATTTGTTCAAAACTGAAAATTCTATCTTTATCACAGTGTATTCTATTGACACTTTTACATAGCAGGAAAGCGCATGTCACTTTCTTGAAATTTGATTTGTTTTCTAGAACAAAACATCGGTAATGAAAAACTTTATATATTTCAACCCTAAATTTGACTTTTATCATTTTATCATGAAATAATCCGTGGATTTTATGGACCTTTTGTTAGATTTTGACAAAGATCCACTGAATTCTTTATAATTGAATGTCAACTATAGCCTAATGCCTCAAAATTGGCATTTTTGATTGATAGTGTCATCTTTTATTCCAGTATCCTGCTATTATCTGAAACACCTTCTCGTGTTTTCAATTTATACATTTGTAAGTGCATTTGCATTCATGCAGATTTTGGATGTTGATAGGGGATCATTTTCCAATAACTATACAAGAACCAAAATGATACTTTCAACAGCATGACGTTATCAAGAAAATAAATGTATATATTAAATTTATAGTAAAAATAAATAAATAAATACTTGTATAACTTTGTGTAGAAATAAAGGCAGAGAAGAAAAAAATTGTTTCAGAAAATCGGAGGAAAATTGAATTTTGCTTTCAAATTAAAGAGACTGAGTTTCCTTTCCTGCTAAATTTACCATCTACAGTTTACTCTCGTTAACTCAGACTTGGTTAACTCGAATTTCCGCATAACTCAAACTTTTTTTAAAGGTACCGATTCTCTTCCATTGGTTTCTATGCATCATTACTCCTGATAATGTGAACACCAATAACTCGAACTTTTCATTAAGTCGAACAGATTTTCAGGTCCCGTTAGTCATTTTACATTGGAAATTTACCTCGATAAGTCGAAACACACATAAACTTCAATTTTTAAACAAAAATCAATTAATTATTAGGAGATCGATGGACGGATAATTTATACCTTTTTTCCTATGGAGTTGCATATACTAGGACATGTACATACATTAAAGGTAGCTTGGTCATTAAAGTATAGTCAAAACAAATATTTTTGAACGAATAAGTCTAATTCCAAATGGATTGCTGGTATTTACTCAGTAAGTCGAACTCCTGATAGGTCGAATGTCGAATGATCTGATAACTCTTCAATGAAGAAGGTTAAATAATTAGAATCCAGTCACTGTCTTTAAATGAAACAAAATCAGCCATAAAAGCTACATCTCATGCCACGGACAGTTGTTTGCCTGTATACATGGGATGCCGTTTTACTCTTATAATTATCAAGAAGCCATATCTCCAATTCGAAGAGATGAAGATGACAGTTCGAATAGATGACAATGCCTATTTACAAGGAGACATCAACAATCGGAATGGGATATATGTACAGTATCTCATATTGCATAGATAAACTGGCATAATATTTGTTTATATTTCCATTGCAGAAGAATTCCCATGTTAAGCGCCCGTGAGGCAAAGGGATTTATAAACTGTAAATCTGGTTGCCTACTATGCAATACGTTCATTATTAATGCTAAACGGGATGTCTGATATTTACTACAAAAGGAAATATGAGAAATGACTGTCTTACTTTGGGTGTTCATGGTAGTATAATTATGGTTGGTCACGTGCAAATTCCATGAATCGCGAAGCGAAGTCATGAACACCCAAAGTTCGCGATTCACGGAATTCGCACATGACCAACTAGAATTATACTACCATGAACACCCAAAGTAAGACAGTCATTTCTAAATTAACTTGAAGATATTATCAATTCGTATACGATATATCACCAATTAATTCAATTAGATATATATCATGTATATTTCCCATTTCATTTCGAAGGCGATTTAAGAAATGAATCTTATATTTTTTCTGTTGATGCAGGTATCACCCGAAAAATTGGACAGAAAACTGCATCAATGCGCGTAGCACGCTGATGCAAAGGTTTTCTGTCCAATATTTCGGATGATACCTGCATCAACAGATAAAATATAAAATTCATTTCTTATCATTTAATTATCATCGATTTATGGAAAACAGACTGCTTTCTTGGAACTAAAAACAATCAATCACTGCACTATATTTCGTAAGTCGGAGGGTTTCGCAGTGATACGTCTGCCAAAACAAGTTATGGCAGCCGCCATGATTCAAACAGCGAACGATCGTCTCTATATACCTTTGGAATAAGGACCAGTCTGAGCAAATTCTATATGCACTGTTAATTTTGAGTAAGTAGAAAAGAAATGGTACCCTCGAAATGATAAGCAAACATCAACAAATTGTATTTTCAGCAACGAGTTCATTCGTGTTTGAGGGAAACCCCGGTTCTGAAAATAGTGCTATAAATAGACTTCCGTGAAAAATTGTGTTGATCGATGTATCAACAAAATTTCTCAGCCAATCAGAATCTTCGTTTCTTGAAAATGACAATGGAAATTAAACGATACATGTATCACCTTTTCAAATTGGACATATCGCCAATTCGAATGGAATCTCGTCGTTTTGAATTGGAGAATTATTCGATTCGAATTGGAGATATATCATTTTTGTTACAAATTCTAATCGGCACCCCGTATTTCTGAGCAACATCTAGAACTTAAAGAGTCTCGGTATAGAAACAAACTAACACTAATGAAATTTTACAAAAATCAATTTTTTCAAAGCTAGATACACTTGAAAGAACAAAGCAGCGCATTGTATATGATGTTAACGCCTTTCCCTTCTTCCACTGCGCGCACCACTCGAGTTGTCAATTTTGCGTTCGCTGTTCTGTTTGCCAAGTACATGTACCCGCGTACCGGCAGTTACTGCTCTCCTTGTAACCCCAGAGGAAGAGGTGCTGCTACCTGTCGGTGAACTCTGTAGTTTCTCCACCAAAGATAGATGATTGGCTGAAAATGAATATGAAATCTTTATTGATAAATAAATGTGAAGAAGAGCGCATGCGCGTGTAAATTAATCTTCACGCGATGTATTGTCTTGCATGTCATTTTATTATTTTTTTCATTGATTATATTTCAACAGCGAGGAAAGTAATTCTACACAATATCATAATACGATGTGCAGGAAGAGGTCACAAATATCGATGATCAAAATTGTATGCGAGTTTATATTTCATCCTCGTAAAACGTCAATGGGAATAAAACACCTTTTAGCTCTGTTATTTGTCTTATTAGATGAATAATTGAAAAAGACGTGAAATCGATTTTTATGTCCTAAATTCTTCATCCTGCTACAGCATTGGACGGGATTCGGCTCATGTTGACATTCCCATAGGAAGTGACAGAAACGGATTGAATTAATACAAATTATTTTCAAGGAGATGTATTGTACCATTATTAGGTTCATTTTTCATTCCCAATTAAGAAGATCTAGGGAAGGGGATCTACATTAAAGCGCCATTACCCGTTGCATGCCCCTCACATCTGTAATTAGCGGGATTGATGTAAATTGCATCTAGTCTTTGAGCTCTGTCCTCTATTTCCTGATCTGTGCCATTTTGTTCCGGTTCCTCGTCGCTAGTAGTTGAGGGTTCGGTATCGGTCAAGATGTCCCGGTCCTCCACGTTATTTAGACCGAGGACCAGACATCGATCCATTTCCTCTACTAGTGATGGTGACAAGGCTATGTTCGTGCTTCTGTAGCATCTGGTAAAAGAACGATATCTTATGAATTATTGATATTGTGATTGTAAAGGACTGGTCAGTATTCTATTACAATATTTCAGGAAAATTGGAAGAAAACGTATCCAAATGTATCGTCTGATTTCGCCATATGTTTCTATATTATTTCACATATCGCCTTTTTTCGATTTATACGTCACTTTGAACAATTTACGACTTTGTACTTTGCGGAAGGATGACTTCATTCATATTTCCTCGAATACACCTACCAAAAAAAATTACAGTCCTTCCAATAAGTCATATATCACTTCCTACAAAAAAGGACAAAGTATTTTATAGTAACCTGTGAAGTTTTCTCCCTCCTTCATGATGCGGTTCCATACTTTCGTTTTCACTCATTGCATCTTCTCGCGCAACTTCCGCCTTCGGGCTATGTCGACTTTGTTCCAGCTCCAGGTTAATGTCCCTGATTACCTCGTTGTCGCTGAGAAGACTTGATGTTACGGACATACGGTCGTCCTCGCCATCTGATTGGATAATACTGAGGAGTAATGCACGGTCTCCTTCCTCCAGTAGCTCGGGTGGCAAGGAAATGTCCATTTTGTTTCGGCAACTAAGATATAGTCATTGGTACATCTTTATTACGTAATAATTCATAAAACATATTCTGAAAGCTCTATTAATTTTAAAACAATTGAAATACAGTATTATTAATTTTGAATAAAAAAGAGGCCCAAGGGGCCACAACGCTCAACTGATCTCGCTAGATCGTCCTGATGCCTTCGGTTTGTTAAAATGTGCTTCGGTTCCGAAGAAGAAGTTTAACCCTCTCTACTTTTTGCTGTGGTGGCGCCACCTGTTGACAGATCCAGACGAAAAACATGAACACTTGTAGGGGACCATGAGTACAATTTCATCATATTTCAGATTTGAAAAAAAATCAGAAAATATCAACGTAAAACAATTAAATGTGACAAATGTGCAGTAAATGAGTGCATGAAATAGATATTCAAAGAAACAGTTAAAAAATGAGCATTTCTGACAAAGTCTGAAAAGACGTCAAAAGGTTCCACTCCACCATTTCGTATAAAATTAGGGGTACTGAATATTAATGTAAAAGGCTATCAGGGCATATACTGAATATCAATGTAAAAGGCTATCAGGAAATATACCGCTGAATAAGACAGCTTATATAAAACAAGGGTGAAAAGTAATGAAAGGGTTGAAAAGTATTAGGTAATATGTTTGTAACAGGACACTGAAATTTTTTGAATCCTTAGTTTCGTATCCTATATAAACATAGCAACGTGCGATGGACCATGTGAATTTTGGCGGAATTTTCTCGCGTCAAAATTCATACAAGTTGGTTCGACAGTGGATTCGGACAAACGAGCCGTAAGGACCTCCTGATTTTTCCATATGATTAAGAGTAAGAATATATCTTTCAGACTGTTGATTGAAATATCTGAGAAAAATGACGCAACTTTGTGAAATTTTGCCCTTAACATTGCCCAATATGGTACTTTTTGCACGAAATTTCACCCCATTTTCATGTCATTTCAGCACAGATAATGTGGTTCGTATATTAAATTTTATTGTTAAATTGTCTATAAACTAAGAATTTAAAATTTTCTGAATCTATTGATTCCAAATACATAGTATGACATCACATTAGGTAGTCCATAATGAGTAATATAAGAGGTGGGGGGTCTGCGATAATGCGAAATGTCAAAATAATGGTGGAGGGCAACCAAAAAGGGGTCAAAAATTTGACTTCGGAGTCCAACCAAAAACAACAACACTTCTTTAAAGACATCTCTCTAGATCATCTTCGCTCGGGTGAGCTAAAAATAATATGATTGTGTTCCCTAATTATGTAAAGAATATCTAAAAAAAAACATGGTAAAATAAAATATTTCAAACATGTAGTTATGTTTTGTAATTTTAAAGACACAACATTAATCATTCGTGTGCTTACGACTTGGAATAACCTTGCAAAGCAGGCCATAGGCGACACATTTCAAAGTGGAGAAAAGCGGAACAGAAATCAGACGCATGCAAAGATTTTATAAAGAAATAAAAAATGAAGTTTACCGATGTAGCTCCAAGCCACATTGTTGTTTTTCATTAGGAAAATCACTCAGCTCGGAAGATACATCTGACTCCATTCCTGATTGGTCAGATACTTTCTCATCGCTCATACAAAGTGGCAGAAGATCGGCGTCCTCAATCAGATCTAGCGGAATAGCGACGTTTGTTTGTCGCTTGCACCTATCAAATTGCAAAAACGAATTATTCATAGCCAAATCTGATTCAATTTGACAACAACTGCGCGTGAAATATCGCATTTGACATAATAATGATTTTTGAAAATTTTGGAAGTCCCAAAATCGGTATTGTCCATTGAGCATGTCGACGTATGTTGCTATTGCTAAGTTGCTAACACCTCTCCTTCGAGCATCTGACCTCACCTCCCTTGCGGAGACGTTGAAGTCCCTGGTAGTGGAATAAGGTATAAGAGATCTCCAGTAACAAATTTAAAAAAAATCTCCAGCAAGACCCTGCACGCACCACATCTAAACACAAGGGCATGACGTAATAAACAAGGAGCATTTACAAAACAACACCAACCTGTCCAAGAATCAATCAAAGCAGGAACGCTGAAATATGAAAAGATTTTGGCGGTCATTCGTTGCTAGTCCGAAAACCAGCTTTTGACGATTACTTTGGTGGTTGGGGGCCAACCGTCAAATCAACTGTCAAAGGCTTGGTTTGGGTCAGGTTTTTCGGAATAATTAATAGCGAATGGTGTAATTATACAGATTACGAGCGCACATGCAACCCTCCAACTCACACAGAAGTCTTCCGAGACGTGCAATTGGTGAATAAATAAAAACCCTTTCACTGTCAGGTCACTAAGGTAACATCACATGCAAATGCAAACTCCAAATGGTTATACATAGGGACATTAGGTACGACAAAGCTATATTAAAATATATCAAATGCAATTGGCACATGTATAAATAGTCCATGTTCTGCTAGCTGAAGTAGGCTCGTTATGCCACCATCTTTCAGATAAAACAAAGGATGAGGACCCAGTCTTCTCTGACGAGATTAGGACAGGCCCCTCATGGAGTCCCGTCCTCATTGTTTGTCACGGATCATATGATGATTTCCAGCCACGTACATTGTACAATGAGAGAAGTAATAATACTAGTTATAATAGTTATAGTATCTTCTAGTGCATGCCTACAATCAGAGTGTTCAGTATAAATTGTACCTGTGGAGTCGGTATTGATTATTTTGTACCGGCGACTCGTCGTCCTCCATCTCATGTTGAGATATTGTCATTGTATCTCGGTTCGGTAAATCAATATGACGCACAGTTCTATGTAGAGGATGCCCACACTCCCCCTCTTCTACATCATGACCCTTCATACGTTCCAGCTTATCACCAAGGCTGTCGTTCCATTTTGTCAAGGACTTCCTGCACACAAGAAGCTCTGATATTTCATTCTCCAACTCACAAGATAAGGTCCTCAGATCCACCTCCTATTGAAAGATAAACAAGTAAGTCACAATAAACATGATAAGAATAAAAGGAATTATAATTATACTAAAGTCTTCTCTTTTCCATGTGCAAATGTCCACAAAAACTTCAGCATTCATTAACAGACTTAAGTAAGCTTTAATTCTAACCCCAATGTTGGTATGGTTTTAGGAGATAAAACTGTAGCTCTCATAGGTCATACTCAAATTGCAATTTTAAAGTATTTTCTTCTTGTAAGATTTCTTCATTCAATTCGATCAAATCTTTGTCGGACAGTCAGAACCCTTGATGGCCATCTTCATCAAAAATCAAACATTCAAAAAATGCCATGCATCTTGCTACATTTTGTATCATCGATAAGAGTATATTAATGTGCTGGCGTTTGACGCATAATATCACTCTCAAAGGCTTCATTCTAAGGACTTCATTCATTATAAACCTAAAAAGTATCAAATCAAATATCCAAGATTATGAAAATTAATGCTCATACATCATCTCCTAGATTTCGGATCCGCCTCTGAGTTTGAAGGTAATCAATCACTCTGCCAATCTGGTCCTTCTCTTTCGGATCTGTAAAGAAAAAAAAAGTGGTGGATGAGAAAACTTTATTCTAATATTATATTAAATTATATTAATCATATTGTGAGACTTTTGTGAAATCGTCCTATAACATGAAACTTGTGTGTTAAAATGTACGCATTATATAGTTGAATTGACTAGCCACGTGTATATAACACGAATTCGATAAGTTTAATATCTTTTCAAACATAGGATAATGTATCAAAACTATCATTACATATATATGAATTTTCATACAAATTGAATCACTGTCAGTGATTTTTAAGTTTATGGCAAAACATTCTATACCTGATTTCAGATTCTGAAGCTGCTTGAACTTGAAGATGGCGGTGTTATGAACATTTCGTATCTGTAAATCGTAATAACGCCTTTCCTCGCGAAACTTCTTGATATCCAGTTTTAGATTTCTCTAAAAATAAGAGGGCAAAGAAATTAATAATTGGTTTACGGAAAAAAAATAAAAGAGTAATCTTTTAGTCAAGTGTAAAGTTTGACCAAAGCGGGATAACTCTAAATAAAAAGTGTACATACCCACTCGGTGAATAATTCACTCTCTAGCTTATCGGACTTTGCCTTCATTAGATTCAAGTCCTTACGCTTTAAATCAGCGTCTGATCTTGTATAACCTGCAAGAAGTCATGAAATATAATATAAAGTTTCAACTCTTTCTTCTTTAAATCTTAAATTATATTTCATGTTCAAAACCTTATCACACTTGAAACAGGTACATTCAAAAAAGGACTTCATTTCCTCTTAACAATCTTTTTATTTCATATTTCTTTTAAGGAAATATAATTATTTGGTAAGGAGTTCAACTCCCTGTGGTTAATATACAGAGCTCGAGTATATCGAAAGCCCAAAATCTTCTCTTTATCATTTCGTTGTTAGTGTACTTCATTGATGTTTTACGGCGAGTAGAAGGGTAGTTCCCAGAATCAGTACAGCTACACCACCTGTGATTGCCGTCAATACAGTTCGTTCGTTCGTACATTTTTTTTTATTTATGACCACTTACTCTGTTTTGTCTATTTAATCGTCAGATGTGTCTAGTATTTTCGTATTTTAGAGCGTCTGTTCGTCTTTTATTGTTGCCTGTCTTGTTGGTATGTACTTTTTTCCTGAAAAATTCAACGTCATGAATTATCAAACCACTCATTTTTTAAGTAAACAACTAAAAAGCTACATGTACATACGTAAAAGATCTTTCTGTATGATCTCGTCTTCTGTCTCCACTATATCATAGTTATCTTCTGGTGCCTCCAGATAATTTTTCAAGCTTGTGAGTCTCTCTGAAATCATAGGAATATGATTAGATCAAAGAAAAGCTGTGCAACTTACACGATACAAACTAGACGAAGGTTTAACAGCACACGCTGAGTATAAAGTGTTAAAGAAATATTCAACATCCAACAAATAAATTCTATGAAATTATTTACGATCCCTGCTAAGAACTTTTATTTTTCATTTCCAAGCGCGGATCCAGAGGGAGGGGGGGTCGGGGGAGGGGGGTCCGGACCCCCCCCCCCCCCCCCCTGAAATTTTCGAAGCATCCAATTCTCCATTTGTTGTAATAATATTTGCAAAATAACATGAATTTGTATTGAAAACCTTGCATTTTAATTAATTTTTTGACCACATTTCAAAGATTTCCCCTGGCTCGCTTACGCTCGCCAGATCTTATTACATATATGTCAATTTTAAATTGTTGCAATCCCTAAACAATAAAAAGGCAATTAACTGAAAAATACAGGAATAGATGATGCAAATTGTATTATTGTCTGACCTTTTTATTCCAACTTTAAAAAGTTTTCCAGACTAATTTACATATAACTTGATCAATAATCATGATAATCGAAACATAAAGGAAATTCAATAATTTATTTTATTTATTAATTTTTTTTTTTTTTTTTTTTTTTTTTTTTTTTTCAAAAAATTTAGGACTAATGAATTTTAGGACCCCTCCTGGAAAAAAATCCTGGATCCGCCCATGATTTCATTACGTGTATTGCTTTGCTGTTCATGAATGAAAGGAAAAAAATTTAAGGCTTCTCACCTATTTCGGACTTAAACTTGGCATACTCCTGGTTCACACTTGCCACCTCCTGTTCCTTCCTCCTCATCATTGCTTGGAGGCCCTCCAATGTTTCTACCAAATCAGAAGTATTTCCCCTCAATTCTGCTAACGTTCCATTCAGTGACTGAATACCTTCAGCCTGATTGTTCAGGGCCTCGTTGAACTGGTGTCCTTCCGCATTCATAACATCAAAGATGGTCCGACATTCTTCGGTAGCTTCCTCCATCCCACGAAAGAAATTGACCTGTTGCTCTTCGTCCATATTATCAAGCTTATGGAATTTCTCTGTCATGGACGTGCGGCATCCATTTTGGTAACGTTACGCATTATGACGTCACAGATTGGCAGTGATACGACGATTTTACGAAATACTCCGGAAGTGATTGGGAGACGTTTTACGCATTGTGTTTTAAAAAAAAACTGTCTCTTGTAGCTTACATCGGCAAATAAAAGTTAAACAGTTTTTTCCTGAGCTACATGTAAACACACATCCTCAATACAATACGTACAAAACATAGCACATAAAAAAACACTTCTCGACACGAGTACACTTACATTTGTACGATCAAAACCAAATCGCGACATACGGAGATACCTGTCAACAAATATATAAATGAGAGCAATGTGCTTTGAGATGTCCAATAGTACACAGATAGGGTATGTTGTGGTTATTTAGATTGCGTGCGCATAACCCTCCAAAATGTCAAAAAAAAAAAAAAAAAACGCAAGTATCAACAGATGCAAATTTATTGTTTATACAGAAACCTTATCAATGAGAAGAGATGCAACATTCCAGACAATAAGATGCATACACCATCGATCAACAAGACAGTAATGTAAATGGATGTCAAAAATATTTGCATAAACACCAAACAGTCCGTGTTTTTAATTACCCACTGTTCAAAGCGAACTCATGTTCAACCTTCCAAGAAGTTCGACCATTTTTCAATAGTACATGAAAGAGTCCTGATTTCGTTCATAAGAACATCATGAAGTTTAGTCCCGTTGACACGGCTAGTCAATATAAAATGCTTAGCAAGATGTTTGTTCAAAATGTGAGATGAAATGAGACTTTAAAAGGTTTTGGTCAGTTGCATTTTTTTTCTTGATTTTCTTGTCTTTTTTTGTGTGTGTTTAAAACTCATGAAGAGAAAGGTTCTAGACAAGAGTTATCTCTCTTTGTCTGCAAGCTGAGTAATTTTATGATTTAAACGACTATAGAAACGGGATGTATGAAATGTGTCCTATAATGAAATAATGTGTTTTAATGAATATTTGCTAAACGTATATTTGTGTTAGATGTTATATGTTCTTTATATATTATTTACAGGGCTCTGCCGTTGTATTTTAATAAAGTGTGGAAATTCGATGATGTCGTCAGTTATTCTTGTGACCAAGAGGGGTTACATGTGTGTTGATACATTGTATACATGTAATTCATAAGATACTGATGTCAAGGACTCTTCAACCGTTCCTTATTGTGTTTCACGTGTTATTCAAATCGTAGGCTTTCTACGTAACTTCATGAAGGTATAGAGTTGGAACACTTCCGTATTATTATTATAAACACTTATTTCATGTTGCAGTGTAGAGCAGATAAAATCGTTCCCCGTGACCTGATGTTTAAAAGCGTATTAATTACTTCTTTCCAGCTCTGTCGCCTGAAAGAAGCTTTGTTTTGGCCCTTTATAGATTTGACATAGATATTATTTTTCTATTTCGAAAACAAACTTGTCATTCCATTTAAAACTATCACCAAAATTAAAGGAGGTTAACATCTTAGCACTATCCCTCCTATGCTACTTTGAACGTATGTTTTATTTGGATATGCTGCTGAATCGACACTACAGAAAATTTTGAGCCGCGCACTCTCGGTAAAGTAAATGTACAAATCTAAATTCAAAACATTAATTAAGGAGGGCGCTACTGAAATGAATTTTGGTGGCTCCGCTGGAAGCATCACTGATGAGAATTTAATGTTCGAAACACGTACTAGTATCTGATGCAGGAAAAATTGGTTTGGAATTTTCTTCATGAAGGTATAGAGTTGGAACACTTCCGTATTATTCTTCCTTTACTATTCAATATTCCCCATCTAGATCCAAAATGAGGATAGTAGAAGGATATTTGCCTAGTCTACTGTAACCCTACGATTCAACTGTAAAACGATTTAGTTAAATGTATTTTCTGAAAAAAAATCGAATATAGAATTAAAAGAGAACGAGCGTGTTAGAGAATCATTATAGTTCAAAGGAGAACGATTACGGGTATTTACGGAGTATTTATACGATTCACAATGTTATTTTGAATAGAGAAAGGTCGACCTTTGAGACTGATAACAATCCAATAACTTCGTTTCCCTTTACTATTATTATCCATTCAGAAATTCATCATATTCGGATCGCAGGTTTCACTGTAAATGAGCCATACGTAATTTGACATTTTTACACTATCACAGCATGCAAATGTAACAGGTTTTGACTCCAAAACTATTCTAATGAAAAAAAATGAATATCAAATACTCTTCCTTTTGAGAAAGATCATGGAGAGCTATGTTCAATTAATCTCATATTAGTTATATTTTTCAACTGGACTATAGTTAGTCCAAAAAACCTTACCTAAACCCAGCCTTTGACGTTTATTCGGGCGGTTGGGGGCTCTAATCGCCCAAAGTAACCGTCTTGAAGGTTTCAGTACTCTTTTTTTTTTGTCGCCTGTAAACTGCGTAACGCAGAGCCGACATACAGGGACTAACGTCTTGCGCTCGTATGTCTGTTTGTCTGTCTGATACATTTAATCACAATTTAACATCTTTGTCATCTTGCATATCATATGTTGATTTTTGAATGCCCAACTTGCATTCGATGTCCTTTTCAAAGTCTAAATCTTGTTTCTAATTGATATCAAGTTCTAATCTTACAATTAGTTGGAGATGAAATTTTACCTTAAAGTACTCTATTGTGCTCGTTCACTTTAAAAATATCCTTGGTAAATAGAGGGGGCATGTTCATGTTATCCGTACGACTACAAAATTTCCCTATCCAGATCCTGGTGCTCGTTGCATTATCTAATCGATTTTTGTGTTTTGATTTTAGGTATGTATAGAGTTTCGAAGCTTTCGAAGTTTCAAAGAAAAGAGGATCTCCAGCATGACCACACTGCACACACCCACAAGAAAGTAACACGCAATATTCACTAGAACATCATACAGAAGCATTAAACTTAAAAGGAAGGAGACCAATGTGCATCCGGCGCCGACTTTGGACGGCCATCTGCTATTAGCAAATTGTGTAGTTATCCGAATTACGTCCGCACAACCCTCCCACTTATCCGGATACACAGAGGTCTCCATAGACACACAATTGTTGTAAAAACATCAAACTTCTCACTGTTAAACGTCTTCAAATTCGATAGCATAATTTAAAACCAGATAAATTTGCAGCATGGACCAGACTGTAAGGTCACATCATAAACGAGATAGTTAAACGCAGCGGCCTCTTGTAACACCGATTCTATGTAAATTGATCTAAAAAAATCTATGGCATGCGTAACAGTCTGCTCTGCTGGCTGAAGCGACCTCAAGATCAATCAATCGAGAAGTCTGACCAACTTTCAGATAGACGAGAGAATCAGGACCCAGTCTTCTCTGACGAGATTTGAACAAAACCCAACGTGGAGTCCCTTCGTCACGGTTGACCACTGTACAACGTTGGGAAAGACAGTCTTTATTGTCCGCGTGTTTTTCGTCGTCTTGACTCTTGACTTTGTGTTTTCAGGGTGTTGAGTGTTTATTCTTCTCCAATTTTTCTCGTACCATGTGAGGCAGCCTATGTTAGACACATAAGTTGTCTCAAAGGCTCCAATTGACCAATGAAAAAGAATCTTATTATGACGTCACAATTACGTCGTCAGAAAACATGTCAATTTTTTCTTATGTATCATAGAAGAAGAGATACTAGTAGATTCTTTCACTTTCTACTGAATGAGACATAAAAATTTACACTCGTGACGGATTTTTTTTTTTTTTCATCTTTTCCCTCGTTCCTCTACGCTCCACTCGTGAAAAGATAAAATTTCCGTCACTCGTGTAAATTTGTATGTCTCAGTAGACCGTGATAGAACCTATTATTCTTGCAGAGGACACGAGAAAACAAAAGTGAGTTCGTTGATGCCTCGTTTTCGTAAAAGCTGTAGGTCTTGGCACACAATATCCGAATAGCCACACCATTGCAACATAAAATCGGATTTCATCCATCATAATCTATATATTTCATATCTTTATCCCTGTTTGTGTGCTTTACTAGATGGTTTAATTTACATATGGTTGGTCTCATGTGAATACAAACCTGGTCATGTTGGTTTATCTCTGAAAAGTATAGCATGGGTTATGTGATACGATCATGTTCTCTTTATCGGTGTTCTTCAATCTTGTATAAACTCGTATATGGGAAATAGAGCTGGGCTTCACCTATCGGATTCATGAGAACGTCCAACTCAATTGAATTTGTTCGCATCTTATTTCGATTCAAGTGCTGAAGATAACAGTTTCAAGTTCGGACTCATCATTATGTTTTATTAATTAAGGACTGTGAATGACTGGCCCACTTAGACATTCACATTGTCTGCAAATACTGCAATAAAATCTAATAACAAATTGTTCGATACATGTATACTAGAAATATTTTTACGTTTTTTTTTTTTTAATAAATAAAATCACAAATACTCGAATGTACACATTTTTGAGCTTCTTGGCCTTTCATGCATACAAGAAAACTAAGAAGTTTCTTATTGACTGGCTGTCCATTGGTCTCGCTGGTTTATATGTCGTCTTTTGTGTTTACGTGTAGTGATTTGATGACGTCATATTATTTGGTCTGTTGTCCCTTTGCTGTCGTTTGTTGTGTTTGTCCAATCTGTGTTTTCACTTTTGGGCGTGTCTGGGTATTTTGTCTGTGGGTATTGCCGGTTCCTGTTTGGGAGTCCCCTTTCTTTGCCAAGGGACAAAAAAATTGTACTCGAGTGTAAGTGCTTTTATGATACGGTTGACATTTTTAGTATTTGTTTTATATTCCCAACTTTGTCTCCTGTAGTTTTTTTCTTTCTTCTTCTTTTTAGGGTTTGGTGGTTGACAACTTTGTATTTATTGTTATTTTTCTCTTTTACAAAGATTACTATAGCCAATGAATATCTTTGAAAGATGTTCAAGTATAATGTGATCAATAATAAAATACGTTACATCGTTGTATT
This sequence comes from Pinctada fucata, assembly GCA_028142955.1. Lineage (NCBI taxonomy): Eukaryota > Metazoa > Mollusca > Bivalvia > Pterioida > Pteriidae > Pinctada > Pinctada fucata. Next base: position 20,947,865 of record AP027111.1, on the reverse strand, counting down.
TTCTTGGTTTCTTTATTTAGAGGGAGAATATCTACCTTAACTTCCGACTTCTCATTAATTTTTGCTGCGATCCACAACATAAATATTATTAGGGACACCCAGAGTCAAACCGAATCCCAAACTAAATATAAATGTATCCATACAAACATTCGTCCGATCTTTATCACAGTGGGAGACCGGACCCGGCTCCCTCTTTATAAATCCCCGCTATATCTTTGTATGCTTTGTGATATTTTCAATGTTTTTCTAAGGTCAACAGCAAGTAAGAATAAGCAAACAGTAAAAGTCATCGTATGAATCACTCGATTGCCCTTTTGTCACATTTATTTAGTTAACTCGATATTTTTTATTTGCATACCATGCAAATATTCGTTTTGGGATTTTCTGTATTAGGTCTTGAATATGGATTTAAACGTGTGTGACCGGGTGGAATTGATACTTTTTGAAATTGAAAGACGTAAAAGCCATATTTGCGAAATGAATTTGGATATTTATATTGTGAAAATCAATTTTTCTCACAACGATCAAATGCAAAATGGCCGAATCAAATCAAATTTTCTCATCTAACCCTATTGCATTTAGAAAATTATATCGTCCATGCATTTTAAATACCTTAGATTCTTTGTAAATGTACATGTAGCATGCCATAATAAAACATGGATAAACATGTTTCTTTGACCATGTACTGTGTATTATGTTGAGTGAATAATAAATAAATTGATAAAAGAGAAACAGGGAATCAACAATTTTTCGACGGTGGACGCTTTATTACATCGTCATAAAATTAATTTATGCATCTTTAGCATTTTCTTTATTTTTGATTGCGAGAATAATAATTTAATTGGGGGTGAGAATGCTAATTCAAGTCAACGCTAAGAAATTAAATGGTGAATTTATATTAGAAAGAAATTTTTACCTTAATAATTCATGATAACTCTATTTCCCTCATACACGCACATGCAAGTATATTTTCGCTTAAGAAAAAGCCTTCGACACAGTTTGGCGGTTAGGACTATGGAACAAGGTTTTGGTAAATTGTAATATTGATGGAAAATGTTTTAAAATTATCAGAAATATGTATCAAGGTATAAAAGCTAAAATCAAAGTAAATGGTGCATTGTCAGATTCATTCCCTTGTCAAATTGGCGTCAGACAAGGAGAAAATTTATCCCCTTTTCTCTTTTCTATATATTTAAATGATTTAGAATCTTTCCTTTCCGAAAAAAATGTTGCAGGCCTTCAAAATGTTTCAAATATGATTGAAAATGAACTTCATGTTTACATAAAATTATTTGCCTTACTATATGCAGACGATACCATACTTTTGGCAGAAAAAGCAAACGAGTTACAATATTTTTTGGACACTTTCAGTGATTATTGTAGTAAATGGAAATTAAGAGTGAATGTGGACAAAACAAAGATAATGGTTTTTGGTAAAAAAGTGCAAAATGAAACTTTCACATTTGATAATACGGCCTTAGAAATCGTTGATAGCTATAAATATCTAGGGATATGTTTTACAAAAACGAGGTCATTTAAATACAATATTAAAGAACAATATGATAAAGCCACTAGGGCAATGTATGGAGTAATAGCAAAATGTAAACAGCATAATTTACCCATTGATAGTCAACTAGATCTATTCGACAGAATTGTACAGCCTATTTTGCTATACGGTTGTGAAATTTGGGGTTTCACCAAATCAAGTCTAATTGAAAATTTACATATGAAATTTTGTAAAAATATTCTCCGTTTAAACCCAAAAACACCTAACTTTATGATATATGGGGAATTAGGTAGACATCCTTTATCTATAAACATAAAAATCAGAATGATTCATTTTTGGGCAAAAATGCATTTTTCACCAACATTTGATAAATTAACTACAAAAATGTATGCTTTTTTACTCAATAGGGATTTTACATGGAATAGATATATCAAAAACATACTCGATGAATGTGGATTGTCCTATTTATGGACAACTGATGAAATTATCAATATTAATTGGATCAAGTGTAATGTAAAACGAATTTTAATAGACCAAAATGCGCAAAATTGGAAAGCCATGATTGATACTTCTTCAAAAGGACTAAACTACAGAATTTTCAAAGAAAATATAGAATTAGAAGAGTATTTGAAAATATTACCAAAAAAGTCAGCGTCAATATTAGTTAAATTTAGAGCAAATAATTTTAAATTACCAATAGAAACTGGAAGATGGCAGAATATACCGCGTGAACTGAGAAAATGTCAAATATGTCAAACTAGCCTAATAGGCGACGAATTCCACTATATTTTTGAATGTTCAAACTCTGAAGTTGTCGAAGCAAGAAAAAAGTTTATTTTGCCTGAATATACGAATAGACCGAATACCATAAAATTTAAACAGCTTTTCTCATCTAAAAATCCGAAAACACTAAAAAATCTGTGTAAATTTCTTCTGGTTGTCAAGGAAAAGATCGACTGATTGAATATTTTGTATAGGATAATGTGCATATATGTATCATTCAAATGTATTAATATTGATAACCCAAAATCATGTATATTATCATTTATCCACCCTCCTCTCTTCAATGTATTTTGTATGTACATTTATGAGATTAAAGAATTGTCATTGTCATTGTCATTGTCATTGTCATTGTCTTAAATATCGCAGCGTTAATATGAACATTTACAGATTAATAACTCATTATAAATTTATTATGCAAGGCTTAGCATTGAATAATAGTATCTTAGATTTTGTACAAGTGTTGCTTGGAATCCAATATAAGATTTCCTGTCTGTCTATAGATAGACATTTGCAATATCCGAAATCGATTGAATTGGCGATGTCCTGCTCTGTGTTGTTTGTCTTTTGTGAAAATAGATCAGTAATATAGCCCTTAAATCTAAATAAGGAACTAGACAGCAGACATTCTAATTCTAATGAAAATTGTAATATGATAAAATCTTCATTATAAATTTATTATGCAAGGCTTAGCATTGAATAAGATGCACTTGGAAATGATGTGGAAAAATGCAGAAACGATAATATGAGAATGATAAGTATTCAATATTGTACATATTCATGAACATGTCGTACAAGCCATGAGTAAGTAACATTTGGCACATTTTAGGATAATAAAACGTCGTTTGATAATGCTGCCGAATCTAGGACAGAATATTTTGTCTGTAGTTACATTGTAGCACCATTTTTGCTTACACATAAGATGGATGCCACTTGTCCCGTCGGGGAGGAAGAGTTGGTACGTCATCGAAAGAGTCATTCACGTGACCACTAATATTTAATCTGAGAGGATCGTGACAATGTTCGCTTCCTCTGATTGGTTGATTTTGATTTAAATGACTTGATTTGATTGGTGAAGCATATATTGAGTTCTTTGGAAGGATTGGCGGAAAGTCATGTGATCTGTGTCTTGGACTGTGATTTCCAGAATGTTTGAAATTATCTGAAAAAAAAATTGAATCATAAGAACACTACTCGATGATTATAGTAGTAAATTAAATCATGCTCCGAAATATTGAGGATGGAAAATGTAAAAAAAAAAACAAATATTGCACACTCAGTTTACATAATGTTTGATATCGTTATTAATGAATGCAGTCCCTTACCTGTTCTGTTACTTTGAGTAAGGTCAAGGTCACTTCCGCCACGCCCACTGTCTGAATTAGTTACCTCCCCTGAGGAATCACTGATATTATCATGCGTAGAAAATGGCTTCTGTGGAAAAATGAGTTAAATTAATGCCTTTAGTATAAGTTCATACAAATTTTTATTACATTTTCTTCCTTTTACCATGATTACTATGGAAACATCCTGTGTAGTTGTGCATTATTTAAGTAAAATCATGCCTTCAGTTTGTCACCTTTGGATTTGATTTTCTACCCTCCTTCAGAAGATTATGTAGTATTATATCTTGTATTAAGTATTTAGCAACTAACGAAATCTTTGTCACTTTATGGGAGACAATTTTGACACTTTTCCTATAAAACTGATATAGTATTGATCTCTGAAAATTCAACCCAAGGAACTTTTTTCTTCAACTGTCTTCGTATTTTAATTCTACCCCCCCCCCCCCCTTTTTGTAGTTTCGGTTGTTTTTTTCTTCATATTTCTTTATAATTCAATAATCCATGACCCCTGTTTCTAGGAAAAAAAATATTTTAATGCAGTTATTACCTGTATTCCGGAAGAAGATAACTGATGAAGATGCACAGGTTTGATTGGTTCATTTTGTCCGTAAGGGGGCGTCACCATATTACCATGACTATGCTAAAACGACAAAAATAAAATGAGTAAGTTGTTATGAACATTATTGGGAGCAAAGCGTTTCGAACTTACGATATTAGTATAATAGTTGCCAAATTTGGAAAATTGAAAAATAAATTGAATATTGAATCGGAAGTAATTTCTTTGTAATATATGATCATAATTGATATATTCTTTTGATGTTGTACATGGCCGACCCACCGCAGGACCGGCGGGTTTTCATCATTTTATTCGTTCTGAACATCAAACACTTATTTTGTCAATGGCGTGTTATATATGACAACATTACAATTGATTTACGACTCATTAGTCAAGTCGACTATAATCACTTCGTACGAACATTTGTCGTATTTCTATTAACTCGGGCGAGTACTTCTACATCAATTCTTCGTGCGATATGACTTTTGCATTAAAGAAACATGTCCGTGTGATTTACGGATTTGAAAGAGAACCATTTTTCACACTCGAACAATAACCAAAATGTATGACTAAGTATGAAAACGATGTGTATTGTTAATTAACGGAAAACCGCGAACTTCTGTAAAGTAATTAAATTTCATAAAATTCAAATCGTTCAAGGGGTTACAAATCCTTTGTGGAGGGGGAATGTAGTATATGAACTTAGTATAATCGATATGTGACGAATATTTGAGTTCCAGTTAGCACTAATTGTTACAGTAACAAGGCAAACAAAAGGGGGATCACTCATGTTTACTCTGAGTAAATTTACTTTTTGAGTTTGAATCGGACGTTTGGCTTTTTGGGTCGAAACTATTCAAACAAACACCAGGAATTGACTAAAGATGTATCGTTGATCTTATTTGGGAAGGCATGACAAGTATGTTTGTCAGCCCAAGTCTTTTCTCCTGTGTCGAGATCCGAGTATGATATGCTTATTTAACATAGGAAGTTTCACTTCATTTAAACTCTTTGAAAGGGAGACAAACTTTCATCTTTGTCATTTGTTTGACAACAAAATTAGCTTTTCACGGCAAAGATAAATGTGTGGACCCCAATTTTTAGATGGCATAGATGGAGTAAATTGTTTATTTTGCATTGTCATATATTTTGATCATTTTCATACTTTTTATTCTGAATCCTTGACCTCGGAATCGAAATGCTAAAATTATCATTTACTGCGAAAAGGGAAAAATAACCTGATGTCTTTACATTCAAATTTACAAGTTCTCCGGTAACATTTACGCATGGCGCAAAAAGAAATTCCTCTACATACAATGTAAACCTACATACGCGATTCGAAGTAATTTCACTTCAATTATATTTTAAAGAAACATCGCGTTTTTACGACGGACATTTAGAGCATTTTATGAATTTTGAAGCTAAATATTCAAGGCAAAACTTGATGTTCAGTTTCCATATATGTATAATTTTTTTAATGCAAATCGTGTTTACTTATTCAATCTATCAAAATGCCTCCAAAAACTAAGCCATAAATTCATCAACCCAATGATAGAAAATGAATTTTCTTTCACACAAAAGGTTACAGAGCCCATCCTCGGTATTCGAATTTTGATATTTGTCTTGTCAATACTAAGTACAAATCAATCCATCAAATTCTCCCTATGATTTCAAATGCCGTATTAGATAAACAGAATTCAAAACGAATCAGGAACAAAGTATTATTCTATTCTTCTCGACACTTTACTCTGATGGAGCACATGTAAATGAGGGTGGAAGTAATGCGCTATGGCGTACCGGAACATGAAATTATAATTACCTGACTTGTACTGATATCGGCATTACTGTCAAACACGGAATTTGAGTAGGAGTCTGTAAGCTGCATGTCCCCATCGTCTAAGCTAAAACTGACACCTTTCTTCTTTTTTGGAGTTTCGAATGTTGAGTCGATATTATTCATCTCTTTGGTATTCATTGTTTCGATGGCAACCATTTGAGGAGGAGCTTTACTGTAGAGTTGAACGTTTTTCGTATTTGAATCCCTCAATGTTTTTTCATCATTCCGTCTGATTATGCAAATAACAGTCACAATAATCGCAGATATGACAAAAGTTAAGGCCACTAAAACAGCGGAAATGATTATATTTCTGTTTCCGTTATCGTGTAGCGGAACCGGAAACGATTCATTTGTAAATTTTAAGACAATATGAAAATCCTGAGAACTTTTCTTTGGAATTTCTCCCATGTCACTTACTGAAACTGTAACAGGAAAGGTAACATCGGCTTCCACGTGATACGTTTTTGCTAAAAATATTTTCCCTGTGGTTTTCCCGATTGTGAAGATCTGCAAATCGTTGCCGCGAATAAATTCATATACGAGTTGACTATTTCGTCCTTGCTCATCGCCATCTTTAGCGTCCACATGAGCTATAAGTGACCCTACAGGGGCCATAAAAGAAATCATCACGCTGTTGTTGACCCTATTAGGAAATTTGATTTCCGGTGTTTCGTCATTTTCGTCCGTGACGTAGATCATGACGCGAGTTGTATTATTCCTACTAGGATTTCCAAGATCGTATGCCACAACCTTGAAGTCGTATGAGCTCTGAAGCTCACGATCCAATACCCTGTTGGTACGAATGGTACCATCTTGTAATATGTAGAATGGATTTGATGATGTCGAATTTCCTTCAAATCTGAAGAAAATTTTGGCATTCTGACCCTCATCCGAATCTTTGGCAGTAAGAGTGCCCACTCTTGTATCTGGTTTTTGGTTTTCCATAACGAAAAATTGGAACATCGGTTCATCAAAAGTCGGCGAATTGTCATTAGTGTCTGTGATCGTGACTAAAATTGAAGCTGAACCGGTCAGTGCAGGATTTCCGGAATCAACAGCAATGACGTTGAATTTATAATAAAGTGTTGTTTCTCTGTCGAACAGCTCGTTAGCTGTGATAACTCCGGTATTTGGATTTATTGCAAATCTATTCCTACTATTTTCATGAAGATAGTATCTTATTATAGCATTTTGTCCTACATCCAAATCGTGTGCAGATACCTGAGTGACGATGTCGCCGACTGCGTTATTTTCCGAGATCGAAGCTAAATACGTTGATTGTGAAAATTTTGGAGGTTTGTCGTTTTCATCAGAAACCCTGACCAGAAATGATTCCCTTGTTGTGATAACCGGTTGACCATGATCACTACATATAATACTAACGTTCATTAGATCCTGAGTCTCTCTGTCCAATGTTCTATTTATAACCAGCACGTAACCTTTGCCCTGCACGACCCGGAGACCGAAATGCACGTCGGAGACGGTGCAAGTGACATTTCCGTTTTGCCCGGAGTCTGAATCCTCGACGTTCACGTGAGCGATAACGGCGCCATTTTTGGCTGCCTCAGACACATTGACAACACCCGAGGCTCCCGAAGAGAGGAAATTAATTCTCACAATCGGGGGATTATTTTTCACGTCAAGCACTGTTACTTTGACGATTGTTTGATCTACCAACGGCTGTTTCCCCTTGTCGCTTGCCTCAATATGGATGTCATATACCTTTCCCAAGTCATACCTTAGAAGATTTTTGACACTGAGAACTCCTGTGCTTTCGTTTAATGTGAACATTTCGGAGATAATGTCCAATTCGGCTTGTCTTGAATTGAACCTATACACGACTTGTCCATTTTCGCCTGCATCCCTATCACTCGCAGACACATTAAGTAAACTAGTTCCTACACTCACGTCCTCGTTTATAGAGACGTTATACAACTTCTGCTCAAAGACAGGGGGGTTGTCGTTGTCATCTAAAACATTAATTGTAACATCTAATACTCCAGAATTCGGTCCGGTACCGCCGTCTTCGGCAACAACTTGGATTTGATACCGTGACTGTGTTTCGCGGTCTAGCTTTTGACGTAACACCAGCTTCAGAATGAAACTTCCGTCCGACTTCTTCGTTGCATTAAGTTCGAAAGCGCCATCTGTCGGAAGAATCTGATAACTTTTTATTCTATTTATAGCTGTTGAGTCATCATCAGTGGCGTCCTCTACGCCTTGAGCTGTGCCTATTGCAGCAGATTCCAGAATCGGTAACGTTACGGAACTAGGTTGAAAAACCGGACTTTTGTCATTGATATCTAATAAGAGCACTTCCACAGATAAAATCACAAAATTTGAAGTGACCGGCGAATGAGCCATGACGTCAAATTTCAGAATACAAATTTCCTGGAAGCCACATTCTGATTCCCTGTCAATGATTATGCTTGTCCGCAAATCGCCGTCTTCAGAACCAATAGTAAACAGTGATTGCATGCTGGTTTGGTCTAAGAAATTAAATTGAAGACTGGAGAATTCCTGACTGGTCATGTTCTGCCTTAACCCACTACTGTCTGATATACTACCCACTAATGTTCTGGCCGGAACTTCTTCATTAAGGTTAAATCTGACTATTGTTTCTGTTTTAACTTTTGATATACAGAAAATAAGCACCACAATTAAATATCCTTCCATTTTGATTCTTTCGAAAGCCTTGACGGTTATGAATATGGTTCGTCTAGCTCAGTTTTCATCTCTCAGAGTTTCAAATTTTCTGAAAAAGAATAAAAAAGGAAAGTTATAATCATTATTTTCAATCTATATGACCGGGATATATGAATATTTTGTTGGTTATAAGGTAGCACTATAGGGATGAAACAGCTGTCATAGAAAAAATGATTTATTTGCCTCCATTGTTCTGTTTCGCCGTTTCCATTATAACCATCTGTAGAAAATATCTATTAATTTCTCATGCATGAAAGCAAATCTATACGGTAATTTAAAGTCATTTCATATCTCTACATTATGTCATAAGAAACTGTCATGCACTATATATCGTATAAATCAATCTTGACTGGATCTGCATAAAACATATTTAGAGTTTTAATTAAATCAAGGTACTTGAATATTGGCAGGAACCATTCGTTTCTGAACGTTTTTACTTGAAGGATTTCAATTTCAATAATTGAGATATGTACCTTTTATTACTCAAGAATCATTTCTATGCCCTGCACGTGTGATAGAAGAGTTTGGTATTAGAATGTGAAGGAAAATAATTCAAAAGTCCCTCTTCAGTAAATACAACTTGATACCTGGTCTTAATTACAGTAAAATCCCCACAGAATGGGGGTCCTCTACAGTCCCCTTTTTATTAATATCAAGGAGTGCAATAAGATAGCCAAGAAGCGGGGATTTTCAAAAACTAGGCACGATGACCCAGGTTCTAGCCGCCTTTATTAAGAAATCTGCACAAAAAAAATCGCCGAGGGCTTTCTATAGTTTTAAAAGGGGGATCAAGGGGGATTAACTCGTGAAAGACGAGGGTCCCGTATAGTTTTATTAGATGAGGGGGTCAGACAACACATGGTGACCGTATCAAGAGTTTCATTGCCATACCATTGTATAGAATTGTGTCCTTGAATTATGTTTGATAACATCCTCCTGTAGGATCCAATCAAAAACGGTATAACTAGCTACATGTATAACGGAGGTATTTCTACTTTTTTTTTTTTTTACTGAAAATCAAGTGTTACAAAATATGACTGAGGTTCCTACATAAATGAAAGAAGAACTTCAGCATTCATTTCAATTGTACAAGCACGTGTATATCAAAATTCATTTACAATAAAATACCAATTTATCATTTGTCAGTTCATGTACATATCAAATTTCTTTTAAATTAAACGTATAATCTCTTTATTTCTTTCAAATTATTTTTGGTCCGTTTATATTATACAATGTACATGTAATTTTCTTTAAGAACTTAGCACTTACTTTGATAATTCATGAACTTTATTTAAATAATTTCTTAATATTTTACAATATGTAACTTCCATTAAATCTAATAAAGTATATCATTTTTGGAAAATCTTACGATGGATTATGATCATGTAATTAAAAGTTTTATGTAGACTGCGTACAAATAATTTAATTTAAAATCTCTTATTTATGATGACATACAAATTTATAATATTGGGTATCAAATATGAAGTAAAATTGCGAGAAATAAAAAAGAAAAATTAATTAAATTAGATTAATTTAATTACTCTAACACTCCTACCTGTCAAGCATGTAAAGGTATCTTCCTTATTGTGGTCCTAAAATCTACATAAAGATCATCACCATCCACACCTTTACTAACTGGACCTCGTGTTACATCTACATACAATGTATGGACCCTGTGTGTCAGTACGACGTCAGCTGACAGATTTAGGGACTATACCTGTAGTTTTATACCTGCATTATCAACCAGGCAATTCCATCAATGTAAACTATCCCTCCCGCTTTATCCCCAAATCCCAAGTCATACGGAGGATCGAGAACGATTGTTTCCCCCCTAACTCCCTAATACCCTCACGATAGTCCGGGACCAAGGGGATTTAGTCCATAAAAGGGGCGAGGTATTAGATTCTCGTATTAGTAGTAGAAGAGATACTGCAAATTTACACGATAAAGGGGCTGTATGTTGGAAATACAGGGATTAGAGATAGAGCTATGTATGTAATACAATGTATCACATTTCAAACAAACATCACACGTTACCGAATTCAATATTATGATTTCCTACCCCGATTAGATTCATTATGGTCCAAAGTTATTTAATATCACGTAAATTTACTAATCTAAAATAAAGAGAAAGTTTAATTCTGACTTAGTGTTAGAATAATCAGCGTTTATAGAAGATAACCATCAATTTGCCTCCAATATTAGTATAAGACTTGTCATGCAAATCGATTTTCTTACCTTTGAAGCTTTACAGTTTATTAAAATTTCCTTTTTTCAATTTTGTTATTCTCCGATTCGAATAATTACTCCCCTATGAAAGTGACCATGTATTATGTTTTCTTCTCGCTATCCAAGTTAAACATGACGATTTAGAAGCTCCCAACTGAGTATCCACCCGCGGACGTAACGTAATTAAGTTCCGCGCGCATCATCCGGATTAGCATAAAAAGTGTAGGCAGGAGTTCTCTCCCTTATTACATGAAATTAGTACCTTAACTGCAGCACTTCACACTCATGGCAAAGACATGCGCACCTTAAACAATAGAATCAAAGGAAAAAGACTTAAGGATTTATAACACCTCTGACATACCTGGTATAAAAGCATTCGTTTTGTTAAATCGTCAAATGCGATCCTAATTATTAACGGTCAACTGACGAAGTGTCGAAAACAATCGTGAAGCTGTCAAGATTTGTCAGCGTGTTTTGACCACTATGTCAGGTCTTTACAAATTAGGCAAATTCATCCCTGTCCAGCTTTCCCCTGCGGACTTGTCAGGAGGGGTCAATATTTTTCCACTGAACTCTGACTATCCAGTTAAGCCTTTTGTCCGGTCTGTAATAATTGTGGTCAATATTTGACCAAGGGTGTTGTTTGTAATATTTGTTTGTGTCCGTCAATTAAGGACCCTGAAGCATTGTGAAACACAGCATGCAAAGCTCAAGGGTATTTCTCAGTTAGCCAATAGGAGAGTGCAATCAAAGCTTTATAAAAATCAGAATCCAGTAGAATTGTGGTCAGTCGTCAACTGTATGTTGTATTTTAAAAATTTGGTCTTTATACATGTAAAAGAAATTCAAGAATGTTTCAAATTCTGACGAATAAAGATTGTACATTTGTATTGCTCTACATGTATCTATGAATAAAAATTACTTAAAATATTTAATACTTAAAATATATACTGGAATGTGTCATCGAAGCTTCAATTTGAAATAAACCATATATATATACAAAAGTCAATAAATTGATAACAAAATTTTTGAACAATTGAATTATTCTATTTCAATTGATCTATTTTTTGCTACAAAATTATTAAAAAGAAGGAATTGACGCGCAGGTGCGCACTATAATTTTAAACCTTTTTACATTTGTATATGCATTTCTTCTCGTGATTGACTATTGAGCTACTGTTTAATAATGCTATTATACTAGTTAATATCAAATTATAAGTCAAGAGGTGTTGAAATTAATACCTTGTTACTCAATCCCACAAAACCCAACATTGCGTCGGAACATTTATATTTTGATTTACATATTAATCCAGATACATAAAACCTGCCCACTTCTCAATGATTAGATCAAATACAGGTGGGTGAAACTTAATTAGCCTTGAGATATATAATACCCGTTCGTTTTTGTTCCGTATGACACGAACAAACAGACCAGCATTGTATAATGAGCGTCCGGCGATCCCGGATGAGACAGGACTGAGTGTTTGCAGAATGTCTGGACACCGGTCAAGCCGATGTCGGGGATATATGAAACGAACACCTGTATAGACGAGGTTATAATAAAAGTAAATATATTCTGTTTACTTAGAGTTATATATAGGTGCATTTTATTTCTTTTTCATATATTCTTTATGTAACATAAGTAAGCTTTAAAAATGCTCAACATACATGTACTTGTACATAAATAAAGTGTCTTTAACATTATCTGATTATTATCATTTCACTTTAGAATTACAGAGGATAGAATTACCAACTATATTTTGAATTTATGTATACTATTTTACTGACAGAGGTTTGGCAAGATGGGATTTGCCCAGATTCAGAAAGCTATATAAACCTAAAGTTTTTGTAGTCATTCTGTACGAAAATTGGCGGAAACGTGTTACATTAAGAAATAATGTATATTTACACTGTATTGTCGACAGAAACTGGAATTCATCTATGACACTTGTGTAAATATGAAGTTAACTTTTTTCAGAAAAGTTTTCATCTGAAAATAATTATCTGAAATGTGTTAAAAATCAATTCAAATCCACAAAACAAACTTTGTTGTTTTTACTGTCAAATAAGCTTTTTTCTTCCTAACACTGTTTGAATTAGCACATGTTGAGAAAATCCCTTCCATCGACCAAAGTGTTTATGTTTACAAAATTCTTCCTCATCTGATGCTCATGAATGTGTTTTTAATTTTCATACATACATGTATTTCAAAAGAGAGAAAAAGAACAAAGAAAAAAAAAAAACAGAAATGAGAGGGATAAGTTATGAACATATATTATGAATGTAATTATAGACCCTTTCATACTTGAAATTTCTTTTAATTATTATTTTCGTTCTATTTTGTTTCATTGAAGACCTTTCATAATTATTGTATATAAATCTAATTTTTGGACATTTCTATAAAAACTGTAGTGCATGTTTCCGCCAATTCTCGTCAAAAAGTTCATATTATTTACGATGTAACATACTCCCTTCAAAACGATTTATATTTTTTTCTTTCTTGTCAACTTTTCACTAAAACTTAATTTCACCATCATTGCTCACAAAGGACAATAGGCCCCCAGTAATGTGACTTGGTCAGAAATTAACAATCTAACTTATTAACTCTAACGTGCATCCTAACTTTTCATTTTACATGGGCTCGTGGATTTAACAGCCTGGAGTCGGTAGTTGACATTGAGAAATGAAATCCTAAAGTACAGTAAATATATAAACATCCCTGATTCATCAACAGGTAACGTATGGTAGGAAAGACATTAAATTAATTGGTTGGGAGGGGCATTTTTTCTGCCACTGTTATCTTCAAATTTTAGGAAATTCGTAAAATAAAAATTTCTCAAACAAAAGTCCACATCTTTTCCTTTTTTTCGGTGGACGACGGGGAAAACAGAAATTAAACTAGCATAATTTGTGCAGTACTTGACTTGTTATGAATTATTTGGGGACAAAGGTGACCATACGTATGTCCAGTTTAAGTGTCGTTCCACCAGTCACTGATGTCGGCAAATATTCTACTCTATGACGTATCCATCTTCCAAATGTGAAACGTTACTTCGGAATTTCATAATTTATTACTCAATGACTAAGTGTGCATTAACTTAGATCATTTTTTTTTTTTTTTTGTACGGTTCTTTGTAAAAACAAATGCCTAATTGTGATTTTATATTGCGATGACCTATTCCCTCCAGAATGAAAAATATATCTATTTCAAATGGAATTATAGTATGCAGGTATATATGTACAGTACATCAATTCAGAAAACGAATTACTTGAAACCTAGATTTAAAAAATCCTCAAATTTATGAGTTCTTTCTAAATTTTGCCCATCTATCACCTTTACTTTTAAACAAAATGACGAAACAAGCCTCTTACCTTGCTACTCCACATCAAAACCTAGATTGACAACAAACTTTTAATCGAAACGAATATCCGTCATCAATAAAATAGTCCTAAACGAGATGCAGTCATTTCAATTGATTTTCAAAGCCAAACAACGACAGATTCACCAACGGGAAGAAATGCTGACAGTTTCAATTAAAATCCAACAAAGATGAGTTTTATACCACAATTACTGAATTTATCGTCCGTCCTTGTGCTTTGGACACACATTTCTATCTATCAATTACACAGACTCTTAATGTTCCTCTAGAACCGGTATCGGATAGTCTTCCTTTTGTACCCTACCGATCTTATCTTTATCGGTAACGGGCTTTATTACAAAAAGCGGAATCTGTAATGAAATTAGAGAATGCCCTGTTTCACTTAGGAACTTTGAAAAATATAGTTCCCAATGCAGGATAGATCAAAAGTGACTTTTAAATGCAAGTTTCATTTTTTATCTCCGCGTAATCAAATATCAGGGTCTCATCTTGGGTGGAGGGATATGTCTAAATATGGAAATTCAGAAGACCTGATTGGATAACAAGAGCACAGAAACGAGCATGTCCTAGCGAGATAAATCACTGAAACCAATATGGTTTTCATCCATAAAAATGCAAATTTAATGAAACCTATTGACTCATTTTTCTTTAAAACCGTTTTTGCTTTCAGTTAGTCATAAAAAATCAAATCTGCCTCAGTTTTTATGACTGATTCTATTCGTGCAAAAAAAAGAAAAAGAAAAAAACAAAAAAATATTGGTCAAATGGAAAATCAAGTTTAACTCGTATTAACTATTCATTCAGATGCTATACATGTCACAGTTTATGGAGAAACATATCTTATTTCTAGAATGTGTGTGGTCGTCCAAACCAAGCTGGCAAGAAGACTGCACAAAATACAAAATAAATATGTACCACATGTACTTCCGATCTAACTTTTCTATTTGATTAAAAAAAGCATGAAGGGAGGGAGGGGAGGGGCTATATCTTTCCGAGAATCCAAGAATGGACCTGACAATTTACCTGATTTTTCCTCAGAAAAGTTATAATAAGTACATATAGACAAACGGGCCACCCATTGCCTTGTGCATGATCACATAAAGTATTATAGACAGATGCGCCATGAATTGTAAATGTGATATAAGACGTTGTCTAATGGCGCCCTTCATTAATTATTGACCAAAGGTAATCAAAAGTCCATCTTAGGGAATATTATATTAATACAGAACTGAACAGACCAGAGGTAACGTATGAAGACGTCAATTTGCTTGACGACTGGCTACAATAAAAAAGGAATTGCACACGTGCGATGTAGCAATATGATGGTAGGAATTTATTATACTGGTGGTCAGTGGTCAGAGAAACAAGAGTACAAAGGGAAAATGAAAATAAAGGGAAAAAACCTCTCTCTCTCGTTCTCTCGCTCTCCGAGTTTGCCTCTCTATCTTAAATAAGAGTTTTGCTGAACCCCAAATTTCAATAATTTAGTTATTAAAAAGTTAGAGTTCTCCGTGGAAACAATGAATGCCGATCATAGTATAAAAATCCTGACATAGAAATGTGAAAAAGATACATATATTACCTTTGTCAAGAGCGCTGCTCTGTGAAATGTGAAATTGTATTCCAAAATTATTGTTTCCTTCAAATGTATCTTTTGTAATGTGGCGCCTCACTTTGATTCCTACTAAAGTATCAGCTATACTACATTTATCCACTAAAATGAATGTGGGATTTAAAAAAGACTATCCTTGATGTACCAGGTCTATATATATAGGTGTTAGGTATCCAACTGATAAAGTGGTTCTTTTGAATGAAATTCAGAAACGTTAAATTCTACAGTGCGTTGGTATCACACAGCGTTAACGCCATGAAATCACACCACGGATTTTTGGTCCGCTGGACCTTAAGGTAAAATGACCGGACCCCGATTGAGTTTGGGTCGAATAAAAAGTGACAAATCAATCAATGGACTCTATAATGGCCATTACTGACATAATATAGTATAGTCCAAAGCCTTCATCCCTGATCGGACCTTTGAACGCGTCTGGTCTAATTTAAGACCTTACAACCATTATAATTATCAACGTACACTCTCCCCCCTCCGGCATACAAGGCGTGCTATATCGGTCACTTTGAATTCGCTCTTCAAATCACTAGTCTTGTACTATTGCCTTGCTTTTCTAACATAAGGCAGGATTAGTCTGATTTTGTAAATGATTTATGGTTACTGAGGTAATTCTATCAAATTGCCCATTATAGTTAGTCAGCGAACCCCAAGGTGTACATTTATGGCAGATATTTTGTGTTTTCATATTTTGGATAATCGACAAAAATACATCAAATCGGATAACGTTGCCTATACTATGTATTCCTCAGAACTTTTTTTTTTGCAAAGTCATGTGATGATTAGGACAAAAAATCTCTTGAATCCCCCTTTATATGTTGCGCAATGAAATTTTAATAAACTATATTTCTAGATTAGATTTAAAACCATCAAATATTACATTGTCCCAATCTGAAATTTTGAGAAAAAGATAGACGTACGTTGTACATGTACTAGATCTTTACAATATCGAAACAATAAAATGTTGATACATATTGCATGTTAAACCAGAGATTTGGGATCGTCATGGGGATCAAGATCTCAAATGACCACCATACAAACCGGAAGATTATCACTTTTCTGTTCGTTTCCCTAGTATAAATCTCAAAAAGATTTTAGCATGCAAAAAAAGAAGAATATTATCGCAATCAAATTTTCAAACCTTAACAAATTAGCACACTCATGGTCATACACATTAAAGTCAAATCTTGTTGGTCAAAAATTGGGGGGAAAAAGTATTAACTGGTACATGTTGATCCTAGATACAATATTTGCGTTCTTAAAATGATACCATCACAGTGGGACACATGTCCTCTTACGACAAATTAATTAACCTTTGGTTGCTCAAGGGTAAAATTTTTTAGTACTGCAATTTGTTTATTTAATGCCCACTTTCACACAACGATGACCGATAACAATGCGATGATATCGAAAAGTCGGACTCAAAGTACTATTATTTCTGGGAGTTAAAAAAGGCATAAACTCGATCCCAGGTAGCCACAATTATTCTTCAAAGTTGATTACAATCAGATGATATTGGGATTTTATGGCGGGCGGGTGATAAATGACAAACAAGAAACCTGTTAGAGATTTTCATTTGCTCGATGGTGACAATGATAAAAGAAATTGCCAGAGTTATTGAACGTTACTGAAATGCCTTGCCATTCAAGAGAAGTGTAGTAAATTTTGTCTGTTATATAATATTATGCAAAATGGAAACAGTAGAAAAATGTTAAATCTGTGTTTACATATGTTTGTTATAACTACTTTCAAAACATCGGGGTATCTATTTTGTTTACAGTGGTTAAAATCTACCGAAGTCCGTAACATAGAGCAAAATGGACAGAAAAAGGGTTTCGTTAGTATTTTCATATTTTTTCTATTCAGCCTCTTTGGCCATATTACAGTGTTTAGATTGAGGATCACTGACGAGGGTTTAGTACCCAAAACGTGCATGTCAGGTCCATGCTGAATTTTTTTCTGTTTATAAATGATGCTATTGAATTTGAAGACGTTTAACATTATGAACAAGTATGGGATCTTGAGGACGCATATTGGTTGTCAATTTGACTTCAAGACTAACTTATAAAGAAACGAATTAATGGCTCCATAGACCATTGTCGCACCTGCTGGTATATTCTTTTCATCATCTCTGTAAACTTTCGTCCTTCTTCAGTGCAGGGTTTTGATTATGTCTTTTTTCTATTTTGTTTCAATCTAAGGTATTTTCAATTTTGATCATGGACATCCATTAAAGTCCAGAACCACTGACTCGCTATTGCCCTCAATTAGAAGGACCGTCCAAATAGTCCCATCGCTGACACCAAAATGTAATGTTTCAACTATGAAAGATGAAATTTAGGGTCTCGTGCCAAAAGTACTTATAACCATTTCTAATAGTCATACTGCATGTACGAGTTCATAATACATTGTGGATCTTCACACAGACCTCAAACGATCTCACCGTGCACTATCACACGGTGGCAAAAAAAAAAAAAAAAAAAAAAAACAATTGACATCAGGGAAGATAACTCCAACAGACAACAGGGTCCTACAAAACAAACCACAACCCTAACACCAAATGGACCAACACACTGAAACTGAAACACGAGTGACAACAAATGAATTAAGGAGCTATGTGTATATATACAAAGAAGATCATTTGAATTTTACTGTCATTTATCAGAGAACAGCATGTCATAAGACTATAGACATGAAATGTTACGATTGCTTAAATGATTAAAAAGAAAGAAACACAATTCAGCAGCAAAAGTCAAATGATAGAAAGTAAGACTTCTATGTTATATACAAGAGAGCATCAGGAAGAAGAAAGAAAGTGATCTCCAACAACACTAGGGTTGCAGCACCCACAGCAAAACATCCCATGCAAAACACAACAAGAGCAGACATGCACAACAAGAGAAGCAAAAGGGACAATGAACACTCAAACACAACATAGAAACTTAGCATCAGTACAAAAGACTACACATAATCAAACGAGACCATGCAATGGGCAATCATTTTTACATTGTACTTACCTGCCATCTGTTTTCTTTCAAATACGTAAATTTTGATATTCCCGAAAACGATGAAAAAATCCCTTTTCTTAAAAGTAGATTAAAAAATGTCTCCAACCCGAATGGCTCGTGTTACACCATTTACACACCACAAAAGTCAAAAGGCCAGGATTAAATAGATTTCAGCAATTAGTGTAATCCCGGATTTTAGACAGTCCGAGCTCCTTAAGAACTACCTTAAGTCAACATAAAAAAGTAGGTCCTTGGATTGACATCAAAGAGGTTTTTAACTCTGGAGATTTGGTACAAACTAAAGACCACGTATAAAGTATAAAAAGTGAAGGTCAATGCTTGCACTTCATGATTCAGAGGGCGCCCTGAGCAAGAACGGTAAGACGGCATAATCGGGGATTATCTCCCCTTGGTTTAAATTTGGAAATACATTAATTAATTGGTTAATTAGGCGGATAAGTGCAATTATTTGTGCTGCGCGTAGCCCTGTAGCATTTACTGACTTATTAGGAAGGTTTCGCCATCTTTGTTAAGACCCCTGGGAAATCAAACCATAAAAGACTATAACGTAGACCTTATAATGCCTCCATGGGTTTGGGTGAGCTTATATTGTCGGACGTAAATTACATTCTTAACAGTTGGAAGCTGTAATTGATACAAAAAAATCTATATTTTCATGCAAAGGTGTCTTACAAAGGAGTTTCAAAACTAATTCGCGTTCTGACAGTAAAATAATTTCTACTAGATAAAAAAAGCATACTTAAACATACAGCATCCCTGAAAATAAATTTTAATGAAAACGATAAATTTATTCCAAAGGGTCTAGATAGAGGAAAAAAGCAGCCATAAAAATTTTTATTTGAAAATATGCAGTATCGACCATACATGTAATATTGTCGGATTTGTAGAAGTTAAATCTCCAAATTCCTCTATTGTAAAAACTCTATACATTGTGGGTGGCGCTAGTGGAATGAATAAGAGCTGTGCACCCCAAAATTAAAATGACGTTTTTAAACGTCTACAACTGCGAATATATGTGCTAGATTCCCCTAAAAGGACTATATATATGGTTTACATAGTGGAGTGGCACCCTTTCAGGGCAAAATCTAAATATTCTTATGAAGTAATGAATTTGCACCACTATTTATTATACAATGTAGGCTGCTTATGAAATGATACATACATGTAGCCTTTAGATTCCTTTCTCCATTTCTTAGAATTTGAGCTTCAAATACGGTATATTTTGCCAAATTTCTGGAAAAACGTCATTTTGGGGCTTATTTTCGACACACTTCCTATTAGTTATACATGTAGTACCGAGCGGGCTTCTGAACAACTTTTATATTTTGATACAATGTCACCCTTGTATACGTCTTTACGTGTTTAAGTGCATGCAAAAAGGAAAAAGTTGTTCACGATCCCGCTCGATGTTATCTCAATGAAAATAATGAAAAAATTATGTTATTTTTAGTGAAAAATTGACAAAATCACCTGTTATCATGATATTTATGCAGATTTTACAATGTCCAAGAAAGCTAGGAGTAGTTTTTATAACTAGATTTCTCAAAATATAGATATTCAACTCTCTAAAAATGACAACAAAATTATATTTTAGAGAAGTCGATTTTAGGGGGGGCACTTTACTATATAAACCATGTATATTCCTTTGAATTTATACAAATGAGAATGTATACTTTCATTTGAAAAGACAGCTAGATTTTGCATTATGAAATGTTGTAAAATTAATTAATTTTCAGGGACACCGTACCTTTAAAATACAGAATATTTCAGAATATTCTCATTATCTCTCAAATAAGATTTACAAAAAATTATTCGGTAAGGTTGACAAATAGATAAATATTCAGCAAAAATAATTTTTTTAGTTCTACCATGCAACTAAAAATGGCACCCCTTTTAAAATCCGCCAATGGTTGTTTTCCCCGATTTTCGGAATTTGCTTACCTTTAAGGAGATGAAAGCAGGACAAAATGTTTTGTGGATACCGAGAGCGAGATTGCAGTTACATAGGGAACGTCAAAATGAAACGATCAAAAGGTGCTAACATTCGATTCAGACAGTAGGCAGTGAGAGGCGTAGTTTTTACAAGATCAAAGCAGAAAAACGGCATCAAATGAAAATATTGTATACTAAATAGTCTTCATTAACATGAAATAGATAAATTCATTAAGTTTACCTTCCGTGGTTCGCCGGAGATCAGAATATTAATTAATTTATCCTTTCCTCTATCAAAAGTTATGATGAATCGATGACGGCTCTGCCATAAAGATCAATAACTTTCTTATAAACGTTTTACTTTTTACAAATCAAATAAAATCAAATCAGTCTTTGATGGTTTCTTTATGAAAATAGTGAATACCTTTACGGTGAAATGAGAAATATCCATAAATTCGTGAACTATTTAATTTGGGTACAAAACGTTAAAGGAAGGCAAATTTAACCCCAATTTTGTGTGACTATTCACATTTATACCTTAGAAATGATTTCACGCGTGTGACGTTATCCATTTGCGCGTTTTAAAACTCATTTTGTCCAATCTTTATGGAATATATTACTTCAGCGGTCTTTAAAAATTTCCCTTATCGAAAGTAAATTGATCTGTTTTATTAGATATCTAGCCATGATATAGACTAAGTGGGGTGATTGGTTTGTAATTTTCAAATATTATTAACTTCGATTCACGGTCTAACAAGGTGATATTCACATCTTAATTTGTCTCTACACGGATTATGACCACAAGAGACTTATTCTTTTTAACGATTCACTTTCTTAAATTCTCTCTTTCTTTCATTATCATATCGCCAATGGAAGTACAAGTAAAATTTCCTCTTCTTTGATACACCATAAAATATTCGGGTAATCTTGTAAAAGGATATGTCCGACATACTGCAAATCAGTCCGTTCAAAAATCTCTTTAGATCCCATTGAAGTTTAGTACAAAATGTACAAATGTTCATACAGAAAGGAAAATTCTGTCAGGAGTTATGGGCCCTAGACTTAGAAGGGGCTTTTTTACGGATTAGGTAGTTTCATCTTGTCCTCATTCCATGGAGGTTTCAATGAAACTTGGCTCAAAAACTGACAAAGGTCACAATATCAATATGAACATTAGATTTGCATAAGGGAAAAAAATTCTGTGCAAAATTATTAAGCCATAGCATGTCGACTTTCTTACTCATTTTGTAATTTAATATCTCCTTTTATATATTATGAATTATTGAACACATTATCCAAGTTATGATTGTTTTTCCCTTCATTATAATTTTTGAATTACAGTACTTGATATTTGTACATGCAGTGGGGTTTTTTTTCTGAAAAGAAAAAAAAAAAGATAACTATCATAGTAAAAGATGCAAAAATTGCTCGGCATGTCGTCTACCTTTTTAAGATCATTATCAATTCTAATACAGAACCACTTATCACTGTAATGTACGTTCAGATAACATCTATTTTATAAGGCATTTACAATACAGAATAGCTGAACTTCAAGGATTTTTCAGAACATATCAGTGCTATGTTTTCAATTTTTCATTTTTCTTTCATACATCCTTGCACAAATTTAAATATTATTCTTTGTATAAATGTCATATAGAACACAGCTGTATTTGATGGACAGATTTCCGTATATATTGGCATGTAGGACCGACATATGGCCGGGACGTCCAAGTGCTCCATTTCATCTGAATAGTAAAAGGACTGTAACAAACGCGGACTCTGATTCTATTTTTAAATCAGAAAGGTATTGAGAGGGAGTTGAGGTCTTAATTTTGATCTTACAAAATTCAACCCTTTTTTGTTTACGAAATACGAGAGATTAATTTTTATTAGATTGAACCTAATCATGCTAGGAAAATACAATATACTAGACCTAGTTTTATACATATATAAGCGAAAAGTATATATCGTACTGGTAAAAAAACAACCCTTTTTTCTACCAAAAATAGCTTCTTAAAAAAAACAAAAACAAAAAGAATTTGGAAATTAATACATATATCTTTCTTCTGTGGTTTTGTTGTAGTACAGAATTATATACAAACTATGTTTGTGTACGTCATAATCTACATACAAGAGAGCGGAACCATAAATCAGATTGAATGGAGAAAAATCTTGTTAAATTTTACAGGTACAATATGCCGCTTGTTTCTTTACATTCTGAGTGATTTACAACGGCACAGTGACAAAACAAAACAAAAAATTCCACCTAAGTAAGAGCGGAAATGTCGCCATGCCATGCGTGTTCTGTTCCTCAAACATTTCTTTGTTTACGTGTCATCTCTCATAGTATCTGTCTGTGCTGTAGAAATGACACCAACTCATCATACTGCATGTACATGAAAAAACGTCACAGACTAAAGTCACTTCGACTCAAATCGGAGACTCCTCATACATGACGTCTGCATTGTCGCAACCGGAATTGCCATTGGTCAGTTTTCGATGTTTCTTCCTTATGTTTGATTTTTTGCAGGTAGCAATAATTCGTATGAAAATGAAGTCCAACAAGGAATCTCACTGCTTCGAACATCGAAAATTCTTAATTAGTTTGATTATAATAGAATTAGGGGAAATATCAAATTCTGTGTACCAAAGACTTTCATTAACACCGAGTTCTCAACGCATCATAAATATTTGTAAAATAAATTAATAAATTGATACGGAAATAGATTTACTCGAAAATAAAGAAATGGATAAATAAAAAAAATATCGATAAATTATTACTTACAGTTTACTTCTTCTTCACTGGATTTGGAGTTGAATGAACGATTTTTTTATAAAGCTGTAGTCGACTTTTTATAGAACTGTAGTTAAAACAAGATATAAGACAGGTGCGTTCTTATCCTTTTGAAAATCCCTCGTACATTGATCTGGTTGTTTGTCTAAAAATTGAGTCTACAGAGAGAAATCAATTTGTAGAATTATAATGATGAAATCAATCTGTCATCTAAATAACGACCAGGCTCCACCCAGAATTTAAATGATCTATCCCGAGGGAGGACCTTCTCATGACGTGATGAGGTGGAGAAAAATTACAATAGAACTAAACAGAAGTTTAAATATTCGTAACAAATAGCTTGCATTTTATTTTCTATTTGTACATATTTGAAATTTTAATTGATGGTTCATTGACATTCATTTCGCTCTATCAAATACTTGTGCTGACAAATACGAAAAGATCATGGTAAAAAAGGATATCCAAATGACATTGTATTTAAAACATTTCAGGACCCCCTATAGAATTTGCTAAAGGCTGGGATCCCCTCCTTTTTGGAAAAAAAGTACATGCGTATCGGATAAGGCTACACTAAGCTTATTTGTCAGACTCTGTAACGCATTATTAGACTCGGAATTCTTGTCATATACTAGTATCATATAATATAGCAGGTGACCGTCCTAAGTCGGCAGCGATTGCCCATTGGTCTCGTTGGTTTATGTGTAGTATTTATTTTGTGTTTTGATGTCGTGTTTGGTGTTCCTTGTCTGTTTTGCACCTCTTGCTGTATATAATATTATCTTCTCTGTGTTTTCACTTGAGGTGTTTTGATATTTGCTGTTGGTGCTGTTGGTGCTGCATCCGGGTCTTGTTGGACCCGGATGCAGCTCGCGGCGGCAGAGCACGGATTGTATTACGTAGGCCCTCTTTTTATATCCATTTACATATTCATCTGTGTTGCTTGGGCCCCTGCGTTTTGCGGTCTTGTTTGTGTGTGGTCATCTGACAGTGAGGAGGTTGTTTTACACCACAATTGTACGTTCTTCGAGACCTCTGGGTAATCGGAAAAATGGGAGGGTTGTGCGCACGTAATCCAGGATAACCATACCTTCTGCTATTTCCGTGGCAGATGGCCGTCCTAAGTCGGCACCGGTTGCCCATTGGTCTCGTTGGTTTATGTGTAGTCCTTTGTGTTTAGTGTTTCTGTGTTGTGCATTGACGTTCCTTGTCCCTTGCGCGTCTCTTTTTGTGCTTGTCTGCTTTGTGTTTTTGCATTGGGTGTTTTGGGGTTTTGCTGTGGGTGCTGCAACCTTGTGTTGTTGGAGATCCCCTCCTTTGTTGGAGATCCCCTCCTTTCTTTCTATCGTATAAATCAAATGGGAAGATTTATATATTGATACAAACAGAAGCTGCTTATTATTTTGAAGTATACTTCGGAGTTTGGAGACCGTATGATACGCAAGAGGTTTAAAGTGATATAACACGTTGTCAACATTAGACAGTTTGGAAATAGTCCACAATATCTTTATTAAAGAATTATCATTATATATAAATGTGTGAGAACGAGCGATAGTAATGACCAAGCCTTATTCATCAACTCCTATTTCCCACCAATTTTCCTGACATATGTCCAATGTGATATCCATTAGGTATTTTAAGACTTTATATATAAACCTATTTAGCCACTGTTTTATTATGAATTGATTGAGCTGAAATTGGTCATAAAAGTCCATACACTTTAACATATATACACCTTAACGTACCCACAACAGTGTGTTAACGTGGTCACCCGGCCGTCAGTCAGCAAAGTTATAGCCATTTTTTCACCATGTATATATATGTTACAGGGAATAAGTGTAATCAGGGATTTCATGTAATTCCTGAAAGGTTCAGTGATTACGTGTAATTCCTGGTCATTTTAGGAATTACATGAAATCCCCAAAATTTTAGGGATTACATGTAATTCCTAAAATATTTTAGCATTTTTACACTTATTTCCTTACGGCCGAAAATCATATAAAAATGATGAAATTGCGATATGATAGATATTTTTCATGTTCATAATATAAAATCCTATTACTGAAAGAGAAAAAATTGTTACGTATATAATCAGAGCTGCTTTTAAGGCTGATTATGCTAATTTAAGATTGATGGGAACATGATATGTTAGAACTCTTGAGCGGACAATTCGGTTGAACAGATCGATTTTGGTCCACTGATATGACTGAAATACATGTACTCGGTAAAATTGTATGCATTGAATCTTGATTGGACTATGTAACTCAATACAGCCATTGTACCAAAGTGCCATGGTGATCGCTTCATCCCAAAATCTTTTCTTTGCTTCTATTCTATTTCAATGAAACTTGTTTCAATCAAAATATCTTAGTATTTAGATGTACACGAAGGAAGGGGATATCCAATTGTTTTACCAGAAAATAGGAATAATTTACATAGATTTGTTTTATGGACCTTGATACTCAGTCTGGTGTTTTATGCTTGCTGTCGGACGGGGATATCCGTTGCCTCGCCAAAAAAGTAATTTTGCATATATCTTAAACTTATTTAGACATCACATAATAAATAAATGAAAATTAGAACATTTTAATCATTTCTTTTTTGTCCATTATCAAGATACGTTAATGAGGGTTAAATACGAATGTTTCCGATTGAAACTTTCGATATATGTTTTAGAGTACTTTGAGCATCAATTTCGTTCGATAAATTCTTTTTCGTTGTGCTCATGGGTTTGTTTTATGTCCATTTTGCATAGATAATGATAAACAAGATAAATGAACTTCGAAATTTGGGGAATTTACCTTTTCTAGTTTGAATATTTTCACTTATTTGGCATAATTGTTTCTGGGTACTTGACAGAGAGGATATTCAGCATGAACTGAGCCAAAAATAAGAGATTTTTAAAATGAAAATAAGGAAAAATTAAGGTTAGGAAATAAGTGTAAAAATGCATGAAAAATTCAGGGATTACATGAAATACCTGGCCTATTTCAGGAATTACATGTAATGACTAATCGAAACAGGGATTACATGAAATCCCTAAATTTCAGGAATTACATGAAATCCCTGATTACACTTATTCCCTGTAACATATACATTAACTGCATTATATTATAATCAGTTCTTTTTTGTATCATGTACTGATCCAGAGGAAAGATAGAGGAGGATCAGTACTCTCCTTGGAATTTGTCAAAACGCTTATTTTCCTGATATTTGCGTATGATTTTCTAAAAAATCTTTCTTTATGTACTATTTAGCCCTCATTACTGAGTAATCTCAACAACCGGACTGGACCCCCCCCCCCCCCCCCCCCCATCAAACACACCCTTACCCACCCACTTGGCTGGACTGTACCTCTAGAAACATTTTTATGGATCCACAAATGTAATCATTGGAAATATTGGAGCTTACATATAACTCAGTTGACTATTCTGTTTTAAATGGTACTTTAATAAAAGTTAAATTTTCTCAAAAGTTTATGTATTTTATTTAGTGTTCCTGTAATTTGAAATATCGAATGCATATACATGTGTGTCCTAATCTAGAACTCCAACAAAGATTTAATCAAACTAAAATTTTCTTTAAAAAAAACTCAGAAGTTTCAATAATTAGAAATGACAGCCAGACGATGGATCGGACCATCAATGTCTGAGGTCACCTAAGTGTTTGGATTTTTTAAATAAGGAGAAATCTTGTACCCGTTAATTATTGAATTCTTCTGGTAAGGACTGCGTGGTTTCTAGCGGGGGTTCAGAACTTGTACAAGTATTGTGACACAAAAGGTTTCGCATTTCATGTTAGATTACATAGGGAAAAAAGATCAAATTCTCAATTATATAAACACAAACACTTGTGTCAGCCCCTTGCTCTTGGCTCTCAGAATTTGATACCTTGATTATTTGAGGAGTCGTTTGAAAATTGGATTGTTAAATTTAAGTCCGGATTTCATCCCACTTGAGAGACTGAACTGGAAATTAAAAGTGACGGATTATAAATCCTTTGGTTTAGACTGAATTGTACGTGGCCTGTTCGATTCTTTCAGATGTCTTTTTTTCTGTCAGCTATTCAAAGTTTTAGGAAATGTGTTTATTATGTCCAATTATATTCGAAATTTCAAATAAAGGTCTTCAGTGACAAGGAGATTGACTCA
Source organism: Pinctada fucata (assembly GCA_028142955.1). NCBI lineage: Eukaryota > Metazoa > Mollusca > Bivalvia > Pterioida > Pteriidae > Pinctada > Pinctada fucata. Next base: position 20,919,998 of record AP027111.1, on the reverse strand, counting down.
TGACGATTTTGACCATGAAATGATGACAAAATTCTGTCACTGACTTATATCTGACCACCATAATCAGATGGTTGTCCGCATGACTTACTATTGTCAAACAAATGTAAAAGTGTCTTCTATTGTTATTGGTATCGCAATCTATTGAGAAACAGCATAGCTTACAAGGACCATGGATAATTGCATTGATTTAATTTTTTCGAATTCTCTGGTGCTCATGGCTGAAGAGAAATATTTACGTGCAATGAATTTCTATTAAGGGGAGGGGGTTAAAAGCGATCGCACACTATCGGGCCTTTCCGTCGCACACTCGAGCGTGATAGTAATCGCACATCCTCGGGACTTTCCGATGATGCGACGGAAAGATAAGAAAATGCACGATTGATATGATGGTGGTGCGACGGAAAGACCCGATAATCAGTGACTGAAGTAAAGTTTGATAAACTGAACAAAGAACAATAGTTTTAATTACTAAGAAAATGATAAATTAATCCAAAAAAAAAAGGCCTCCCAGAAAAGCTGAATACATGAACGTCCCAAAATTGACCTCTGAACAATATGTCTCAAGGTCAGACTAGTTATTAGATATCTTCCCCTACGGCAAGAACTATCCACACATTTGTATGCAATTTGCTTCTAGAACTTGAACTGTTGAAACGATTCACCTGCGTCGTTTCCAACTGTTTAACGGCGCACCGACATTTTAAAACTTCATTGAAATACAGAATCCCGAGCCCGTTCGCTCCTATAATTTAATTTTCAACCATTTGAGTTTCTTCCATATAAGATTACAATGGCATCGTAACTCAGTCAATCTTTAATTGACACTGTGGTGAGAAAATGTCGCTCCTTCTTTCCTCCTCATAAAGATGTCCGATGGCGATATTACCCCCCTTTTTATGGACATGGAATCTAAAGTCGGGGTTGGCCTTGCTTCAATTTGAGCTTTCTTGTAGGCTAAGATTTACGACAAGGAGGATTTAGAAAACAAACGTAATTCTGCATACCCGGGAAAATTAAGAGGTCACTCTGACTTCGATAGCGTTGAAGAAGGTAACAAGAATTTGATTTAGGATACGATCTTGCATAATTGATAAAGTTCGAGTAAAATGTGCAAGTTCAAAACAATGTGCTAAAAATGCATGTACACAATATCTGTAGAGTGCATATTAAGACCAAACATGAATATGAACTGAAGAATTCAGCGTCATTATAAAGCAATTACATCCAAGAGAAAAGAATATCAAAGTCAGTTTTAACTGAAGTTTCTGATTGAAGTAAGGCTACTGTTGAATATTGGGGTAAATTAAGCAGTTATAGCAATAAAATGAAACAATTCAGTCCGAGTTACCTCTGCATCATTACTCATACCAGATTGAGACTTGAGCACAAAGCAAATGCCCATCATTTGTCAAGGCATATTGGAAATATTGAGTGTTTGTGGCTATTTTGATCATTAAATTTCTAGAGTTGAAAGCGAGCTATATGGTCAAGTTGAATTTCCTTTTTAATGATATAAAGTTGGGATTCTCTTACTCATTGAATTCACAGATTTACGAGAATCAATATACCCGCTCGCCGTGTGTGGCATCCTTGTATATGTATTTTTTGTAATATCACAATCTTACTTCTTGTTGACAATAAACTCTTTATTGATATTCTCTGTCGTACGCATAAAATATAAAATCGAATCTTTTTGTCATTTTTTACAACAATGTTCGGATCTCATTATAAACAGAAATTGTCGAACTTTGGCTGTTTTCGAGTACGATAAATATGGGTACTCGAACATGATGCTTTTAAGCTTTTAAGAAGGAAAATAAAATTTTAAAAAATTATTGATAGATACATGTTATTACATTCATTGTGGATCACTAGTCAAGCTTCCTCACACTTAATCTGAATCAAATTGAAATATTTAAATAAATAATTTCTTCTAGAGGGAAGGGATGATAACAAATAAAAACACAAACACTCAAATACAAAAATTTTCGGCCCCTTAATTGGCCTTTATCAAATGTAAAAAACGACGATCGTCGTTTTTTACACTTGATAAAGGCCAAGGGGCCGAAAATTTTTGTAATTGAGTGTTTGTGTTTTTATTTTTTAATATGAATCATTTACAAAAAAAGAGAAACCTAGACGAGATTATTAAAGGAGAAAAAAAAAGATCCACCCTAGATCACTCACCTACTGTAATTAACCGGTTCTTCCTTCTCTAGTGTTTTTGAAAAAAAAGTTAAAAAGAACATTCTTTGCATTCATTAACGCAAATCCAACAATTTTTCCATAAATATATTGGCAAGTGGAATTCGATCTTGGGAGAAAAGAATAAAAACTTCTTTACAACTGGTATTTTCATCATTTACATTGTACATCGACGGTATCACAATAGTTGTAAGAGACTTTGCTGATTTTGACTGTAGGAGGTTTATTTGGACAAACGATTGTTGAATCATTGACACAGAAATAATTCCTCTATGCTAGTAATTCAATATATCACAGTATCCATACGTTGAAAATCCTTGATAAGAGAGTAATTATGTTATAAATTGATAAGAAAAAGAACGTGATTTAGAATGATTTCTGTTTAAACTGTATGACACAAACTACATGTATATACAAAATCTATGTTAACATTGCATGTACAAGACAGAACTTTGAATTGACCGTTGAATTGTAAATACATGTACTTTTTTGTTCAAATACATGTACATGTAGCTAAATTGAACAAATTCAATGCTTATGGACAGGATGGGTTTACAAGGATCTTCATCACTGCTCACTCAGATATGAATGAATCCTTATAAAATAATAATGGTGCCACATTAAGCTCCATTCAAATTAGCCTTGTGGCAGCCATTCGGTCTTTTGTATCACGTACTATACGCTGTAAGGTCATTGTACGAATTTACCCCTTACACATTAGCCACGTGACGACTGTACGGTTCTCTGCGATCACGTTCTTTTGGAAAATGGCTAGGTTTCGTGCGACAGCCATACGAACATCGTATCTTTTTTAAGTTGCCATCCTTGCCGTAACGTAATATATTTACATTTGTATATAAAATATGTATTCCTGCAAAGTTTGGATAAGTGTATTTGAAAAAAAGTGCCCCTGAATGACATCTCTCAGTTTCTGATACTTTCTTACTCTAATCTGAATCTGTTTTCAGAGTTTTTATACGTCATCATCAGTATTGAATACCGGTACCCTATTAGAGTAGGTAAAATTTGCCCCCATTAACGCTCAATCAAATTGAAACTAAAAGAAATGATAACTAGAAAGGTTTCTTGTTGCGGTTGCAACAAGAGTGTCTTCCTCCTATACAATTTTTGGTTTGGAAATATGAAGGACGTCACATTATATGTATTTATATTATATATTTAAGTTTTCAAATAGCAGTAACATTAAATTTTCAAACCGATAATTGTTGGTGAGCAACCATTTGATTTGGGGGGGGGGGGGGGCAGGAATTCTATTGCCAGCCGGTAAAATTTTTTCAGCAATTTTCTGAGCAGGCCATTTTTTTCAGCCATTACCAGAGTCGGAGAAAAATTTTCGCCGGTTCTTCGGGCCGGATTTAAACAAATTGTCAAATGTTGTGAATGTCTGTGTAAGTTAAACTCCCCGCTGTTACAGAGTATGAGTTAATAACCGTTCCTTCAGATGTCTCTTTGCAATTAGCGAATTTCAGACAGTTTGTATGATGTTTAAATAGAACCTTTTCTAGATTTTTGTGCCTATGCGTATTAGGTCTCTGGTAGATACAGCTATGTGAACAGTTTGTATTTATATTAATTAATTTTTTGACTTTAAATTGTCCGGCACAAAGGGCCAGCAAAAATTTCCATATCATGCAATGTATCCTTACTTTTGCATGGTCCGGGAAAAAAAATTGCCGGCCCTTTGGGCCGGAATATTTTTTTCAGCATTTTTCAGAGCCGGGATTTTTTTTTTTTTTTTTGCAAATTCTTCCTGCCCCCTTCCCCCATAAAAAGGCGAGCTCGTAGCTGTAGAACCAATTTTCTTGAGAAGAGAAATGGTAATAACAAGTTACGTTCAATATATATATATAAATACCATGAGGTTCTCGCTGTGCAGGTTCAAATTTGGACCCCCCCCCTTCCCTTTTTTCAAAGTTTATTTTGAATTTCCATCATGTCGACATCGTTCAATATAAACAGAACTGTTTTCGAAAAACGAGGGGAGGGAAGAATGTTGGAGAAATTGTTCATCAATTTGTAAATAAACCAACCGAAAATTATGTTCGAACGTTTGCTAGAATTAGAAATTAAACTTGATGTTCAAAATATAGTTATTGAAGTTTAGAAACAGGTTTGTAGGTTAGAAATCGGAATCAAACTACCACTTTTTGTGTGTAAATTCTGGTTTGTAGCTGATCTCTTCTAAATTAATCAACTGTTTTAAAATCAAATTGTGTGTATCGAAATGTATTTATGATATGCATATTCATCATTGCCGTGAAATCGGAATTTGAAAATCTCAACACTGCTTTTCTCGAGTCGGACTCGGACTACCAATTTTAGTGTGCGCCCGATCTGTTGGCGTGAAGGTGTATCGAAATACCCAACTCAAAATTTCGATGCTCATACCTTTTCAACAGTAAGAGATAGGAAAAATCAGAAAGACTAAATAAGACAGATATATGGATAAAAAATAATAATATTGAAATTTTTAGGAAACTTCATAAGCTTAATTTTTGTTTACTATTATAAGCAAAAAAGTGTCTTCCTCCTATGAACTTCTGAATTTGGAAATATGAAGGACGGTGAAGGACGTCATCGTAATAAATCGTTACAGTGTGCATCTAGCATTTCATATCTTGCATGGCTGTCGACTTTCAAAAAAAATGGAAATTGTAGATAGCAAAATACGAGATATTTAAGCTTACAAATAGCAAAACATGAAATTTTCGGTCCTTTTGAGTAATTCGACGCTCCCGTCAAATATTTGAATCTACTAAAAAACATGATAAAAAAAATAACAGAGACCAAAAATAAAAAAGACCAATCTAGCTTTTACTCCAAACGTAACGTTGGAGAACTTTCATTGTCCTAGCTTACAGGGTTCTTGAGAAATCGCTGATCCAATTTTCCACGGTTACGAAAACAATAGGTCTTCCGACGGAAGTCGGAAGACCTAATTAAACAAATAATCACTGTACATGTATGGTAGCAAATGTATCTTCCGCTTCTTTTAGTCCAATTGCTTCTGTTCTCTTGTATTTGTGACAAAGGAAAATTTTTGTATCAATTGATTATTGCAAACTTCATCACTGTCTAACCCTTGCCACAATTGACGATTCTATCTGGTGCAAAGTTGTTTTCGTCACTTGACCTGTATTAGCCAAGTGGTATTCGATCTCGGGAGAAAAGAAGGAAAAAATACTGTCTGTGCTTTATTCAATTTAGAGACATACCCTTTGGCTCCTACACTCTTTGAGGAGCTTGTGTCGTTTCCCTGTGGATGGTATCATAGTAGCTGACATATAAGGTTTCAGAAAAGACGAAAATTTTCATTCACTAAGTATCTTGTTAAAAAAAAAAAGATTCCTACTGTGAGAAAAACACTCCAACGGACAAAGAAAAAAATATTTTCGAAGGATTTTCTCCTCCAGGACAAAACCTCCATCCGGCAAATTATCTCTTCTTTTCCAAGAAAATTAAATCGAATATCTACATGTATGTCTTCAGTGAAAATCGATTATCTTTCTGATTATAGTTTCGTATAAAAATGGTGTCATTGCCGACCGAACGTTTTTGTCATAAATTGATTAGAAAAAGAACGTGACAAAGAGTATGCAAATGAGAATTTTTGTTTAAATGAAGCGCAATATTGTAACACGGGTTTTTAAAATTGAATCCTTGTCAAATGATGATGGCTCCACGCTACAAGAAAGGAAGATATTATTAGGATTCTACATGGAGCATTGGGCATTCTCCAAAGAACATTTTATCTTACTTGTACCTTTTTGACATCTTCAATGGAATAAATAACAGGAACCTTGATAAGCAAAATGATGTGATGTCTGGTGTTTGTGCATATAAAATCTATAAGATCAAGGTTTGAAACGGTCATAAATATCTGGAAAATGGACTATTGCAAACAATTGACAGTGTGAAACATATCATTTACAAGTTATCCATAGAGAGCAAGCAGTTTGATTTACGTGTGCACATGTATGTTATATTATTTTCATACCCTTTATTCAGTGGATGATATTCTGTCTTAGACCACTTGAAACATCCAACTCCAGAGTATGATTGTATCTTCCTGAAATGGAAGTAACCGCGGATGTGATATTTCTGCCGAATTAAAGCGACGGTTGTTGCATGCAAGCAGGAGATGCTAACTCCTCCTGGGCACCTGGTATCACTCCAATATCGGGAGTTCGCTTCTTTTCATGTGGTGGAGGTTTTCATTTGTTTGATTTGGTTCCTGTAAATATCTTGATTTTGTATGCCTTCGGTTTGTGATTTTCGGAATTGTCGATTTTGTAATGTGTATTGGGATATTGTCATTATCCATATTTGTCATCTCATGTATTATAACAACTGAATTCCGCAAGCACAGGTATAAAATGTTTTCAAAAACTAAATATGTTAAGTACTTGATGTTGTATTAAAGGAACTACCAAAAAAGAATGAATAAAGTTTCTCATCTCATCTCGTCTTGTCACTCGGCAACATAGACATCAACGACAGTAAAAATATCAACAGCAATCAGCTCGAGTTACATTGGTGAAAGCAGCAAGATAAGGAGGTTATCACTGACATCAGAGACATTGGGCCGACTTGTTTCCCAAAAAGCGGCGTGTGCCTATGTACGCCAGTTCAATCTAAATTTAGAACTTGACACAGCATGACCCAGCAAAGCCACTTGATTGAGTTTTTCCAGCGAACGGCGTACGCCGAAATGCGCCGTCCCTCGCCGGTTGAAATACATAGGCGAGAATCGGCGCATTTTGACGTACGCCGTTCGCCGGAAAAACTCAATCAAGTGGCTTTGCCGGGTCAAGTTCTAAATTTAGTTTGAACCGGCGTACATAGGCACACGCCGCTTTTTGGGAAACAAGTCGGCCCAATATGGATGACTTTTCTTACGTAGACAAATCCATAGCTTTAATCTCTGCAACAAATATTCTTCGTCCATCTCACCTATCATCATCATCATCATCATCATCATCATCATCATCATCATCATCATCATCATTATGCTGTTACAACATTTTGTGGATATTTGTTATCTAATCAAGATTTATGTGGTACTATGCATAACTCATTGACCAACTGTGAATGAGGGGGCCGATTTATTTCCCCAAATGCAGCGTGCGCCTATCTACGCCAGTTCAAACTATTTAGATCTTGACCCGACAAAGCCACTTGATTGAGTTTATCCGGCGAACGGCGTACACCTCGGTAGAAATCCATAAGCGAGAATCAGCGCATTTCGGCGTACGCCGTTCGCCGGAAAAAAAATCTCAATAAAGTGGCTTTGCCAGGTCAAGTTCGAAATTTAAATTGAACCGGCGTACATAGGCGCACGCCGCTTTTTAGAGAACAAATCGGCCCAGGGATAACTGCTATATGTTGTATCCTACGATCTCGTTCTTTGAGTCTGGTGCCCTTCTTGTGGCTCTTCATTTTATCTCCTTAGGTTTTTTGATCGTGTTGATTTTGGCATTGTTATAATGTACCTACTAGTTGAGCTATATCATTTATAAGTAGGTGACATCTGCATGCAAGATGTTAGTTGAGAACTGAGAAAGGTTGCATTTACTTTTTTCTGAGTGTATTATCCTAATTAGGTAAGTCAATGTAACACTAAACAATTCAACATTCCAAAACGTTTTGGAATTTAAGATTTTTTTTTTTCATTTTTACTAAAAAGCTATAATATCAAACTTATAAGTATTTAAAGTTTGGATTTTTCATTGAAATTTCAAAAATCTAAAAAGTTTTGAACATTTGGAATTTTATAAACAATACATGTATTTGGATATCGATGTTTGGAAGTTTGAATTTTTAAAAGTAAAAAAATTTAGATATATCTTATCTTTCACTTAAAAATCTAAACTTCTTAAAACTTTTAAAACTTTATGTTTTTGATTAAAATGTCAAATATATGAAATTCTAAACTGTTTTTAAAATGTAAAACAGTCTGCTTTAGAACTCTAATCTGTGTACAAAAAGTATCTAAAACGGTTTTGAATATTTGAAAGTTTAGGTTTTTACTTAAAAATCTAAAATTCCAAAAGTTCAAAACGTTTCAGATTTTTGAAAAAAAAATCTAAACTTCCAAAACAAAAAAATTGATATTTAGGTTTTGGGTTAAAAAAAATATATTGAAAAAATCTAAAGTTCTGAAACTATATTTAGAATGATGAATCGTTAAGTGTTACACGGACCCCTCATCGATTCTCGGCATGTGTAAAGAGCGATAAATCGTGTTCATTGAGGAAATCCATATACCATCACCTTAGTACGACAGCATTTCATTGTTTAATTATCTGTGGACCTTTCCTTTGTATATGAAAATAAGACAATGGCAAAGTAAATAAGTTTCATCATTTTAATGATATGTGGCTGTTTTGGACGCGGCTGACATTATAAAAGAAATTCAATGCAAAAACAAATGTCAATATATTCAATTCAAGTTCAATGCAAATTCAATCATAGTTCAATGCAATCCAATTCAAATAAATGGGAATTGCAATTCAAGTTCAATTCAATCAAATTCAAATTGCAAATCAAGTTCAATTCAATCAAGTTCTCAATTCAAGTTCAATTGAAGTTCAAGTTCAATCAAGTTCACTTCAATGCTCAATCCAAGTTCACTTCATTCAAATATTTTGTTCAAATTGATTCCAATTCCATTGATTTCACAATAACAGTCAGTTTGTTAAGATTGGCCGGTGAACAGAACATACGCGGCCAATTTAACTTCAAGCAATCACAAGAGATCAAATCGATCACTTTGCATCAATGATTTGAGTTCAAAGTTCAGTGTATTTTAAATTCAGGAGAGTTATTCCCGACAATAATTCGGGATCAGCAAATAAACAAATAAGGCTGCCGAAATAGTCAGTACTGGCTAGCCTTTAGTTTAACCTATTTATCAATTGCGAATATGCACTGCGACCGGGAAAACCGTGCCGAAGCGCATGCGCTTTAAATATTGGTATAAAGTAATGAATATTATAGCGTAGGTGCTGCGCTAATGTTACGCTGACAAAGATCACTGAGTCGGTTTCACTTCATAAGGTCGATGTAGGCAAACATTACACTGACAAGGATCACAAAATCGGTTTCACTTCGTAAGGTCGATAAAGGCAAACGTCTAGGACATCAGAAAGGCAGTATTCCAAGAACATAATCGGATTCAGCCGCGCCGAGTGTCCGGGATGGTATGGTGAGTTGAATCCAGCTGACCTGAAAATATACATCAAAACCGGCAGCAGAACCAGGTTCTAAATTTGAAAATAGCCTATAAAACAAGCAACAAATTGGGTGGGTGGGTGGGTGGGTGAATCATTTCTTAAAAGATTTGATGTAAAGATGTAATTCTAAATGTGCATATTCAAATATTTCCTAGCTTAAATTTTCAATAGGTCTGTTACCTTTAGTTGAATTCCAGAAAGAGGTCGCTCAAGGACCCGTATGTAAAACATGTGCTTTGTGACGTGTACTGATGACGTAGTACATAGGGGATCAAGCTTGGAGGTCGATGTATGAAAAGCGAGGTAACTCGCACAGCCACGTACGAAAGGCCACATATAAAGAAATCTATTTGCGAACTGGCGTCTTAATAGATTTTATTATCTGTGGACCTTTCCTTTGTATATGAAAATAAGACAATGGCAAAGTAAATAAGTTTCATCATTTTAATGATATGTGGCTGTTTTGGACGCGGCTGACATTATAAAAGAAATTCAATGCAAAAACAAATGTCAATATATTCAATTCAAGTTCAATGCAAATTCAATCATAGTTCAATGCAATCCAATTCAAATAAATGGGAATTGCAATTCAAGTTCAATTCAATCAAATTCAAATTGCAAATCAAGTTCAATTCAATCAAGTTCTCAATTCAAGTTCAATTGAAGTTCAAGTTCAATCAAGTTCACTTCAATGCTCAATCCAAGTTCACTTCATTCAAATATTTTGTTCAAATTGATTCCAATTCCATTGATTTCACAATAACAGTCAGTTTGTTAAGATTGGCCGGTGAACAGAACATACGCGGCCAATTTAACTTCAAGCAATCACAAGAGATCAAATCGATCACTTTGCATCAATGATTTGAGTTCAAAGTTCAGTGTATTTTAAATTCAGGAGAGTTATTCCCGACAATAATTCGGGATAAGCAAATAAACAAATAAGGCTGCCGAAATAGTCAGTACTGGCTAGCCTTTAGTTTAACCTATTTATCAATTGCGAATATGCACTGCGACCGGGAAAACCGTGCCGAAGCGCATGCGCTTTAAATATTGGTATAAAGTAATGAATATTATAGCGTAGGTGCCATGCTTCGGAAGCGCAGCCCCGAAAGCCGCCACTTTGCGACAATATCCCCGAAAAGTGGTCAGCTATAAGATTCATTACTCCGTCAATGACAATGACAATGACACAGGCCTTTTATTTGTACTTAATCGCTTGATACCAGTATTGAATCAATGGTATATATACATACAGTTTACAATTAACAACAGCAACAAGAATTGAAACTTTTGAATTTGTTTATATCTTGCTAAAATGCATGACTGCCTGGTATAGAAGTATCCTTCTACTTGGACAGTGCGTGCTTTGCATTTCTGCCAGATTAATTGAGCTTGAAGTACGAGGTTTTATTGTTGCAAAGCTCTGAGAATTCATCTTGTCATGCTTGTGTCAGCAAAACTAAAATGCAACTTACACATGCTCCACGTTGTACTATTGGTATCTGCTTCATGAGCATGTGCTACACAACGTGAAAATAATTTTTGAGTTTAAATGCAAAACTTTTTTTTTTTAATTAATTTATTTATTTAATTATCTATTTATTTATTTATTTTTTTTTTATTATTTTTTTTTTTATTTTTTATTTTTTTTTTTTTTTAATTATCGATTTTATTTCATTTTATTTATTTTATTTTTTCATATTTATTTATTCATTTTTTTAATTTTAAGCTCTCTATAGCAAACTACAGTAATGCGCTAACTAAAATGCAAAATGTAGCCATGTACAAATAATGTACATGTAGCTGCTACAAATGAAATGCTGCATTTAATTCTATCTAAGAAATCTTGGTTTATCTTGCCATAGATTGATATCACGTCTATTTTTTTTTTCTATTTACTTTAAAGACAGACATGGTGCCAAATTTGGTTAATAGAATTTTGTTTTTGTTTTGTTTTGTTTTGTTTGTTTGTTTTTTTTTTTTTTGTTTTTTTTTTTTTGTTTTTTGTTTTTTAAGCGTGCACCTTTGTTTGATAATACATTCAAAATCTTGTTACGGGACGTTTATCTTTTTTATAATCTGTGTTATATCTGATTAAAAGGTTTAGGGGTTTCTATTCCTAACGATTGATTGATCGATTAATTGACGTAACTATTCAAGACATTTTTTGTTTTTGTTTTTTGTTTGTTTGTTTGGTTTTTTTTTTTTTTTTTTTTTTTTTTTTTTTTTTTTTTTTTTTTGATTAACATGCCTTCATTAATGATTATTTGTCTTATTGCATGTATTTCGTTAGATTTTAGTAATTGATTGGTTTATCATTAATATAGGTATTTCTTCTTAAATTTCCTTTTCAGCTCTATCATTTACTCTAATGAATAATTTACACATTCGCGATATTTATCTATATCTGCTTAAATTTCATTTCTGCTTAAATTTCATTCGTTTATCTAATTGATTGATTTTTTAACTCGGTTACATAGGCTATTTATTCGTGAATATATTTATTTTTCCCTTTATTTTATATCTTTATTTTTTATTTTATTTATTTAATTATTTGTTTATTTTATTTATTTATTTATTTATTTTTCATGTATTTTTTATTTATTTATTTATTTTTATTTTTTTAATTTTTTTTTTTGGAAAATCTTGATGTCATTTGTAGCTTGTGCGTACCTGTCTGAGAATAAACTACATGTACTCTTTATATATATAATTATCTGAATTCCGAATGTAAAACCTTTCTTTTTGTTTACATAATATAGGCATTGATTAATTGTTTGTTTGTATTTTGTTTTGTTTGCATTTTCTTCTTTCGTTTGCTTATGTCTTATTTATTCGTTGTTAATGTATGCAAAAATCTGTCTTATTCTCACTTGATTGTTAGTAAGTAGCTTATCATGGGAATTCATTAAAATTAGATCCACTAAACCGTAAACGCCAATGTGTTATTTTATAGTCGTACATTTTTTCTTGGAATTGAAAAGCGGGAATAAGGAACATTCGAAGTTTTATTTTAAAGTATTATGAGGATGGTGCCTTGAGCCCGTATATTGACACATTGGTCATTGAGCATCACTTTTTACGACGTGCGCATCATGACTCTGACACACCCTTCTACATGTGCCTAGGTGTGCTTGATTATGGGTATGAAATTTGGGAGGCTCAGGGGTTTCAAAATTAATGATGTTTCAACTTTGGATCCGATGAAACGTATCGACTGGGGGTGTTTTATTTATTTACTTTCTTATCCAGTCTTCATGAAAACTTTTTTTATCACTAGCCAGCCAGGCTAGTTGAGTGCCAAAATCTACTAGCCACTCAAAATTTTCACTAGCCACTGAAGAAAAATCAAAACGCTATAAAGACCCATCGTTTCCTCAGCTAGGTCCGTTGAATAGGCAAAAATCACACATATAGAGTATGCATAAAAATCGAACGAATTTAACCACCACCCGATCATTTCTCTAGCGGGTGTCAGCTATGTCATTATCAATAGACTTAATTTTACAATAATTGCATGGTCTTGTTTGTATAGTTTCACATACGCTTTTTGCCTGCAGAAAATGGACCGAGAAAGAAAAATATAAGAACTAATTTGAATCATACACGCTTAAAGGCTGGAAGTCGCTTGCGGCGCTTGGCCAATAGTTATAAAAATTTCGTAAGAATTTCGTCATTTCAGTGTTTATACTCGCATATTAGTTGGTGCTGTAAAATAAGTTTTAATAACCCGTCACGCCGCGCAGAAAACAATGCACTGTGATTACGGAAATATTTGTCTTGTATTTTAGGACAATATTTTAATGAACAGATTTTACAAGAAAACGTTATAATATTTCATTTTAAACATGTTCAATAAAATAAACATTTCATACTTAACCAGTGATAAAAGTTGATACGTAAGGTGTACATTTTAAGGAAAGAAGGCGATGCTTTTACCCTAAGTATAAGACGAGAAATCGCCAGCCGTCGGCGCTTAATGAGAACACTGCATTAAAATTTTCATTAAAAGTCACTAGCCAGTCGGGCTAGTTCAGCATCAAATTTTGGTAGCCCGAGGAAATATTTGGTAGCCAGGGCGGTCGGGCTAGTGAGTTTTCACGAAGACTGCTTATCTATAAATTTTATTGATTTATTTGATTAATTTATCTATTTTTGTAAATATGAGTGGTGGTTGATGATTTAGATTCGTAACAGGAAGAGTTATTTATAAGTTACTGTTACAGATTGTATCGACAGTGTGGTTGCCTTGCAGTAATGGATCTCAACTTTTTGGAGTTGAAATATGAACGGGCTGATTTAGTTTATAGTCAAACGAAAATAAAGTTATTTTGGAAGGAAAACTGATACCTGTAGAAAATCTCAGGATGTGTTATCTGTGTAGTACCCACTGATTGTGTGTTATATTTATTGAATTAATTGTATATTTATGTGTTTATTTATCCATTATAATTCATATTTATCTCTCTATTCGATCAGAATTTGCAACTTTATAATTCGGAAAACTCGGGGAATCCTTTAGTCCTATGCGATATTCATTTGTATTTCTATATTGAGGTGACCAGAGAAACAAACTACCCCCATGGAGAGGGGGGGGGGGGGGGAAGTTAGAAATCCGGGTTGACCAGATGCATTGATATTTCATACGTAAAGTTCAAGTAACCTATTCAATACTGTACGATACTATTTTTCCTGTATTTAATTTTATAGTTTAGAGGTTATGTTAATTTATCTATATGGTTCTTTTATTTTAACTACACGTATAAATGTGAGCCCAGTGGTACTTGTATGCCCATTGCAGTTTTGGCTTTATCATCGGTGTATGACTTTAATAATTTTTGTACACATTTCTCTATTTCTTATCAATAACAATATTTGTTTACTTCTTGCATGGGGCTGTTAATTTCGATTGAAAACATAGGTATGACCGCCTTCGGCAAGTTCAATGGATAACGTACAAGTTTGATGTATGCATGTTCCCACTATATATATTTTCATTTTTTTTTTTCTTTTTTTTTTTTTTTTTTTCCAATTGGAATGAACAAGTCGAGATCGAGACTACTTACATGTCTAGGCATGCGCACAGTTCTATTTTGCAGAACTTTTATTTCATTTTATTTATTTATTTTTTGTTTGTTTGTTGTTGTTTTGTTTTGTTTTGTTTTTGTTTTTGTTTTTTTTTTTTGTTTGTTTGTTTGTTTTTTTTTTGTTTTTTTGGTTTTTTTTTTTTTTTTACATCTATTTATCGTTTTACCTCTACTTTTTTTCCCATTTCTTTTTATTTTATTATTGTTTTCATTTATTTATTTTTTATTTAATAAATTTTTGGTATTCCAGATATTTCAGATAGAAAGGGTACATGTTCAGGTTAGGTTGTGAAACTTTTGCCCAATTTCCAGTTCTGCACTAAGGTTACTTACCAACTCGAACACACAGAGGTGCTATGTGAGCAATAAAATAACAATGTACATTTGTACAAACAATATCTGACAAAGGCCTAAATAAACATTACTACACATAAGATTTAGCAAAAAAAGATATGAATAAATTTGATTAAATGGTTAAAGTTGACCACACTTGATTATTCGAAATAAAAACTGAAGTTTACATGTACTGATGTAGATCAACAAGTTTGTGGTAAACATTGGAGATAATTATGCAGTGTTTGTAAACACAGTACAAAGAATAGTCATTCAGATTTCATGCGACAGATTTCTTCCAATCTTGCAAAAAAACTGAAAGGAAAATTGTGATCCTACCTTTAATGTATAGGTAGATAGCGAAGGAGGTGAAATGACGAGACTTGAACGCTTACTGTTGACAAGAGAAAGGTACATGTGAGGGTCCAAGGTCGTAGAGAAGGTCTCCAGTTGAAATGATATGAAATACAAAGAAGTATGCTATTGTTAGGAGTTTCTTCGAAAGTCAACATAAATAAATCCATCACAAAATTCAAGAAACCATGAAAAATCGATGGTAAAATAGATACATGTATCGTACCTGAATCTGTATAACGCAAAGTATGCATCATGAAAGATCAGTGTCTGAAAATACTGAGAGAAAATCCTACAACATCGCTAGATTATGAAATTAATTGAAAGAATTGAGATCCAAAACATATTCTTAAATATTTTATGAATCATTTCTTAAAAGATTTGATGTAAAGATGTAATTCTAAATGTGCATATTCAAATATTTCCTAGCTTAAATTTTCAATAGGTCTGTTACCTTTAGTTGAATTCCAGAAAGAGGTCGCTCAAGGACCCGTATGTAAAACATGTGCTTTGTGACGTGTACTGATGACGTAGTACATAGGGGATCAAGCTTGGAGGTCGATGTATGAAAAGCGAGGTAACTCGCACAGCCACGTACGAAAGGCCACATATAAAGAAATCTATTTGCGAACTGGCGTCTTAATAGATTTTATTAATTGTACATATTTGAATCATTTTGAATTTGTAAAGTACCACATTAATTCATTCACATATGGCCACCACCTACAACGATTTTTCGTTTTTTGTATTGGATTAATCATAAAGATAGTGGTATTGTCCTTCATGTTTCCATGGTAATGTTATTGTACCTGTTTGTTTGTTCCTCTTTAGACTGTGGACCTCTGTTGTCACTGTTGGGGATCTCCGCCTTGTTTTTGTTTTGTGTTTTCCAAGGTTTAAGTTGTTATTTTTTGGAATCTGATTTTGGGTTTGATTGTTCACTCACTGATTATCAGAGTCAACCAATAGAAATATATTCTGAAATATCTAGATATTAAATTGTTTACATTGCATATGTCGCCATCTTACAGAGTCGAGTCTATTACAAGGTACAATAAGCGTTCGTAAATACATTTTTACCTTTGGTTTACTGAACGCGCGGGAATGTTGTGCACACATAATCGGGATAACTACACCATTGATGAACATCTCAATAAAACGCACACCCCAGTCCTTGGTTGAATTCGTGGTTCATATTGATTTTCACTCAAAGTCAATAAAACCGTGCAAATGGTGTCCCCGGCCGTTCATTTTTCATAGACAACAGATACAAGGCATTTCTATATGTCGTGACTTAGGAGTACATAGGACCTCATTGGCCATATAAGAAAAAATATATTTGTCTGTCTGCAGACCAGCTAAAACCCCCATTTTTGTAACATACGTGACTGTCGCCATTTAAGAATTTTACATTCAAGTCACTGAAAACAAAGTAAAACACTTTCAACCCAGAAAAACTTTATTTTCTCATTTTAGGGTGACGTGTTTTACATCTTTTCAGATTAATGAATTTTCTATTTAAACCTTATTAGTTTGATTTCCATCACATTGAAAAATGTCGCCAATTTTCGATTTTTTAACATAATGAATGTATAAAGTTATACTATGTTGGCTAAAAAGATGGTTATAAATGATTAAACGACTTTATGATAAAGAGAAAAAGTCTAATTTAACATGCATTGAACATTTTTTTGAGTAAACAGAAGTATGTTTGAAAAAAAGTCAAGTTTTTCATAAAAAAATTGATTGGTCATTTAAGAATGTAACATACGATACCTATCATAATATTTCTCATGAACATGAAAGATGGTGCCTACACTCTTTTTATCCTTCTTTGCTAACGTAAGAAGAAATTCAATCCAGTGCAACGAGAAAAGTATCATAAATTATGAAATAAACTGGAGATGAAAGTTGATTTTTAACATACGTGATGTAACATACGTTGTCTGCCACTACAATTCATTGGTATTAAATCGTTTTTCTGATGATCAGTGATCACATGGTAGGTCACATGGTTTGAGGAGATGTTGTTCCTTCATAATAAGCAAAAATAATACTGCTACGTAGGAGAAACAAATGTGAAATTACTTTTATCCCAGATTTTACCCAATTTTAAATAGTGTCGTATATTTTATTTAAAATTTTCAGAAATTAAGTATCACACGAATAAAATAGTTCAATGCTATTTTCAAAACACATAACTGTGCATGATAAGCTCAAATTTCCTCTGTTGTACATCTTATTGTGTATTTTAAGTTCGTAACATACGTTACAATTGGTAACAAATGTTACCATGTGCAATTCTTTCCGTTTTACGAATCAGAGCGAAGAACCGTCGGTTGTAAGTCCTGTATTCTATTAGAAATCACTTAGAACCATACAATTAGATCATAAGCATGTAAGAAAATTTCATTCTATGCAAAATTTGGCAAAATATGAGCATTTTGCTTCAAAGAATGAAGTAAAATGTGAAAGAATACATCTAAAATGTAAGAAATTTCACTCTGAATTAACTTTTAGTGACTTTTCTATCATTACAGTTTGAACTGTTATGTTTGAATTCAAATTCTTTGATAATTGATGATACATCCATGATTGCACTGTATAATAAACGTAAAATTATGATTCTTCTTTTGGGAAACATACGTTACCATGTTTTTCTCATTAATTTGGAGACTTCTTTGGTCCATCACCAACTTCAAGTTCAGTAAAACGGATAAGACTTATCCAAGTTCGTTAATAAACGAGGAAAATTGGGGTTTTGGTCCCATATGTTTTTATTGGATTAAAGTTAGAATGAATATCTTTCATAAATTAAATTTGTATTTACTAATGTTTAAATCACCCTGATGAAAAGTTCTTAAAATATAGACTTAGTTGAAAATATGGTGCTTGAATATTGAAAAGGATAAAATCTTAAGAAAAAGCTGATGAAATGTCAAAAAATATTCTAACTTCAAGCAACTCTAGAGTACTAAAGTCATCAGTAATTGATAATTTGAAACATACGTTACTCCTGATTAGCTTCAATAATATGCTTTAAAAATTAAAGAGAGCTGTTAAAATTTCTTAAATCAAGTGTATTTGCATACATATATATATGAAACAGATATATAAATGGCTTTCCGGATATTAAATTATCACAAATTAAAGATATTGATAGTGAAACCTGGTCATTATGTTTGCACATTTCGTTGATTTGGTCGGGTTTTTGTACATGTAGCTCTTCTTCGTCAGAAAAGGGCAAAAATGAAGATAGATGAACACAAATTCATTAATTTTGCAGAATAAAACTATATTTTGAAGAATCAGTTATAATAATGGAGAAATGACAGAGTAGGAAACATTTTTTTACGAATTATAGTGACGCAATATGTAGGTAACACATGTTACATTGAGGTAAATTTTAAAAGTACGGTCATCTTTTAAATTCATATTTTAGAAAAACGGAAAAAATAATGTTGAAAATATTTTGGGAATTAAACCCTCGGGTATATAGCTTTATTTCCCCCAAGAGATTGAAATTTTATGAGGACACTCATGTCACCTCATTTTTCAGACCCTATTTGCACGGTTTTATTGACTTTGAGTGTTTTAGAGCATTGAACAAAGCAGAAATAAACTTTGTCAAAGCAACCAAAAGGTTCTAGAGTGTTTCAAGGTCTCTCTCTCTCTCCCTATCTCTCTCTCTGGTATTATATATATATATTTCTCCCTTAGATAGATTCTCATTTTAAGGAAAAATATTGTCATTTCAGTCACTTATGATACTTTGTATGACAACCCAATATTGTATGGAGAGGGCATTAATAATGTTGGAATAACTTACGCCCAATCCAATTTCATTTTCTATTGGAAATAAAATATGTTTAAACTAAAAGCAGAAATAAACAAAATATGATAGCTGCTTCTCAATTTATTAATTTCTTTCATTTATTTTGTCGTACATGGATGCCTCCTTAGGTTTGGATACTTTGTTTGAGACTGGATGTTGCTGAAAAAAACACAGTAAGTAATTCAGATATTCATGAGAGAAATTTTTGTACTCGCTTCTGATGCATGGAGAATTATTTTTTATCGTTTTAAAAATGTAAATGTTTCAAACTGAAAACATTCTACATGTTGTAGAAACGACATGGATCTTAAATCTCCAATGATATAGTTCTTTAGCATTTCAGTAATTCTAATTTCTGCAAGGAATTGTAGTCTATGCTCCAGATTTGCCGTGAAAAAATGTTTTAAGGCTTAGTATTCTAAAACTAAGAGAAGACGTCTCGTCCTTAGTTCGAATCATCAATCCCAATCTAATGATATCCAGAGAAGAGAGAGAATATCATATGTCTCTGTAGCGACACACTAATATTTTAGGGGTTTCCGGCCGCAAGTGTCATCTACTCTAGATGAGTTAAAACTAAATTTTGGGCTACTCCGTCCTATTATGACATTTTGGTACAAAATGTATATGACTATGGCAATTTTTAACACTTATTTATTATTTGTTAGCTCTGTTATTCACATTTGGAAACATTTGCTACTTTCAGGTTGGAGTATTCCCAAAAGAATATCATTAGGTGAAAAGTGCATGGAAGACTATTTATAAATACATGCATGTAAATATGATGGACTAGTATTTTTCACCGTGACGACCTTCGCACTTTAATTATGATAGAAAGTTTTATAAATGGGTTGCCAGTAGTACAGGATGTCCGATATACCAACTCCATTGAGCATGCACTATACTGATCAAAATGTAGATGACTCCACTTATGAGTTTATACGTGAACGGCATCTACACGACTTCCATCTTAAATGTTCGAAGTACGAAATTCGAGTACGAAATTCGAAGTGCGAAGTCCGTCACGGTGAAAAAAGTCTAATATACATTGTACTAGTATGCCTTTATTCACATTGTCTTCAACTTCGGGACATCCTATAAAGGATACACAGCTTTGTCAGGTTGAAATAGAATTAAAGCGATACAATGGATACTATACCCTCAGTACGTACACTATTGCGAATATACTTTAAATATATCAATTACCTTATTCGTCCATGATAGATCTCCCAAGCCTTCTGCTGCACTTTCGAAGGCATTTGGACCGTGTCTTTCCACGGGTTTTTCGACATCGTCGAAGGCATGCATGTGATTGGCGCTTTTCGCACTTTCGTCTCAAACGTCGACATCTGCGTCCTGCATTTCCCTCACACCACTTAGACACCCCTCTACATGCCTTATCACCGAAGTTTTCATTCCACCTTCTTAGGCGACATTGGCGTTCGCTGACACATTGCAATCTTGCCTTAATCCGGCAGTACCTATTTCGGCTTTTTTTGCATTCTTTCATCTTCTTATGAGTGCACTGCTTACATGTTTTCCAAGTATTAGTAGATCTTTTGCGCTTCCCTTCTTCACATTCTCCTTCACAATCTTCACAAGGCTCACCATCCTTGCATCCCTTCCTTCTTCTACACTCGGCGCACTTATCGCATACATAACGGCATTCGTTGGATCTCATTTCTTCACAAGTCCCATCATTTACATCGCATTGAATTTGCTCTTTACATTGAGTACACTCTTCCTCCTGGGTGGGAGGTAACAGATTTGACCGCACGGCAGATGTACAAGTCACTACTACCACCAGTAACAGAAGTCGGAATACCTGAAAACCAATGTCGTATATTATTATTAGTTATTATTATTGTTTATTCAGGTAATAGCAAATACAACATGGAATATAAAATCATATTTATCAATTTGACTGACATAGTTTCTAAAACTTTCATGAACATGTATTTCAAAACTCTTTTGAAAAATGGAAAAAAGTTTACGGATATTGCTACATTTGTATTTTTTCAAGCAAATATATACATGTACACCCAGGGTGAGCTATTTTGTCCGTCTTACTGAATGAATTCAAATGAGCTGAATTAACCCCTCTTAAACAAGATAGAAGCTCTTGTGTGTATTTACTTTTATCAAAATTTCACTGACCTTGAACATTAAATTCATATTTTCAAGTCTATCTGATAAATGTACACACGAGTATTTGTTCTAATATTATGCTGGACCCACTAGTAACATATGCAACTAAGCAATATTGTGCGGATCTAGTTACGTTACTGCAAGGTTTCCATGGTAACGAAGCTTACTAAAATTACCAAGTCTAAGAATTGTCAAGACCTTGAAATTTAAACACGGTAATCATGGCAAATGCAATCCCCCTTCTTTTGATAAACTAAATTTGATTTTCATTTCAAACTTTCGTACCAAGAGATCCCGAAAAATCTTGACACAACGAGCCAAAGTGCTGCTGTCAATTATTGAGTTTTATTTTTTACCTTCCAAAAGCAAGACTTTGAGAGAAGCACCCACATAAACAGGCATTAATAGGTTTAGTGCATCACATGACCTCGATAGCAAGTTTATTTTAAGGGAAATTATGCCAAAAACATTAGAATTAGGTGTATACATCATTTAATATTTTTCTGTATCATATGATATCTAAAAAACTTTTGTACTAGCCTGCATGATCATGCTGATAGATATAGGAATTTTTTAAAAAGGGTCATGTTTAAGAGTTATCTCCCCTTGATGATAGATATTGAAAAAAAAAAAATTAATTGCAGAAAAACTAATTGGTACACGTCGGATTTTTCAGTGCCGAATTTGATGGAATATATTTTTTAGAAATTTTTGACCAATCGATATTTGATGCCCCGTCCTTCTGTTAAAAAAATTAAGAGAAATTAAAATTTCCCCATAGAGTTCAATGTAAATTACAAGGGCCCATAACTCTGAAAGTAGCCGATGTTTTCATTACATTGTATCTCAATTGGTTAAAAATTTTCAATTTATTTTAACATTATAACGACATGTACAGACAGGTCCGGGTGTAATCGGGAAAAAACAAAAAACGCAGTGTATTTATTTCAGGTGTTTTCTACAGGTAAATCAGAAAACACAGTGTTATTGTATTCCCCCTCTGTCTCTTTCATCCCCCTCTGTAGCTGCTATATGCCCCTCTGATGGAAGGTGTGAAAATCGCTCAGGTGTGGAAGTTACCCTGACAAAAGGCCAGGTAGTGGCATTTATACTAGAAGGAAATATTAGATACCATTACATGTATGAAGGCTGTTTTCTGTTTATTTTTCAAAACTTAACAAACACTTGAAGTTTTAACATGTATAAAAGAGTATTTTAATTTCATAATTTAAACTTTATAATATCCACTAATTTTATAATAAATTGAAGTTTGTTATTGGACATTCAAAAACTGAAATTAAAACATGCTAAAATATAAGATAAAATTATTTTATAATTATACATTTTTATTCTTTCTAATATCCATAATTATCTTTTTCTTTTTCTTTTTTTTTTTCACATATTGGACATTCAAAAACTGAAATTAAAACATGCTAAAATATAAGATAAAATTATTTTATAATTATACATAATTATCTTTTTCTTTTTCTTTTATTTTTCTGGTTTTTTTTTTTACATATGGATATCTGAAAGAAAATAATATACATAAAGACAAAACAATGATTATAAAAAAAATTATTGTACTCTGTAATTACATGTATACAAAATTTCATTCAATTAAAGAAAAGCTTTTAAGAATTGAAACATATTTTTCAAACATGTCAAAGAATCGATTTCAGGGTCGGTCCCCCCCCCCTCTCATGAATTTGTCCAATACTTTCAGCCGGTAACGCTACCTGTGCAAACAACATATACCCCTGCGTTAATCCGATTATCTGTTTAGCTTAGGTGACTTCTCCGGACAATGATTTCCCACGCCTCAGATTATGAACTAGATAAAACACGGGAATTATGAATTTTAGAGTCCTCATAATTATGGCCGGGGTATTGGAGTTTGATATATATTTTATGTCGTTTAAACAGTATATCAAGTTCTCCCAGAATTTAAGTAAAAAACGTCACGATTTTTTTTCATAAATACTAAAGATGGGTAAATTATTTTGCGCTCCTGTAACAGTCAGATTTTTTTTTTGACTGACAACAACATTTATACCGTTAACGCGATAAACTTATGACACGTGACGGTACGAAGTGAATCAAGCAATACATGTAAACGTTTTCTCGTAGCGCGGGGTATGTCAATATGTCAAAATACAATGTACACATGTATTTTGATAATGTAACACGTTTCATCATACATTCAATGAAGGAAAATTACGGCCTACATGTTTAAAGTGCGACGGAAAATGAGATTAACGTACGTGCGTAGTACAGGTAGAAGCCACAAAAGCCGTTTCTCTGGTTGTGGACTACAAGACATTTAACACCTGGAACCAGGTATAAATCAATAAACACAGCGCGGTATTTATGTCTTTTAAACAATCTTATTAGTTTTACAAGATTGGTCCCTAGAAAAACGACACCGTAGACTTAATCATCTTTTAATTTCCCGTCTAAATAGGACCTTTAATATAATGTATTGATCTTTGAAATTTACCATCACGGACATTTCACTGACGTTCAATCGTGTACTTATCCCACAGACTAGGATTTTACAGCATGGAGTACATCGGATACGAAAGCGGGGGGGGGGGGGGGGGGGTGTACCAATAATATGTTCTCAAAACCTGGCAAGTCGGGCGACTACGCTATTTTAGTTGGTGCCGTCTACGTCGCCGGAGATTATTAAAGTGGCGTTCAGTGAGCCGTACAGGTGTGAAAGAGAGTCGTGGTATCGACAGATATTCAATATCAAGATAAACATGATAAATAGACAATCCCCCCATCACTTTACCCTTGCTTTTTTTGTAAAATATTAGGGAATGAAAGAGAGAGTTACGTGAAATGTATTTGCGGCATATTTCTGCAATTACATTTTTTTTCATAATATTTTTTATAATAAAATAGCGAATATTACGTCGGCGCTTCGGGCCGGTAATTTTGTTTTTTTTCGATATGTTTTTTTTAATTTAAGAACAAAGTCGCAGTCTACCTTCCCTCCAAAAAAAAGTAAGAAGGTGGCGGAGTCGAGGAATGGCCAGGCCTAAAACGGCGGAATAGTAAGATTTTTTTTAGTGTTGTAAATGTAGAAGCAGAGTTCGTGAAATGTATTGGTTTTAGCGGATTTGTTAATGAAAAAAAATTTGGGTCCGATAAAATCGCACGTTATATCTTTTATTTGGACAGATAAAAATCCCTAAATGTCCGACATTTTATTGGAAGATTTCAAGAACTCTGCAAAACTCTACAAAAGACTACAAGACTCTACAAAATTAAACGATTAGGTCCTAAGATGGGGGGGGGGCTTCTTAGGACCTAATAGTTTAATTTTGTTGTCTTTCTCAAAGTACTGTCCTATGACAAATTCGAAATATTGAAAATATTTAAATTTGCTTAAAGTAAATTTAAATATTTTCAATATTTCGAATTTGTCATAGGACAGTACATAGATAACAGCGATTACCAAATTATTTCCATTACCGCACGTAGACCTGAACACCCTTATTAAAAGGCAATTGTAAACTTAGCTACCCCCCCCCCCCCCCTTTTTTTTTGTTGGTCCCCTAGGCTACCGGCAATGCCGTAGGGGGCTTTTTTTCTAATTAATTTTTAAGACATATATAAAATGATCAAAACAGTAAAGCAAAGGACAGATTCAGATTCAGATTCTTTATTGTCTTTATGCCCTACGGCACATCAGAAACATATATACATATATACAATTACATACACTAATATTTGAAAATTTTGTGAGCAAGTGACATCGTCTATAAACATTTACTTATGGAATCATCTATAAGAATCTAAATATGAAAATGAATCAAACTGTCTTAAAGTTACATGTAATAATATATCATGTGAGCAAGTTACCACGTCTTTTTAAAGCTAAATATAAAAATTTACCAAGATTACAAATTGTTTTCACATTATTAGCACTTAAAAGCTGCACAAGTTTAAAAACGCTTGATCTTCTATAATAGTAAGGCTTAATGTAGTTTAATCTTAAATCTGCATAAATTGGGCATTTCAGAATAAAATGGAATTCGTCTTCTATATCAGAGCTATTACATAGGGTACAAATACGTTCTCTCCTATTCACATTGTTAAAACGACCTTTTTCAATATTCAAATTATGTGCCGACATTCTGAAACGTGATAAACACTTTCTGTATATAGGACTCAAAGACTTTTGTAAATAAAATTGTAGCGTAAAGTTATCCACTAAATGTTTATATAATTCACCCCTAGTAGTACTCTGGATTCTAGCTAACATATTTTGTTTATGGACATCGTAGAATCTGTTCTTAATAATATGAAAAACATGATTATTATTTTCCAATACATAGTCACTGTCAAACAAATACATCAATCCAAGATTGCTTATCTCATTCTTAATGTTAATTATCCATTCATCATTATCCATAATTCTTTGTTCAAGACATGCTTTCAATATACAGTTTTCAGATTTTTTCAATTTCAGCCAATATTTAATCATACGTAATTTTCGAGAAATATATAGTGGCATTCGTCCAAGTTCAAAGTAAACAAAATCATTATTAGTCGATTTCTTCACTCCAAGTAAACTTTTACAAAAAGATGATTGCACTTTTTCAACATCAGGTGCTTTATGCAAACCCCATACCTCTGACCCATAATCCAAAATACTTTTAACATAAGTGTCAAACACTGAACATTGAGTTTCAACATTAAAACAATGATTCTTTAATTTAGCCGACATTGCAAAATTCGCTTTTCTACCTTGGTCCGCTATGTGCTTTTGAGTTTTATTAAATTTACCATTATAATTAAAAAGCAGGCCTAGGTAACTAAATTCATCAACAACTTCAATTTCATTATCATTGTAAGACCATTTATCATTTTCATGAAGCACTCCACCATTTCTAAATACAATAATTTTTGTTTTAGTTACATTCAGTGACAATTTCCATTCCCTATTGTATGACAAAAGTGCATCTAACATAGATTGTAATCCTGCTGACGATTCTGAGATTAGAACTGTATCATCAGCATACATAAGTAAAAATATGCTAATAAGGCCTACTTCTAAATGGGGACAATTTTCTCTAATATAATGTATTTCACAGTCATTTACATACATACTGTACAAGATTGGTGAAAGCACCTCGCCTTGAAACAGACCAATTTTGTTTGGAAAGTAATCTGATAAACATCCAGAATATTTCACACAAGATTTTACATTTTCATAAAGTGACTTAATAATTTTTAACATTTTACCCTGTATTCCTTGGTTAATTAATTTACACCATAAACTACTCCTATCTACCAAATCAAAGGCCTTACTATAATCTATAAAACAGCAATATAGTCGTTTTTTCCTTTTCAACGTTTTATTTATAATAGATTGAAGAGCAAAAATAGCATCTACGGTTGATAAACCTGGCTTAAAACCAAACTGAGCATCTGTTATAACACAATTTTCTTTATCCCAATCAAGAATTCTTTTATTTAAAATAGATGTAAACAATTTCCCCATACAACTTATCAGGGTGACTCCCCTATAATTGTTTGGTTTGTCCACATCACCCTTTTTATGAATTGGCACTATGCACCCTTCTGCCCATGCCTCTGGGAAAAATCCTGCTTCAAATATAGTGTTGAATAATTTTATTAAACAAGGAGTCAAAATATCTTTACATTCTAAAAACAACTCGTTCAGAATCAAGTCTTCACTGCAAGATTTATTCCTTTTAAGATTTCTAATTGCATCAGTGACCTCTTTTTCAGTGATGGGGGCATCAAGCTCGTCAAAAATTGTATCGTTATATTCATTATCTTCATATGTATCTTCAGAGAAATGTTCTTCGCTGTTTATACAATTATTTATCATTTTAAAATGATTAACAAATTCATCAATTCCTAATTTCGTAGAAGAGTTATTAACATTTTTGCGTTTAGAAAATAGCTTATAAAATTCCTTAGGATTGTATTTTTTCATATATTCAATCATATCACCTTCCTGTCTTTTATATTGTTTTTTTCGTCTATTAGCCAGTACTTTATACGCCCTTTTCTTTTCTTTAAGTATACAATGATTCTCAATGGATTTTTCATAATTAAAATTTCTAAGAGCATCTTTATACAAACGAAATTTTTCTTTACAGTTATTATCAAACCATGGTTTACATTCTGACTTTGTTTTCTTAGTTCTTCTACTGGTATTATTATTATAATTATTATCATTAGCATGTACATCACACTTAGGTAACACTAAATCATTCAGTGCATCACAAAAATCTTTTACATTCATATTTACATCATCTTGACACTGTACAACTTTAGAGCATATATTTACAAGAGTTTCAGAACATTGACTCAAATCATGTCTTACATCTTCGGCTGTTTCAGGTTTCCATTTCACACTTACTGCTTTTCTGTACAAATCTGAGTTAACAGTATCTGCTCTAGAATAATCATTTTCATAGTTTTCAAGAATGATAGAAAAATAAATGGGTGAATGGTCAGATATAGTTGTGAATTTTCCTGATGAAAAATTAATAACATTACTAATATGCATACTATCAACCAACAGATAATCGATTAAACTAGTACCGTTACTACTACAAAAAGTAACACTTCCTTCACGGTCACCATCATGACGGCCGTTAACAATTCTTAATCCCGTGGCTTTACATAAAGATAAAAATCTACGACCAAAATTATTAACAACCATATCAGTGGATTTACGTGTGATTATGTCAATATCATGTGTGTAGTGACAGACGTTATCAATCAGATTATGCATATTATTACTTAAAACATCATGTTCAATAAAATCTGCTCTATCCCCTGTTCTACTATTAAAATCACCGGTTACATACAGGCGACCTTCACATTTATATACTCCAACTGTATTTTCCAAACACTGAAACAAGTCTACATCTGGATTTTTGCTGTAAAAAATACTATTTTCTGGAGGAAAATAACATACACATAGAAATTGCTTCTGTAGTGCAATACTTTCAAATTTTACCCAAATAATACAATCATGAATATTTTCAACAAATTTCATGTATTTTTTTAGAAAATATTTATAGAAAATGACTATTCCGCCACCCCTACCAAATTTTCGGGGAAAAATAAATTTATAATACCCAGGTATATCAAAATCATCAAAGGGTGTAATCCAACTTTCTGTAATACAAACAATATCACATCTTTCTATAGCATGCAGAAAATCATCATCATTAATCTTATTACAAAGACCTTTGCCTATGTTCCAACATGTAATGTTCAGTTTCACTCGCTCGGCCCCATCCTATCTCGGCTGGTTGCGCGGCAACGACTGGCTCGCTTCGGAACGACCTTGACCCTGGTTCATGTATGAACTACGAGAATCACCGGCTACCCTCGGCGGATGACTGAGATGCCGCACACGCGATATACTGTTCGTCTGTCTTTGTGCAGTATCATCCCGTACATTCATCGACGGCAGCTCGCGTCCTTGAGAATCACGTGCAGGCCCAAAAGAATGAGTCATTTCTTCACTTGGGTAGTTGCGGTCCCTCGCCACGTCACTATATCTTCTAGGCATGGAGCGATTTTGCGTATTCTCGGGTCGATCCGGTATAGTGTCCTTCACTCTTGTACCTTCGTCATTGTACCTAATCCCGTCAATGTATAGTGCGTCCCTCACTAATTTCACGCGTTTGCCGGCGCGCTTCTCCATCTTCATAACGGGATACAGCTTGCGGCGTCTTTCCTCCACTGAGCTAGGGAATTGCTCGCTGATTCCCATCCTTGTACCCTGTAGTTTGTAGGAGTTTCTGAGTACCAATTGACGTTGTTTGTGGTACAAAAACCTCGCCACTATAGGCCTAGGTTTTCCCGTATTCATCTTTCCAAACCGATGCACGTTACCAAATTCGAAGTTTTCGTCGATGTCCAGTTCATAGTAAATAAAATCACGAATGACATCTTCGGAAATCTCCTGTCGTGATTCTCCAGATATGCCATGAAACACTAAGTTCATCTTCATACTTCTACATTGAAGATCTTCAAGAGCACCCTTTAATTGGTCCCTTTCTTCCGTAATCCTTTTCATATTGCTATTCAAATCATTCATCACAGTGTCCGTTCGTCTGCAACCATCACGGGGTTCTTTGTTAAACTGATCAAATTGATCGGACATAAATTTAACCGAGTTCTCCATTGTAACACTGTTAGCTTCAACTGCGCAAAGTCTATTTTCTACATTGGTCACTCTTTCTTCCAAATTTGTGATTTTTGACATCAGAATATCCAGTCCAGACAGTTTACTAAGTACTTAGTTCAGTTTAGCATCAAGACTCGATAGAGACAAATCTTCACTTTGACTACCCCCAGCGTCGTTGTGTATTGGCGCAGGACTCGATACGTTGTGTAATGACGCAGGTGTCGATGCATTGTGTACTGCCACGGGTGTAGGCACGGGTGTAGATACATTGTGTATTGGTAAAGTCATCAAGTCATTCTGGTCATTACGGTTATGCTCTGGTGGTTGTCCGTACAAAACTTCACCTGCGGCACCAATTAGATTACTTGTAGTGAGCGATGAATCGTTCAATTCCCCACTCTGATCACTATTCTGAGGGCTATTGTTCCCTGTTGTTTTACGTTTTTTTCCTCTTTTTGTCATATTTTTGGCCAAAAAACCAGCAAATCCAAATTATCACCTTACAGACATCCCTCATACAGTTTTTTGAGAAAAAATCCGGAGAAAAATACATCAGACTGATCGATTTCCATTTCTAACATTAGAGCTCAAATAAACACGTCTATCGTTCTCGATGACCACTCACTAATCATAAAGGACAGTCGTTATACTCTGCGAAGTCAGCCAAAAAGGTGTGAAAAACAAGTTGATTGTCAACCCCTCTGCCAGAAGATAGAAGATTACTGTACCTGCGTACCTGTAAAATATAATCGCATTACCGCGCCCGCACGAACCCCCCCCCCCCTTTTTTTTTTTAAAGAAAATCAATGGTCGGGATTTACCGTTTTTAGAATTATATGTGAGTCGGGGATATCTGTGGGTTTTTGGTTTTTTTTTTTGGTATGGAATAAGTCATTACTATAGGTACGGAAGCGTATAAGTGCCAATTATATATTTTTTATTTTCTGATTTTCCGACTTTTAATCTTGAAATTTCCAACATTAATCTTGGAATTTCCAACTTTAAAGTCGGAATTTCCAACTTTAATCTTGGAATTTCCAACTTTAATCTTGGAATTTCCAACTTTAATCTTAGAATTTCCAACTTTAATCTTGGAATTTCCAACTTTAAAGTCGGAATTTCCAACTTTAATCTTGGAATTTCCAACTTTAATCTTGGAATTTCCAACTTTAATCTTGGAATTTCCAACTTTAATCTTGGAATTTCCAACTTTAATCTTGGAATTTCCAACTTTAATCTTGGAATTTCCAACTTTAATCTTGGAATTTCCAACTTTAAAGTCTGAATTTCCAACTTTAATCTTGGAATTTCCAACTTTAAAGTCGGAATTTCCGACTTTAATCTTGGAATTTCCAACTTTAAAGTCGGAATTTCCAACTTTAATCTTGGAATTTCCAACTTTAATCTTGGAATTTCCAACTTTAAAGTCGGAATTTCCAACTTTAAAGTCGGAATTTCCAACTTTAATCTTGGTAATTCCAACTTTTTTTCAATACAATTCCCTTCATTGTTAATAGTTAACTTTATATACTTTTTATGCCCCTGGTCTTTAGACCAAGGGGGCATATTGCGTTGGATTCGTCCTTTTGTCATTCCGTCCGTCCGTCAGTCTTTCCCCCTTTCAATGAAAGGGCATAGAATTTTAAAAAGAGATGATATGGCTTTCATATTTTGCATGTGTAAACTAATTTTTGGAGCTTTTGACCTTGTTCTTGATCTTTGATATACTTTTTCCTATTTTTTGTAAAAAACATTTGAAAAATCATTAAAACAAATTATTTCTCCGTGATTTGCCCTCAAATTTTGTACAGCTCAAGTGATGCATATGTTATGTTGTATATATAACGGGTTTTTAGACGTTTTGTCATGCTTTTGAGATCTATCTCAACGAAAGGAAAGGGGATGCAAACTAATTAGTTTAAAAGTTGGCTAAATCTCTTGTACCATAAGTGGTAGATCTGACATATTTCACATGTAGATAACTTATGACAAGATCATTCACCTTTATAGACCATGCTCTTTGACAGTGTGACATTAGACCCTGAAATTTGATCTTCTTTTCTCAAATTTTAAACTTGGTATAACTTTGGAATAGTAAATGATAGGGCCTTTGTATTTCATATATGCATTCATTTAGGAATATCATTACCGGCAGTCATGACTGCCGGTATACTGTAATCAATCGTGACATACTTGCACGGATAAAATAACTCTTGGCAATATGATTGGTGGACAACTACAAAATATGCAAATATTCGTCAAGGTTATTCTGAATCTGTGCGTAAGATGCATCCATCAGGTCGCCTGAAGAGTCTAGATGACTTGACAAATGAAAGTCATATCGTATCAGTGCATTTTCTTCCGAAAGATGCATCGAAAAGTCTTTGTACCGATACGTCCTACAACAAATCACAGATCCTCGGAAATTTCCGTAGCTTGAACCGGAAATAAAAACGGAAAAGCCCGGAAATGTGCGATTGGTCTAACAAGAATAAAAATCGTTTATTCAATTTTTTCCTTACTAGAATTTTAAAACATTTAATGTCAGCTAACTGCCGGCAAGCTTTTTGTAAAAGCTAATACTTGTTGCTGTAAGTATCAAAAGTTGGGTCCGTGTAAAGTGCGAAACGAAACAAAAACGAAACGAAACGAAACAAATCGAAACGAAACGAAACAGATCGAAACGAAACGAAACGAAACAAAACGAAACGGAGCAGATCGAAACGAAACGAAACAAAACATAAAACTTAAAGAATATGAGAAAAAGAGGAAAAATCGCCAAGAACGAATATTTGAAGACGAGCTCAGCTCTACATTTGTAACTAGTGTCGAGAGAGTTTCTTGAAAAAGTCGAAGTTGACAATTAGAAATAGTAAATGTCAAATGCCATTCATATATTAAAGAGGAATAAAGGGGAGGGGAAAGAAAACCACGCTATGACACCGTAATGAGATCATTAAACTGGAGGGGGGGGGCACATTTCAGGAAAAAAATCTTATCCTTTTTCAAACGAAATGTGCCCCCCCCCGTATTTGTTCTGATTTTTCTGATAAAGTTTTCAAATACACATAACGGAACAGTTCCATTTCCTCTGTACTAGACTCCTCCCTGCTAAATAATACATGTATTCTTTTTTTTTTTCGCCTATGACGAGGTTATTCATCCCGTTCACTCTCCTTTCATCCTTTAAAATGCAACTGTGCTATATACCGTATAGTATATATTATGTTTTAATCGTCAACTTTGACCCATTAAAATCCCTACAGCCACAAGAACTAATGGCTGAAGGCAATAACATAATATTGTGCAGATATTGATATCCTTGCTAGCTCTCTGGATTAAAATCAATTTTTCTCAAGTTCTTTAAGATTTATGTTTTGTTTCGATTCGTTTCGATCTGTTTCGTTTCGTTTTATTTCGTTTCGTTTCGATCTGTTTCGTTTCGATTTGTTTCGTTACGTTTCGTTTCTTTTTTGTTTCGTTTCGCAATTTACAGGGACCCTCAAAAGTTTGACCTTGTGACTTTGACTTATGATTTTGACCTTCTGTTTTGATAACAGGTTGAATATACAAATGTATTCTCAAAGCTGCCGCCGGGGACCTTTATATGTTTCACAATTAAACATGCAGAGCTTGTATTTACGTTTATAGATCTCAACAGTCTAGACTACGTTGGATTGTCAATGCCAGTAAACAAAAATAGGAGGGGGGGGGGTATTGTATTCTCGGAATGTCGTATTAAACTTAATTAAACTCGTGTAATATGTTAACAATATACTTAATTTAACTAACACATGTATGCAAAGAACGATCTCTCTCTCTCTCTCTTGTAGATGTTCGAGACATATATACTATTTTGTATCTGGAAAAAAATATTTCAGCAGTACATGCATCTTGCTACGTTAAATATAATACAAGACAATATTTCAAGGGACTTGGTATTTTGGAGACTTCAAATTTATATTCAGAAGAGGGGATGATTGCATACAATGCATATGGTTTTAGATGTACTTTACTGTTGAAATTTTCATATGTTAGCTGGAGAGCACACATGTAACGAGTCGACAGTTTTACGATGGAAGTTTTATCCTACGACCCTTCTCTCAAGCCCCCCCCCCCCCCCCCCCCCCCCCCCCACACACACACAAAGAAATTAAAATTTTTATTCTAAAATCAAATTAAACTTTAACAACTTATATAAGAAATTATCATAATGTCTCAGAATCCATGATTTTCATTGCATAACATTCATTATTCTGGTCGCATTATGAGAGCACAATCTCCTACGCATTCGTCCGGGACTCCGATTTCAGTTCCGCTTTTCTTCACTTTGAATTTATAATCAAAAATTTATTTCAAGGAAAAATCATATAAATAAACGATCATTTAGTTAACCACTGAAAATGTTTTCTGACAGACTTGAGAATCGGGATCGAACGTTCCTCCGGACATAGGTTACAAAATACAGGGTTTTTTTTCATGACGTCCACCGTTGACGCGCAGTCTAAACCCAGCGTCATATAATACTCTCATAAAATATAAACCTAATAAAGTATATACATGGTGAAAAGAATTAGTCTAACACTTTATCATGCTTACACAAGATTATACCTATAACTTAGAATAAGAATTAGAAATGTGCTCGACAAAGGAGAAAATAGTAGAAATTTGGCAAATTCTATAGCGGAAACGACATCGTTTCGTAAATGTTTGGGGAATAAAATTTATATGAAATAAAGAGTGCATCTATAACAACAAAATAAATAAGTGAATTAGATAGACTCCTTTAATGAGCGCCAGCTCATTGCCAATGAACACGCGTTTCAAAAAATGAAAATTTCCCATTATCTTGCAAATTTCTTACAGATTTTTATACCTTATAATTTGCCATGGTTTCAGTTTTCATGCATACAGTATGAAGATTAAAGCCCCCTCCACACTTCAACTCCACAAAAGATATATCCGTGGCGAGTCGGGACGCAAAATGTTCGATGAACCATGGACCTACAACTCCAGTACGGAATGCTACGGGTTGATACATGTACGAATCGAGTACGGATAGCTAAAGCCCCCTTCACACTTTCACGGATCGAGCCACGACTCCGCTACGACTCCAAAAAAGGTCTATCCGTGGCGAGTCGGGGCGCAAATTGTTCGATGAACCATGAACCTACGACTCCAGTAAGGATTGCTACGGATTGCTACGGGTTGATACGAATCGAGTACGGATAGCTAAGGATTGCTACGGATATCGTCCCGACATTGCTATGGATTGCTACGACACGCGTACGGATAGATACGGATTGCTACGACACGAGTACGGATAGGTACGGATTACTAAGGATTACCACGACTCGAGTACGGATAGCCACGATTCGGTTGTTACGACTCCCCTACGGATAGCTACGACACTACTACGGGTTGCCAAGACACCCTACGACAAAATTATCCATAGTAGAGCCACGGAAAACATGTTAAAAAAATTCCGTCTCATCCCAGATAGCTACGGATTGCCAAGAATAGCTGCGACTTGCCACGACGATCGAGCTACGGATTCCTACGGATAGATACGGATT
Organism: Pinctada fucata; assembly: GCA_028142955.1. Classification (NCBI taxonomy): domain Eukaryota; kingdom Metazoa; phylum Mollusca; class Bivalvia; order Pterioida; family Pteriidae; genus Pinctada; species Pinctada fucata. The sequence continues at coordinate 20,885,010 of AP027111.1, read as the reverse complement.
AAATTAGGTTAGAGATTATGCGAAGCTGTTTATTGAAACCAGAATTTCGATTCCCCCAAATTAACCCCGATAAACCACGACTAACTCCGACTTCAAATAAGACTTTGTCCAACTTTTCCGGTCAACGCCGACTATCGCTTCCGTGCGTCAGGGCGTGTGTGGGTGTAGGTGCGTGTGTCCAAATTTTCTTGTGAACAGCATAGAAGACAAAGTAAACATCAGAGAAATATCAAACCTTTCATAGATGTTTCCAATGGAAAGAGAATAAACCCTGTTGATTTTGAAGGTCAGGGGTCAAAGTTCAAGGTCAAAGTGGACTTCGCGTGGACCTTGTGAACAGAATAGACGCCAAAGAAATTATCATAGAAACATCAAAGCATTCACAAATGTTCTCCATGGGGAGATAAGAAACCTATTTATTTTCAAGATCAAGGGTCAAAGGTCAAAGGCTTAAGCTTAAGATATTTGTGAACAGAATAGAAGGCATAGTAATCATCAAGAGACCACCTTTCACAAATGGTCCCTCAGGGATGAACCCTAATAGTTTTTTAAGGTCAAGGGTCAAAGGTCAAGGTGGCAGTAAACTTTATTTTAGAATCTAGACATACTAATTTCATTGTGCATAAGAGATGCTTATGGATAGCAGATGATGCTTTTACGAGATATTGAAAAGGAAAAAAAATATCAAAAACAAAACTACCGAAGATAATGTTTTAACACATCCGTTCTAATTTCTTTTGTCCGTTCATCACATTTCATGAGTGACTACTCGAAATGTTTTTTTTTTTTAAGTTAACACTGTTTATCAAATAGGTAGAAGAAAATGGGACTTAATGCTATTACATGAATTCTATTTCAGGGGTTGTCCCCTTCCTGAAAAAAGTGCTATTTTCTGCACAGCAAATTATAAAGTCTTTAGTACTATCGTTTGATTACCTACGGTCCCGCATAGAATTAGTAATCACTGTGTCTGTCCGTCCGTTCGTCTGCCTGTCCGTCAAAAATCTAACATTAATCAGATAAAAGGGCCCGCCAAATGGCAGTTGCCCTAAAGGAATAACTATTTGTCTGTCTGTCTGTCGGTCGGTCAGTCAGTCTGTCTGTCGGTCGGTCTGGCTGGCTGGCTGGCTGGCTGACTGTCTATCCCTGTTTTCCTGTCCGTCAAAAAATAAAATTGGCAATAATTTTTTCACCATAAGATATATGACTCATTTTTGACTCGTGTACTGTTCGGGTGGCGTCAATTTTTTTACCATTTGACATTGACAATAAACTTTTGACCTACATATGAGAAACTTTAACTTTGACCTTAACTACATCACCATAAGAGATAGGGCTCTCATATTTGGTATGGGTGTTCTCTTGGTACTATTTTATTTTTACCTGTCGATCCTGACCATTGACCTACATTCAAAAAAAAAAAACTTTAGCGAAGACCATTCGCAGTTTTTGCAAGTGTATTCCTTGTAAAGCCATAGTAAAACTTGTTTTACATCGGGCGGGTACCTTTTGCTCAGACAAAAAAAAAAAAAAAACAAAAACAAAAAAAAAACAAAACAAAACAAAACACACACACACATCCTCACAAACATGCATTTTTGGGGTTAAAAATGAGTAAATGATATTTCATTATATGAAATGCCTATTCCATCTTTAATTTTAGGAGATAATAGTGATTTTTATAAAAAAAAAAAATTAAGGGTACCTTATATTAATTATCGAAAAAGTTCAGGACTTAAAACAGAATATTAAATTACTATGGCCTGACAAGCTTTTCTGTTCGTACTAACATTTCTTATCGCATGACCTTGACATTGACCTTGGACTATATTGAAAAATTTTAACATATGTATCTTCCTTGTGACAAGATCTTTCTCGTACAAATGTACATATAGTATCAAAATTTTAACAATGTTGCCTTGACTGTGACCTTCCCGAAATTAGCTATTGGCCATTACTGCTGGAACATAAGAAACGTGACTCCTACGCGTAACGTAAATGGATCTGTCGGAAGATTGGCAACTTACGTTAGAGTTGCACTTGTTGATATTTTTTTCCAATAGATCCTTTAATATCTATCTTTTATAATTGGATGAATTTAAATGTCATAGCATGTACATTTGTCGATTTGGGCTGGCTATTTTTATATTGTATTCAGATAAAATCTTGAGAGGTCGTTATCTATCTGTAAGATCTGAAGTGTCAATACACAAACACGTTGAATGGTTGTAATGGACAATAAATGCGGACTAGTCATATCATGTATATCACCGCCAAAATAAACATTTAAGAACGTTCAAATCCTATTCAAGTGTACTTCTAATAGAAAACACTATAATTATTAATCAGTTGCGATAACAAAATGACATTGTATACAAAGTATAAAAGCATTGACCACATAGTAAAACCTCTGAAAAAAAGTTGGAAATTCCAAGATTAAAGTTGGAAATTCCGACTTTAAAGTTGGAAATTCCAAGATTAAAGTTGGAAATTCCGACTTTAAAGTTGGTAATTCAAAGATTAAAGTTGGAAATTCCGACTTTAAAGTTGGAAATTCCGACTTTAAAGTTGGAAATTCCAAGATTAAAGTTGGAAATTCCGACTTTAAAGTTGGAAATTCCAAGATTAAAGTTGGAAATTCCGACTTTAAAGTTGGATTTTTCCAAGATTAAAGTTGGAAATTCCAAGATTAAAGTTGGTAATTCCAAGATTAAAGTTGGAAATTCCGACTTTAAAGTTGGAAATTCCGACTTTAAAGTTGGAAATTCCAAGATTAAAGTTGGAAATTCCGACTTTAAAGTTGGTAATTCCAAGATTAAAGTTGGAAATTCCAAGATTAAAGTTGGAAATTCCGACTTTAAAGTTGGAAATTCCGACTTAAATGTTGGAAATTCCAAGATTAATGTTGGAAATTCCGGCTTCAAAGTTGGAAATTCCGACTTTAAAGTTGGAAATTCCAAGATTAAAGTTGGAAATTCCGACTTTAAAGTTGGAAATTCCGAGATTAAAGTTGGAAATTCCAAGATTAAAGTTGGAAATTCCGACTTTAAAGTTGGAAATTCCAAGCTTAAAGTTGGAAATTCCGACTTTAAAGTTGGAAATTTCAAGATTAAAGTTGGAAATTCCAAGATTAAAGTTGGAAATTCCGACTTTAAAGTTGGAAATTCCAAGATTAAAGTTGGAAATTCCAAGATTAAAGTTGGAAATTCCAAGATTAAAGTTGGAAATTCCAAGATTAAAGTTGGAAATTCCAAGATTAAAAGTCGGAAAATCAAAAATCAAAAAAATAATTTGGCACTTATACGCTTCCGTATATAGGGGATATTTTATTGTCAATTTTGATGATATGGCATTCCGTATAGTTCACCCCCCTCCCCCCTCTGTCTCTGTCTCTCTCTTTCTTAATATTCACTCTCTTAATTTTTAAATTTCAACTTATTTTGGGTACGACGAATAAAAAAAGAAATAAATAAAGATAAAGTAAAACGAATAGAATAGAGGACGGAAAAGAAAAGTGATTAGTAACTTTTCATAAAAAGTAAATAAAAATGTATTGCGCACGCGAACAGAGCCTTTTACATGTAATTTTCATCTTTTCACCGACAAGTGGCCAATAGCTCGAGCTGAATCGTCAACGTGAACAATATCTTTAGAATTCCTTAGAATATTATTTACAGTGCGTGAATAAAGTCTTTAAGAAAGCATTCTATTCTATTGTACACCTTATACTCGCAGATTAGACGTTGCCGTAAAATGACTTGTCATGGCGCGCTGATTGTACGTTGGAACATTTTTTATTTTAAAGACGGATTTACAGGACAATGTTATTTCCTTAGATAAATAGATAGATAGATAGTAACATGCGATCGGAAATTAACCAGCGATCGTAAACTAGGCATGACGGATTTTTTTTTCATAAAAACGTACGTCTCGTCGGTGAAAAATTATAGCGTATTGTGGTGTCTGGGAAACGAATTTTATATGGCCAGGCCTAAATAAAATAAATATGATAAATTAGAGAAACAAAAGGAGTTCAAATACCGACTTCTTTGAAAATTAGGAGGTCGGAGTCCATGGCCGAACATATATCACAAATATTTCTTTCAATAAAAATGTTTAAACCTAGAATTTTAAAGTCCGTAGGAAAGATGCCAGGCACCAAACACGTATGCAAAGACGGAGTCGATCTATAAACTTTCTGTATATAGTCAGATAGTTAAATTGGTAAACTGTAAACAAATCAAAATGATTTATATGTATATGTAAGAATGAAATTTTTGTTCTATTTCCAGTTACTCTATGGTTTTTTCTTCCTTTTAAAGAAATTTATATATAAAAATCAAAATGATAAGTTTGTAAATATATGATTTTTATTTTATTTCTACTTACCCATACACTTTTTATTTAATTTAGAAAATCATGAATAAGGATAACTTTAATTCGAATAATATAATAAATATGAATATAATTTTTAAAAATATGAATAATAAAATAATAAATATTGGGATAACTCATACATGTGAACCTTTTGCCTCCACAAATCTGGAGGATTTTCAATTTTCATCTGAAGATTTGGCCTCTCGTCGGGAGGTTTTTAATTTTTCATCGGGAGGATTTATCGGTATTTGGAACCCCCCCCCCCCTTTTATTTTTTTAATCTACGGACGAATTTTCTCAACTCGCTTTTCAACAAGGACAGATTCCGCTCTCATACAACATTGTCTCAATGACGTCCGTTTTCTTTTACCTTGCTTCTGCTACTTGAGTACAACTGTACAGAAAATCAATAACTGCTCTTCATGGGGGTTTAAACTGACCACTCATCAGATTTAAATCCCATTGTTAGGAGAATAACAAACAAGACGGTCATTATCTGCCTCAGGTTATACACGCTTATACAGAGTACGTGAATTACATGACGTCGTTTTTCCTACGCATTTATTTATTTATTTATCAGCGAACTTTTACTGCATTTCCTCACTTTTTCGTGTTATATTTAAATATAATATGATTTTACCGGCATCAAGAAGATTCCCCAATTAACCTTGCACATCAATTTGGTACGTGAATTTGACGACCCGTGTTAAGATGTACTGGGTATAACGTCCCCCGGGGAAGTCGAGTACCCGTGACCAAGGACTTATAAACAGATCTGTTTATAAGTCCTTGCCGTGACGGTGAAGAGAACGCGACGCTAATTGCTTTGTTTTTCCAGCAATATACCTGTCACCTGTATAATAAGCACTTATTAAATTGATTGTCTGGCAACTACAGACGGCGTAATGCGTAACGTAATACACCAATGGGGATTTTGCATTTCATCTGGAGAAATCTGGAGGATTTTTCGTTTTCGTCGGGAGAATTCTGTTTCGTCGGGAGGAATCGGGAGGAATATTTTTCATCGGGAGGGTCCTCGTTTCGTCGGGAGATTTCGTCCTCCCCGCCGGGAGGTTCACATGTATGATAACTTAAATTCAACAGTTCAAAATATGAAAAAAAAAATGATAACTTTTTTTTTTTGTTCAAAATATGAAACAAAAATGATAACTTGTTTTTTTGTTTTTTGTTTGTTTGTTTGTTTGTTTTTTTTTAATTTCTACTGAATGCATGAATTACTTTTTAACAATAAAAATTCTTCCTTAGAAAGGTGACAATACATCTGTATGTCCTATATAGGTGAGGGGAGTTGTTAATTAGCTCAGGTAATAAACATCCCCAATAACACCCTACTACAGGTAAAGTCGCTCTAGGATGGCTCAGGTAAAAACACCTGAAAAACACTGCGTATTCTGATTTTTTCTGCACTGTGTTTTTTGTTTTTTCCCGATTACACCTGGACCTGTCTGTATGCTGTGATATTAAGTCTCAGAATTCCGTAAATGGATGACCCAATTACTTCTCATTACCCATTGAATACCTAATGCTAGGTTCACACATTCACGGATGGCGGTCCCGGATGCAGTTCGGACAAAAAATGCTACGGATGGCGTCCAATTTTCTGCCATGGCCATGCGTCACTACGGTATTGGTACGGTCAACAAATTTTAGGTAACGATCAGGAAAAGAACGGATTCGCACGGTTCGTTGCATACCAGGGGACGTATATAACTTAAAGCTGAACTAAGTCTTTAAAAACACCCCCCATGACGTAGTAAATTTTTTTAGGGAACGGAAATTGTTAGAAGTGAAACTAACAATCTCCGTCCCCGAGCTAAAAATACACTTGGTCATGAGTTGATTTTGAACTTTCCCCCTGATGACGTTTTGCATACTAATGTATCGTGACCCAAAATCCACTACCTCGAGTACTCGAGCGGATATAAAGAAGCCTGTACGCGTGGACATTGTCATTTGTATGAGGTGTCGTCTACCTGTAAAGATGAGTTCAGAAATTAGAAAATATCATAGAAAACCATACATTGAAATAGAAAATGGATTAAGTAATCATGAAATCTTCAGTTTTACTGAAATAATTAAAAGACGGGTACGTAATCTTGTGAACTTGTGGAAGGGGATGGGTGGAAGGGGGTTGTTTTAGAACGGGATGGGGACGGGACCCGGGTAGGTAGGTTCTTTTCATATGTTTTAATATAAAATATTGCGAACCAAAAAGATGAATTCAAAATATTCATAGTTACATGTATTTACAATGTCAAAAAATTATATGCTACGTTTTACATTGATCAAAATTTGGTACATATGTGAAATAGTGTTGGGGTGGGATGTTGTTGGATTCATTCAAACCAACAGACATGAAAGTGAATTGAAATGATTCTTCACAAGCAAAGGAGATCAAATATACATGTAGATGAAGAGAGAGCCCAATGTTTATGATCAACCAAGACATGTTTGGGCCGGAAAGGGGGGGGTTAAGGTTATTGAAAATTTATATTATCTGAAGTGAAATAGTATTTTGATCAGTGTTTACTGCTAAAAGTTTACATCAAAGAATGGCATGCAATTTATTAGGCGGAAGAGTAGTTGGGAGGGGGTGCCGGTGTGTGTGTGTGTGTGGGGGGGGATGTTATATCGAAACATTGCCATGCAAAAAAGCACAATAAAAGTACATACATTAACATACTAAATACGATAGTTAAATTCTTCTATAATATTCTATTCTTATTACATACGATTTTGTTACATATACCTGTATACTGTGAAAAGGCAAGTACATAGCTGTTTCTCTGCATTTTCCTCATTTCAACATTTCTTTTAGAAAATGTAATTAATCAGCTAAATTTCGAGAATACAAAACTGCATGATAATTATAGTGTTTTACTTACATTGATATTTTAGAAAATACAATCCAATACAGGCCAATGGTCGGTACACCAATTTTCTACAACATACATGACCTCATTGTGTAGACACATGTGAAAATCGCGTGTTCGAATAGACTATTCGCATAATGAAAATGGGCTTTTATAAATTCATATCAATTAAAATATTACATGTTTACTAGTTACCGAATATTTGAGTAAGCTTCATTATCCATTGGAATTTACATATTTACATTTATGATCGTTTGTATGATTAATTCCATTGATGTGTTAAAAGGGGGGGGGGGGGGGGGGGGGGGCGGTGAACGTGGGAGACCTTGGGATGCAACAGGTGGAATTTCGCATCGGAAATGGGAAAAGAAACAATTTATAGAATTCTTGACAATTCTATTTATCAATAGTTTATAGGTTTCCTTTGTGTTGAAACTATTTTTCGTCGAACAACTCTACCTGGGCCATGTCTTGGATCCGTTTCCTTCCCAATATCCCCATCTCAATAACTAACCCAACCCCCCCATCAAATTCTGTATAGCCCTTTCTTTTCAGGGCCGGGTCCAAAATTTATGTTGAGGGAATGGGGAACATAGTGGCCTTACAGGTCCTACCACACTTTCCCGATACCATAACCATGACTAGGTCAAAGCTCCAGGTCAAGGTCACTAGGTCAAATGTTAAGGCATGAATTGAAAAGGTCCTGTCATGGGCAACCTTCATGTATGATATAAAGTTCCTACTGCGTTAATGTTCCTCAGATTTTGATGCAACCAGAAACTTCATTCACCAAAATGTTGACGACATACGGTCAGACAGACAGACAGACAGACAGACGGACAGAACGGACATCGTCAATCTATCGACCGGGAATTGCTTTGCAATCCGGCCAATTAAAAGTTGCGAGTTGGAGGGGTTTTTGTTTGGTCTAAAATCATCAATGAACGATCATCATATGAACTACTCTGGAGCTGAAATGTTGAAAGAAAGAGTAAAATTACTTTGAATTTCTGTGATTTTTTTTTAAATCCACATTAAAAGTATAGGAATTGGAACTTAAAATTAATTTCATCTGAAAACTCATCAAAGCTTTAATACATGCATTCACATGGTTTACATTTTTGAATAGCTATTCCTTTTTTTCCCTTTTATCAATGATTTTCGAATGCATGATTTCCCCAAAACTACTGAACGTCTCGTTCTCCAGCGAGGCATGTCTGTCTGTAGGCATGGTCCATTTAATATTATGGGGGGGGGGGGGGGGGCCTTGGGGATTTTTTTTTTGTCGGAGCATAATTTACTTTTTTTTTCGCCCCCATACCCAGAGCAAAAATTATTTTTTTTCTTGCAAAGTTGGGAGCAACACGAATTTTTTTATAAATAAGTGATGTGCGATATATAAAGAATGTTTGTTTTTTAATATGAAATTCTTGATTTTTATTCAAAAACTCTAAAATATTACTTTATTTTTATGAAAAATTTAATTCACTTCTAAACAGAGGAAATAGAAGTGCTAACGATATAATCCTCAGTAAACAAAATCTATATCTTGTAAGAGGGTCTGAGGGAAGGATTTTTCTAGACAATTAGTGGGAAAACTGAAGTACTCCTTCGAAGCTTGTACATGAAATTAGACTCTATAGTGAAACATGCATCTATTACATGTAATAGTAAATGCATTATATTCACGGTATATTTATAAGCCTCTAAGGAAAGCCCTTTTTTCACCCCATTAACATTTCTTTGCCATTAGAAATTAATATTTTTTGATAGAAAACTACAGCGAGCGAAGCGAGGCCAAATTTTTTTTTTATATCAATTGAAAACTGTGGCCAACGAAGCGAGCCGCCGGGAAATTTTTTCAGGAATTTTTAGCGAAATTTTAAGGTAATTTCTTCAAATTTAGACTACTTGTGAAAACAAAATTATTTTTTTCTTGCCCACAACCATAAGCAAATTAATTTTTTTCCATCAAAATTCAGAGCAAAATTATTTTTTTTTTCGAAAAAAAAAAAAACAAAAAAAAACCCAAAGGCCCCCCCCCCCCCCCCCCCCCCGAATATCAAATGGACCGTGCCTTAGTTTTTCGAATTTTTATGAAACTTTTTATTGTATATATTGAAATAAGTTTTGATATGTGAGTATATCTTAGATTTATAAAAGATAGAGTTTTAGTCTTGATTCCTTTTTACATTCGAAGAGTACTTATTACATTCATAATATTTTAACTTTACTGGACTTTTTTTTTCATTATTGAAGCTATTGTACTACTTTTTGGTACTAGTACTGTGAATATATATGTCGGTGTATATTCAGAGGAAGTTCAGATTAGTTTCAATTGACCTATTTGTACAAGAGTTCTTGTTCTTGGACTTAGTAAAAATTCAAGTTTTTCCTAGATTTGAGAATTCACAGACCTTTTTTTTTTTACTGTTACATTATCGCAAATGTTGAACTGTGTTTAGGTTTGTGATAGATCATGTTCAATATTTGCTGAAGCTGACCTAGTTTTAATAGAGTTTATTACCCCTTTGACTTTGTTATTTTCATTACAGTTCTCAGATTTCTTGTCTTTTCTTTATTGATACTATTACAGATACCGAACTGGTATTTGTCTGCACATGCATTGAGTTCAGTATTGGTCTCAGATTTATACCGGTAGGGGTTTTGTATCGCTTTGCGATAAAAAAGGTTGTTGGTTCTAAGTAAAAC